>JAPTHA010000019.1:24060554-24073708 GCA_029814585.1 Gymnapogon annona | reverse complement strand
CACACACACACACACACACACACACACACACACACACACACACACACACACACACACACACACACACACGCCTCCATGAGCTATTTTCTGCCTGACTTCAGGTCCTGCCCTTAAACATGGCCTCCATCTATGCCTATCAGGCTCAGGCCGACTATTAAAGAGATCCTTCACCAAAATCCAGCCTTTTGTTCCCTAGGCTGTTAGGCCAAGGGCTCAGTGCAAGACACCTCCCACCAGTGGGAAGGTACGTCCCACCACTGGGATGAAAACACACCCACTGATGTTACACCAGCAAAGGCCCCAGAAGCCACTCTGTTTGTCCTAAATAGTGGTTTGAAGGTGGTCTGGGACTGAACTGGAGCAGCTGTGATAGCTGGGGGGTGTAAGTGATGGACCTCCTACAGCAAAGGCCATTAGTTTTGTTTTCACACACCTTTGACGTGAACCTTTCATATTATGTTCCTTCAATATTAATCAGTCCTGTCTTGTTGTGGTCTGTGGTTTTGGTTGTGTGTTTTGTGCGCAGGTGTGCAAGTACATGTGTGTGTTTGTGTTGTATAATGGATTTACACATTATGATAACTTTTACTTCTTTAGTCCCCTGACCTTCCCCAGCCCCAGAATGTATTAACCCTTACATTGCATTTTTCAGTGTAAATTATTTTGCTATATTTATTTTACTGGCGACTTTGTCACAAATGTAACTGTTATTGTTAGGGTTATATGTGAGACTGACCGTGGTGGTGCAAAATCTGTACCTTTTGTAGGAAAAACTGGGTAACATGGTTTGCAGTGCTACTTTGAAGAAGTGATGTGCTTTAGCTGCTATGTGAAAACTGTATTTTCAGTGATTCCTGCTCTGCTCTGGCTTTGGTTTGGTTTCATCATGATTACAGATTTAGGTCACACAGACACTGCTGTGGGAAAAGGCAGCCAGTTATATAACACAATGTTTAGATATTTTCAAACCAGTTCTTATTAAATGGGAGTTCAGATTAACCTGTGTGAAGACTGTATTAACTGATGGAAAAGTAAATGAACATTGTTATGGAAAACTGAGAACATTAAGATGAGTCACGGATCACTCACAGGTGGAGAGTAATCACATTGAATACAAGGCCAGTGAAGACTGACTATGTCCTGTGCACAGCGGGATGGATCACTTCATGTTTCAGAAAGTTTCAGACTCTTTCAATGGATTCCATACATTTTATGTTTGGAATCCATACAATCCAATTTTAACAGTCCTTAATGAGAATACTTTTCAATTATTTCATCAGATTGATCATACCCAATTGGCATTTTGTACTATAACAGTAATATGAAACATGCAATGTCATGTGAAGCTGCCTCATTAACGGTGACCTTGTCATCTTTGTCTGAAGCCTCGCTCTGATCACTTACTTAATTAACATCCAGGAATCTGGTGTACAAACAGTAGCTGCATCGAACATATCATGCATGATAGATTACTGGATGAAAGCCTTTAATCCAGGTGCAAAGCTGGTATGGATGGCCTTTTGGCAGGCAAGATTAGTGCATGTGTTAGCGGCAGATTAATGCACGTACTTTAGTATTAAATTTGAGCTGTGTGCTGTGCAACACAGCTACTGTACCGAGGGAGAATGGGCAAGCGTGTTTTTGTGTTCATAGGAGAAAGTAAGTAAGTGTGCCAGTGCAGGCTTATGTGATGGACTGCCTTCCTGACTTCCTGATCCGTCACACACCTCTCACGTACACCCTCATTGACAGGTCGTAGCTAACTCAAGGTTTTGAAATGACTATTCTTCCTCCTCCTCGTGTGCTGTTAAATAAAACTGGACTGGCAGCAGTTAGTTTTCAGTAGTGGCCTGGTTCCATCAGTAATGTGAATCGGGGTAAGCAGCGAGAATTCACATTACCCTTTCATTGCCATAAATCACCCAGTGGAGATATTGTATTTATTACTGTTGTAGTACAATTAAATCAATGGGATGTGAAGAAGAACCTGGTGTTCCAAATGGGCCTTTATGAAGCCTCAAGTCTGGTGTTTGGTGCTTTGGTGTTTTGTACATCACAGCAGGACAAAAGGTTGCAGTAGATGAAAGTTGCTTCTAATCTCTTGTTTTTTTTTTCTGTGGTCAGGTTCTAAGGACTCACTCTGTTAATGAGGTTCACTTGCTTTGTCATATGCAATGTAGCTGCAAGGGGGCACAAGCCAGTGTCTTATTGTGCCGGTCCCAAGCCCGGCTAATTACACAACCCTTCCTGACAGAGAGTTGTGTCAGGAAGGGCATCCGACGTAAATATTTTAGCCAAAAAACAAACATGCGAATCACACTTAAGACTCCAATGAAGGATAGGTCGAGGCCCGGGTTAACAACAGCCACCATCACTGCTGTTCACCTACAGGGTGCCGTTGGAAATTGGACTACTGTTGGTCAAAGAAGGAGAGGAGAAAGGTGTGTTGGTAAGAAAAGAGAGAAGAGGAAAACTAAGAGTCTAGGTCTGAGAGTAGGGACTGTAAATGTTGAAACTATGACAGGAAAAAGGTAGAGAGTTGGTGGATATGATGCAGAGGAGACAGGTAGACATACTGTGTGTCCAGGAGACCAGGTGGAAAGGCAGCAAGGCTAGACATTAAGGAGGAGGGTTCAAGCTGTTCTATCATGGGGTAGATACAAAGAGAAATGGAGTAGGAGTTATCTTGAAGGAGGAGCTTGTTAGGAATGTCCTGGAGGTTAAAAGAGTGTCAGATAGAACAATGAGTCTAAAGCTTGAAATTGAAGGGGTGATGTTCAATATGGGTAGTGGGTATGCTCCACAGGTAGGATGTGAGTTAGAGGAGAAGGAGAAATTCTGGTTGGACCTGGATGAAGCGATACAGAACATCCCTTGAAGTGAAAGAGTTGTGATTGGTGCAGACTTGAATGGACATGTTGTTACAGGAAGCAGAGGTGACAGGGAGGTGATGGCCAGGTTTGGTATCCAGGAGAGGAATACAGAAGGACAGATGGTGGTTGACTTTGCAAAAAGGATGGAAATGGCTGTAGTGAATACATTTTTCCAGAAGAGGCAGGAACATAGGGTGACTTATAAGAGTGGAGGTACACAGGTAGACTACATCATGTGTAGATGGTGCTATCAGTGACTGCAAAGTCATGGTAGGTGAGAGTGTAGCCAGACAGCAAAGGATGGTGGTGTGTGAGACAGGCACTGGGTGGTCAGGAGGTCCTTCCAGATGACTGGACTACTACAGCTAATGTGATCAGGAAGACAGGTAGGAGAGTACTCAGGGTGTCATCTGGAAGGAAAGTAGATAAGGAGACTTGGTGATGGAATGAGGAGGTACAGGAGTATATACAGAGAAAGAAGTTAGCTAAGAAGAAGTGAGATACTGAGAGGACTGCAGAGAGTAGACAGGAGTACAGGGAGATGCAGCATAAGGTCAAAGTAGAGGTGGCAAAGGCCAAGCAAGTGGCTCAGTATGACTTGTATGCTAGGTTGGACAGTAGGGATGGAGAGAAAGATTTATGCAGGTTGGCAAGGCAGAGGGACAGAGATGGGAAGGACATGCAGCAGGTTAGGATCATTAAGCTTAGGGACGGAACCGTATTAACGGGTGTCAGTTTTGTGATGAGAAGATGGAAAGAGTACTTTGAAGAGTTGAGTAATGAGGAAAATAAAAGGGAGATGTTGTGGATCAGGAAGTAAAGATTACTAAAGATGAAGTGAGGGGTGCACTGAAGAGGATGAAGAATGGGAAGGCACTTGGTCTTGATGATATACCTGTGGAGGTATGGAAGTGTCTAGGAGAGGTAGCAGTAGAGTTTGTGACTGGGTTGTTCAACAGGTTCTTTGATGGGGAGATGATGCCTGAAGAATGGAGGAGAAGTGTGCTGGTGCCCATTTTTAAGAACAAGGGAGATGTGCAGAGTTGTGGTAACTACAAAGACATAAAGCTGATGAACCATACAATGAAGTTATGGGAAAGAGTAGTTGAAGCGAGACTAAGGACAGAAGTTAGCATTTTTGTACAGCAGTACAGTTTCATGCCAAGAAGGAGTACTACAGACGCAGTATTTGCTTTGAGGATGTTGATAAAGTACAGAGGAGGTCAGAGGTGCATTGTGTTTTTGTAGATCTGAAGAAAGCTTATGACAGGGTGCCCAGTGAAGAACTGTGGTATTGTATGAGGAAGTCTGGACTGACAGATTGACATGTTTGAGTGGTGCACAACATATATGTGGACTGTAGTGGTCAGGTGTGCTGTAGGTGTGACAGAGGAGTTCAAGGTAGAGGTGTGACTGCACCAGGGATCAGCTCTGTGCCCCTTCTTGTTTGCTATGGTGATGGGCAGACTGACAGACGAGGTTAGACAGGAATCTCCGTGGACTATGATGTTTGTGGATGAAATTGTGATCTGTCGTGAGAGCAGGGAACAGGTAGAAGAGAAACTGGAGAGGTGGAGGTTGTCCTTGAAAGGAGGGGAATGAAGGTTAGCCGTAGCAAGACAGTGTACATGTGTGTGAATGAGAGGGATCCAAGTGGAAGAGTGAAGCTACAGGGAGAAGAGATAAAGAAGGTGGAAGGATTTTAAGTACTTCGGGTCAACAGTACAGAGCAATGTGTGTGGAAAAGAGGTAAAGAAGCGTGTGCAGGCAGAAAGGAACAGGTGGAGAAAAGTGTCAGGTTTGATATGTGATAGAAGAGTTTCATCTAAAATGAAAGGAAAGGTGTATAAAACTGCTGAGACCAGCCATGTTGTATGAACTAGAGACAGTGGCACCGAGGAAAAGGCAGGAGGCTGCAGAAGACTGCATAAGTCACATGACTCCAAGTTATGTCACATACTTGATAGATACCAACACATACAGTTATACCTCCCGATGGGAGAACAAGCAGACAGTTTGCTGCTGTTAACGGACACTTTTGGCTCACCGACGGCACATCAGACTCTTGGACTCTATTTGATTTGGTGGCTTTCTACTGGTGAGAACGGACCGAAGAATGAGAGAGAGTGTCTGAGGTGAGGGGGGGACTGGCAATGTATGTGCATGAGATGGTGTTATGGTTTGTGATCTGTTTGTTGTGGTTTTGAACGTTGTTCGTTTGAACTGTTAGCGGTTAGCAGGTAGCAGCTGATCCTACGCTACGGTGGCTTGCGAGAACATTCATACTACCGTCTCTCAGCTCCGGACGATGCATCACAGCCCCACGTTATCATCTCTGGGACGTCAGTCATGCATACTGTCTATGTTGTACAAGAATTCAGTTGCTGAACATCTGTCTACCCTGTTTTTCTACTCTTTCTATTCTGCTGCTGTATATGAAATGTCCCCTAGTGGAACTATTAAAGGTATATCTAATCTAATCTACTACTCTAGCCTGCTTGAGATCATGTTGGATGTGTTGTACATGGCCCCTCAACTGAAATGAGTTGACATGCATGTGTTAACATTTTTGGCCATTCAAATTGCAGCATCCTGTCCTATCTGAGTAACGAGTAAGGAGTTATTATGGAACCAACATGATGCCATCAGTGATATTAATTTATGATATCCTTTATACCACCCTTTGGTATCACAGAAGGACACCAAATTGAAATTGATGCTACAGTCCAGTCTGGATGATTAAAGTGCATCAGTGATCAGTCCTATCGTTGAAATGGAAATGGAAGTGATTTGCTGTGGAGGCTGGCCTGTTCAGAGTCAGCGCTCAACAGTAAAAAGTGGAGAGAGGGTGTGTGTGCGTGTGTGTGTGTGTGTGAATCCCCAGCCCCCCACACTGAAGCTGATGTCTGAAGTGTGTGTCAGATAAGACATAGATGTGCTCATTATATAATAGGCGCTGATGTGTGCTATGTAGGTCAACGCTGTGTTTACACTGTATGTGTATGTATATGTGTGTGTGTTCCTAACAGTGCAGTGTTAATGCATGACCCAGTTGTTGTCAGAGAGCAATGATTGTACACATCACCGATATGGAGGAGTATGTGTTGGTCAAATCTACCAGGTGAGCGTCCGGGTTTCATCCCGTCAGTGGTTCATGTCAGACTCAAGCTGAGCACAGAAACAGCTTCAATGCCAATTCACAAAAGCTCAGCTTATTTTGTCTTGCATTCCTTCTACTCCCCCATCTTCCTCCCACCCTGTGGAATCAGAGGTCAGAGGCCAGGGCCACATGCTGAGAAATGGCCTGGAAGTGGCTGCAGCACTTTGAATCATCAATTATTCAGACTATTTCTGTTAGTATTAGCCATGTGGGTTATCTCATACTGTATGATCCTCTGGTTTGACACTAGATGAACAGCTCAGAAGAAATACCGCCAATTTTAGTTCTATCACAGTTAGTCTTGTGTGTTGGTTGGCAGACATCCTCTTTTGTCTACACTAAAATCCAAATGTCATTTCGTCATTTCATTAAAATAAATCCCACGTCCAGAAAATTAGACACATGTTCTTGAATGCAGTGATGAATGAATTAATTAGTATAATGTAAAAACTATGTGCTAATGGCCTCAAACCTTTATTTAACTGACAGATCTACAAAGAAGACTTAAAACCCTTGTGCTCATGGGAATTGATGACACTTGAGCGAGTCAACACTCTGTGGCTTGGTGCCTTCTTCTACTCTTCATCTTCATGATGAGTTCTTTTCGGCTTTTTCCCTTCCGGGGTCTCCACAGCGCATATTTGATTTGGCAGGAGTTTTTATGTCGGATGCCCTGGGCTTTAACCGGCAAAATGAGACACACGACCCCTTGTGGCTACAATAGGCAGTACCATGAAGGGTCTTGCCCAAGGACCCAGTGGACACTCATCACAGGAAATCGAGCCCAGTGCCTTACCAACTGAGCTATCCAGCCCTTTACTCTTCATCTTCTTATTTTTTGAAACAAAAAAAATCTACATATTACATAAAGTTGTATATATGTGTGTGTATGAGGGGGGATTACTCTCACTGCTGCGGTCATAGTTTTCAGGAGTCTTTCAAATGGCACTTCACTTACTGTTGGAGGATTTATTGAATATTATTTTCAGACTTTGCTGTGAATTGTTATTGATGTATACAAATTGTTCTTGTTAAAGGAAAAAATATTGCTGCAATAATTATAAATATGTTTTTTGCAGTTCATAATCTGATTGGTCGACTTGTCGTTTCAGTAGGTGACTAGTCAACTTTTGACACATGCTAATTCCTTGCAGCTCTTCGACATTATGGAGACATATGTGCGAATTGATCCACCACTGAGTTCTATTCTTTGTATTGATTTTTGCATATAGATGACATCAGAACATAATATAACAGAGGACAGAGTGGGTGTGGCTTTGACAGATGGATGGATGAATGAATGAATGAATGAGATCGGTATGAGGGCGGAGCCACTGAACCAGTATGTGTGTGTGCGTGATGAGGTATGAGTGAGTGAAAGCAGAGTTCAGTTTTTCTATGCATTCTTTTTGTCCTGTTGTTGTCATGGTTACAACCAACAGTAATTTATTTGTTTAGAGTTCTGTAGATAAAGTCACTTGTGTGGAATAACTCAGGTCATCCATAGACGTCCACCCAGATGCTGCAATATGTGTAAGTATAATAATTCTTTACTCTAACCTCAATGCTGACAAATGCATTAATTTGGGGGGAAGAAAAGTGTGTAATGTATTTCTTTTGACATATATATATTTGAAAAACAAAAGATCTTTAACACAATTTTGATAATATCTTAGTGGTGGATGGGGGGAAGGGAGAATAGTGTGGTTGGAGGTCAGGTGGCTGTTCAATGGGGTGAAGTCAATACGTTTGCTATTGAACCCATAAATAAGCCCCTGATGCACTGCAAATATTTCCATTAAGATATCATGATTTAGGCCTTTCAGGCTCCAGGGCTGTTGTTTTCTTGTGCTCTTGTGTTTCTGCTCTGTACAAACAGAATACACAGCGCAGACTTACTGCTCTTCAACTTGAAGCCTCACTTGAAATTGACTAACGAAAACTAGATTTTTTATGTAAAAATCCTGCCAAGTAGCGGCGTCATTGCATACATCCTAAGCCATTAGCATTACCCTGAGTCACTAGACAGCTATAGTGCTGAAATGCAGTCAAACCAGGGTTTATTTTGGGCAACAGCAACATAACCCAGATCAGTGCGGAAGATGTTATGTAATGTCTTGGTGTACTGCCACCCCCTGTAGAATATGACTCATTACACACATAATGCACTCAATTGTCAGATGTGTTCTTCTCACGTTGGACTGGATTTCATACAGATGCACCATCACACATCCTTGTTCTTCTTTACTGTTCATAAGTATCAGTGGGGGGCGGCCGTGGCTCGGGTGGTAGAGCAGGTTGTCTGGTAACCGAAGGGTTGGTGGTTCCCGCTCTCCTGATCATGTGCCGTTGTGTCCTTGGGCAAGACACTTCACCCGCCTTGCCCATCCCTGTATGAATGTGTGTGAATGATGACCCTGTGATGAACTGGCGACTTGTCCAGGGTCCCCCCCCTTGCCTTCGCCCTGAGTAACTGGGATAGGCTCCAGTAACCCCCGCGACCCTGCAAAGGATTCAGCGGGTTGGAAGATGAATGAATGAAGTATCAGTGGTCACTGATGTATTGACAATTGGGTTTCTTATACATGCCTTTTCACACCATAGTTTGGTGTGGCAAACAACACGATTGATAACTGGAGCCAGTCTGTATGTTAAACAACCTTCGTACATTGCATCTCTATCGCCATATATATAATTACAGTATATAGTTTCAACAGACTCCCATAAAAATGAAAAAGAAACAACTTGACAAGTAATATCAGACGACTTCGTTTTGTCAAATTTTTACCCGTCCTGTTTACGTCCTGTTGTGCTATGTATAGAATTTCAACAGTCTCCCAAAGCAGTTTGCTTTCCTGGTGATCCAACTACACACTGTGGATTGATAGAATCTTGATTAAAAACATTATAGTTATGTAAAATTCGCAGGTTCACCAGCCTCTGGCCACTGGCTGTAAGATCCTCAGTATGTGCCGTTGGGATGAAACCACACCTGCGAAGATGATCTCAGAATAACTATATGTTTTTACATTTAATAGTGTGACTCAGTGGTAAGCATTAAGACATCTAGACACAACATCCTTGCATACATACACACTGTAACTGAAGCCCTAGTGGTGGATTGCCCTTGCCCCTGCAGGACGGTTGTGGTGAGCTCAGTGGTCTGTCACGTGTAGTCTAAAGCAGTCCTCTGGTGAATCATGGCTTACTTTGGCAGTAAATGAGCTCTTTGGGGAAATGATATCAGCCATGATGTTGTACCTCCTATTACCTGTATGTCACCCAATAATATCTCAGAAAGTTGGACCTGATGTCAGAGCCATTTCAGTGGACCTGGACTCTGCTGGTATGGTTTCTAGTGCAATTGTCCTGTCGTATACTGACAGCAAAGAAACGTTGCCTGCTTCAGGAAACAGTGTTGTACTGGAATTTGTAAGTCTGTTTCTTGCAAGTTTAATGTAAACATTAAACTTTAATTGTGTTTGAGTGGATGAGTTTAAAGTTAATGCTTTTTTTAGAGAAATGTCCCCCTGTACAGTATGTGCACTCCTGTTTAGTGACAGAAACTGCAGTCGGCTGATAACAACTTGGTCGTTTCAGGCAGAAACTATTGGACCTGATATATTAGACAGGGTTTGCATCTGAATTAATGCCTGTGTGCATTTCTGTTTTGATGCTGACTAATGACCAACTGAAAGCAAGCCGTAAAGGAGCAGCAGCTTGTTTTATAAGCCATCTTTAACCGGTGGACCGTACCCTCATGGTCTTTTCCTTGTCAGTCTGTGTTTAACTCTAAGCAGGGCCAGTAATGGGCCTAAGTGCATGGCCTGCAATCTTGTGGTGTTAAATGTGTACAGGAGGCTTTTCCATCTCCTTGCAGAATATAACAAAACTTTGAAAAAGTAGCTCACATTGATGCTTGTGGCTTTGAGCTGAGAGGTGTACTTTCTAAATGACAGGCATTGATCTCTAACCAAGATTCACTGTGATTCCCTCACACACTGGGCTGTTGTCGACGCTGTTGATAAACTGCCAGGCCAGGCAGCAGTAAATAATACACGTCAAAGCAGACATTTTACTGATGCAACCCTGGGGTGACTTAACTTAACGTTGGCTTGGGTGTAAAGAGTTGAATAAAGACAAAATATGATAAACTCGGTTATAATGTATAAGATTTTCTTTTGGTTGTAGCTGGATCTAGCTAAAGGTGACTCCACCCTTCATGTCCCCTGTGCGCGGGCTGACGCAGTATCCATCCTCTTTAAACCTCAAAATTACTCAGTGCTTCATATTTAATAACTTCCAGCTGTGGTTTACTGTGACAGCGATACTTTTAACGTGATCGGACTGGTGCAAACACTGTCACAAGGAACTTAACATGTGACCATCTTCAGGAAAGGTGGAGGGCTGAGTGTAAACAATCCGTCTGGTGTGGGAGGACATAGGATTTATGGGAAATGTCCTCCCTTCAAGAAACACTGAAATATGATCATGTTTATGGTGAATAATGTTATATATACATATACTTATGTACTTATTCAGTTTATCCAGTTAAGTTTGGTGACTCTTCTGTAGTCAGCATTAGAGCTTGATTCATAGTGATGATGATTTCTTTTGGCTTTTTCCCTTCTGGGGTCGCCACAGCGAATCCAGTTCGCATATTTGCACTGGGAAGGATGTCAATATCTATCTTCAATAAAAAAATAGGCATTATATAGAGAGACACTAAATGTTTGAAATTTGGGCCTCTTTCTGAATAAGTGAGAATAAAATACAGAATAAATGTAACGAAAAAATACATAAATCAAGTTATTGAATTACATATGATAATAATAATAATGAATATTTTATAAATACTTTACCTTTAAGACCACAGAAAACCAAACCAAAACATATGGTTTTCAAGAAATGTGACACTGTCCTTTTAAGTGAGCTGTCTGTCCTGTGTGGGTGTGTGCATGTGTGTGTCCGCAGCTGCTCAGCATGTTAAAGTCTGGTCACATCTAGTAGCAGGCAGACAGCTTTACCCCTCTGTTTGCCCGTCTCTCTCTCTGTCTCTCTCTCTCTCTCTCTCACACACGCACACACACACAGAAGTAATTGTCTGTTAGAGGATTGGCAGTTTTCCCATGTTGCACAGCTGCACTGGGTCAGTACACATGCCTGTCTGTGGTGTTGTATAGTTTGTGTTTTGCTCATATTCAATACTTTTTATTTATAGATTGTAAATAAAAGAGTGACTCAATTTTCAATCATGTTTGTTCAAATTGTAGGAGGTAATTAATGACAGCTCTGATGAGTGACTTCAAACTCATTCATTATCTTTTACACTTGAACATACAGATGAAAAAGCCCAGTAGCAGCCTTTTCAACCACATTTATATCTGAATGTTATTTCAGTCAATTTTGTCTTTGTGTGTGTGAGTGTGTGTGAACAGGCCTTTGTTGCTTATTGTACTGTGAAGCTGCAGCTATCAAATATTTGTGTAATCAATGAACGTATTGATTGTTTTTTCAATTCAATTTTAATAGGTGACAATTTGTCCTTTATAACAGAACCACCTGAAACAGTAGCCACAAAAACATGAAAGTAAAAGGATCTAGAAAAAAATCTATATAGAAATAATTACAGCAATACCAAGAGTATAAATGTAGAAATATATATGTAACCACCACCAAACCAGTCCAATGACATCTGTAACCAATATGTCAGTACAGTCTTCAGCACATTTGGATCCTACTGACTAACTTATGCCAACTTAATATGAACTAACATCGAACTGTGGGTTAGTTCTAAAGTCATGTATATCACAATAAGTGTCCATGTGAAACACAGCAGCTGAACCAATGTTAGAAGCAGAGACTTGAAGGAAACAAAGCTTCAATTCAGGGAAGTGCATTCCACAATTGATTCAAGTTGATTGATGAGATAAGATATACTTTATTGATCCCCCAAGAGGAAAATTTAAATGCACAGTAGCACAAGGCAATATGCATCAAATGCTGTAGAAAAACCAAAAGATTTTTAAGAATATAAACATTTAAAAAATAGAACAACATAATAACATAAACAAATACTAATAACAATAATTATAAAGAAAGTAATAATAAAGATACAAAAGTGTTGAAAACAGGTTGTACTTTAGGCCAAGCTGTTTCTATAATTGGATTCAACGTTAACACTGAACAATCCTGGTATGACTTAACACAATTGTTTGTGCTACAATGGAGGAAGTGGCTTGTTGACATCAGACAAGTCATTCCATTTGTTGACATTCACGTTATGGTTCAGTTTTTATCATCATTGTCCAGGCTCCATAATCTTTACTAAATATGAGTTCTTCAGGCTTCATATTACGTTGGTGACATGCAAAATGCAAACTTGAATGCTTTCAGAGCAATAGGTGCCAAACCAGAGAGGGACAATATCTTTTCTACAGCAGACGTTTGAAACACTGTTATACTCATGTTCGCCTTGCAAAGCAACACACATGGCTGCACAATGTCTGTATGTGCAGACAGATAGTAGTCTATTTCTAGAACTCACCCAGACCCCCCCACCACCTCTACAACCAACAACAACAACAACACACAGTCCCCTTCCCCCATTTCCCTTCACTGCACAGCTACTGACCTTTGACACAGATACCAGGCCATGTGGTCCCGGTATCTGTGTAGTGTGTCAGACACAGGATTTCCAGGGTTTTGCTGATCATTGTGGACATTGACAAAAAACTAGATGCTTCACTGCTCACTCACTGAAATACAACTGTTCTTTTCCACAGAGGAGATAGTTTTGTCAGTTCCCCTTATCAACAACATATAATTTGACCTTTGAAAAATGATTAATTATATTTTACATTTTCAGCAAAAAGCTGGTATTTTCGTATATTTAATTCAGTGATCAGACGTTCGTTAAAGGTCTGATTAAATTCAAAGGTATCAAAACAAAGAAAAACTGAAGAAAAAATGTCACTCAACATAAACCCCATGTGTCCATCCAATGAGACAGATCCAACTCTGTATGTTTATGTATACAAGTGTACATATGTGTGTGTGTGTGTGTGTGTGTGTGTGTGTGTGTGTGTGTGTGTGTGTGTGTGTGTGTGTGTGTGTGTGTG
>JAPTHA010000019.1:24013203-24027972 GCA_029814585.1 Gymnapogon annona | reverse complement strand
CCCAGAGCAGCCGCAACATCTACAATTTAAAATTCTGATTTACCCTCAAAAAAATAAAAACAATCAATGCGCACCGTTACTATGGTCCTACCTGCTCCGAGGCAGCGGAAGAGAACGGGGTGACCCGGAAGTGAGGGGGGAATCAGAGCTCAGAGCCAGAGGAGAGATCCTACACTGGGAGCTACCGCCTTTTATACACTTCCCCCCCTAGTGGTGGCTATATGAATCAGCAGGGGAGGGAAAATCTCAACCTGCTACACACGGGTAGGATGAGAAGTAGAGCTGTTGCGCCCTGGCATCCCGCGATGTTCACTACGAGGTCGCTAGGAGGAGAAGCGGGGCTGGGTGGCCACACACTAGGTGAAACAGCTTGTGCCAGCGAGTCTGAGTGGTTTTAGCCAAGCTACTTGTAAGTAGCCGCGATGCTAACTGAGCAGCAGACTGAAGTTGAAAATCAATTTCAATCGCTTTTGCGAGTGGCAGAGCCACTGGTGACATAAATGGCTTCTCCCTCAGCTTGGGGTTGGATGAGTGTTCCGCAAGCTGATCACGAATCATCTGGTCTTCCAAATCACCAACTTGCAAAACGTGGCCAAGCAACGGAGGTCAGCTATGTAGTGATAGACGGACTCACCCAGTCGCTCATGGTGTTGACGGAAGATGATCCGCCGGACAATTACACTCTGAGGGGCAGTAAAGAGTGTGGATAGTAAAGCAACACAGTCCGCGTATGTCTGCATGGGTCAGAGAGTGTGGAAGATGCGTTGTCCCTCGTTGCCCAAACTGTGGATCAGCATGGCTTGACGACTAGCATCGCTAGCTTTTTCCAGTCCGATGGCTGCTTCAAACGTTTCAAAAAACGCATGCCAACAAGCCCAAGGGATCGGTGGTTCCCCAGGCAGAGCGAGGAACGGAGACAACGGCGAAAAAGGAAGCTCCATCTTCGTCGCCAATGTTATGTTCCAGTCAACACATGGAGATTTACTTTATCTGTTAGCCGGCTTATTCACATGTGCTCATCATTCAGCATCGTAGCCACAACATAAGTGATGCTTTTCGGCATGTACGTCACACTGTCGTGACTACGGCATAGCGCCGTATTGATCCCTATGCTCTAGTATACAGATAATATATGTCAAATGCATATGACTGATAAACATGGAAAATGTATTTACTTGGCAATCTTAACATAGATAGGTTCTCTTCTAGTGCTTTGAAAGATCGGTTGGTCTCTTCTTTGAATATGTGTAATATATATCAGATTGTGACTTCCAACAAGAATTGCTCTTCGGGTACGTCAAGGTCATGCATTGATCATATATACAGCAACGTTCGTGAAATCTGCTTTGCTCTGGAGTTCTACTTCAAAGTTCTTGGAAATCATGCTGTAAAGTTTTATTGCTGACATCAAGGCACTCAACTGGAAGATAATTTATTCTCAAATAAACAAAAATACTGCTCTTGCTGTTTTCTGACATGCTACAGAATGTTTCTGATTAACATGCACTTCTCATCAAGACAAATATAAAAAAAAAAAAATGGCACCATGGCTGGATGGTGAATTGAAAATGTGCATGTCGAGTAGAGACAAAGTGAAACAGAAAGCTGTAGAAAATGGTGATCCAGCCTATGCGGAAAATTCTGTAAATTAAGAAATATTGTTTGAAAAAAGAACAGAGAGAATAAAAAAACATTATGCAATGAAAATTTCTTGGAAGAATGAAAAATCTTGACTGCAGTGTTGTTGAAACTGATGGGATATTTTTAATTCAGCCTGTTGAAATAGCTAATTATTTCAACAACTTTTTTTTTAATTAACAAAGTAAAACAAATAAGAGAAAATACATTAAATACACCAACGGTGGTCAGTGATTGCACTAACTAAACTGAGCTGATTAAACGGGCTGTAATGAAAGACAAAAAATTCAACTTTTCATTTCGAACTCTGTCAAGTTGACCGAGTTCAACCCACCTCCACAAGCTCCGCCTGCTCATCTACTGTGTGTCCGGTAGGTAGCGGTAATACGTATGTTCAGTCAGGCAGCGGTCGACAAGCAAAATCACAAAAGGAAGAGACCTCGTGACACCGGAACAGGAAGTACCTCAGCGGTCTACTGCGTTTTTGTGTTTTCAATTTGTATGCCATCGTTTCCTGAAAAGGAACGATTTCTCGGGAAATAATTGCACAAATTGATGTGAGAATTTAGTTTGATCTTCGTACAGCTCTGTAAAGTAGTGAAATGTCTGCGTACTACTGTTCAATATGCAGACAAACCTCCTTCTCTGGGAAGTCACACATCTTCGAGAAAAGTCACCAAAGCAGATTAAGAGTAGTACTACTGAAATTCATTGAAAAGGTAAGATACTACAGTAGTGGTGCCGCTGTTGTAATCGTTGTGCTGTAATCGTAAAACTCTTTGTTCGAAAAAACGTTAATGCACGGGGACACTCACGTTAGCTAACGTTAGCTAGAAACACGGTTTATATATTGTAAAATGTCATTATGTATTGTATAATATTGTTAAGGTTCGTGTGAATGATTGAGGAAAAACACCAAATATCCTTGTTAATAGAACCGTAAACGTGCAGTTTTGTGTCCAAGTGAGCTAACGGCTACCCGCTAAATACACATCTAGCAGTCGGTGTCAAACACGGGTTAGCAGAGTTGGGCTTAGGCTGCATGGTAGTCATGACATTTGTCTCTTTGTCAAAAAGATTAAATAACTTTTGAGAACAACACAACAAGCTCCATTTTTGTACTCGTAAGCTAAGTGTGCAAATTCTACACACATTAGTCATTTCTAATGATATACAGTATATTGACGTCTCTTGCCTTGTGATTGTCTAGTAAAACCATAGTGAATCTAGTGCCCATTGTAATCATTTTACCCTTTATCTCGCAATAGCTTTTGTTTTGTCGTGGTACTATTTCAATTGTCGACTAAGCCGATTATTGTTTCCACCGACCCAAGAGGGGAATATTGAAAACTGATAAAAACCACTGAGTCGTACTTACAGAGGAATATTTAATACTGATACAAGCAGTCAGTCACACTTACAGAGGAATTTTGAATATAGTAATGTTGAGATGACAAAGACATCCTATACAACCACTGTTTTAAATTGAAGTCTTAACAAAAGTAATCAATGACCCTATGTGTATGTACTTATTGATTTAGAATTGTTAACATCAGAGTTATTTAGATTAAGGGCATTTATTGATTACATATATGCTAGAAACTAAATGTCCATTTTAAACTTAAAAGCATTTAAAACAATGTATGCATTTCTTGAGTCTCTGAACTCCTGTCGAGTCATGATCGTCGTCATGATTCTAAACATCCTCTGGTATATTGACAACCACAGAAATGCAGCTGATGACATGATGGATTACAGGAGATGATTGGAGGATGAAAAACAAAACGCACACACCCAGTTTTGACAGTTGACCCACTAACACCAATGCTGTCAGTCCAGGGGTTTGACATCTGCAAAACATCTGCAAATGTTTTTGCTCCTTTGAATGTGGCAGAGTTTTGGGTGTAAGCATTTTTAAATGTGTGTGAGCAGCGTCTGTACCCATGACAACCTGTGACACGCAGACATCCAAGGTGTGTCCACCATGGATGTCCAAGTGCAGTCCATTCAATACTTAGTAAACAAGTATTGAACTACAATTGTAGCAGCAGTGAAGTCCTTTCTTTGCCTTGTGATAGACAACAGTAGCAGCGCTTCAGTAATATTCCAGAAATAAAACTTAGAGCACAGTCTCCACACACCAGGAAAAACAGCACAAGCAGGTAAGGTGGTGTGGGACTGGTACAACTGGGAAGTTGAAGGCAGGACTTATGTCAAACATCATTGCACTCCGCAGTCAGAACACAGCGTTGCATTGTGGGTTGACTTGTGTTTTTCTTTTGTTTTTGATGGTATTTGTGGCACAGATGGTGTTTTGTGTGTTTGAAATCTCTACTGTCTGCCTCTCTCAGGTGAAGGAAGCTCGGCGAATGGTTAAAAAGCCCCAAGTGGAGAAGTTTGATGGTTGTAGACACAAGCAGACTTTCTGGTGCTACTGCTGTCAACACCAAGTTTACAAACATGTGACTGACGGGAACATGACGGTGTTACATGGAGGGCTGCTCCAACACATGGCCACGTAGGGTGAAACATACAGTATATACACACATACTTTACATTCTGTACATATGAGGGGTGTATGAAAAGTTTTAAGCATCAGAAAAACTAAAAGAGATAAAGGATTTTTGATCACTTATTTTTCAACAGTCCCCCTCAGGGGCTGAACACTTGTTCCAACGGCGCTGAAGTGCTTTTATCCCGGTGTAGAAGAACTCTTGTTTGGGACTCAAGAAACCCCTCAACTGCAGCTATGACATCATCACTGGAAAAATGGTGGCCAGCCACACTTGAATTCTCTTATCCAACGTGTGACTGTTGCATATAAAGGGGCACTCTGCTAATGTTCTCAATATGTCATCATGAATTTCTGAGGCAGTCACGCCTTTCAAATGCAGGTATTTTTTTACTGTACGAATTTCTGTTTTCTCCATTTTTTCACTGAGTCCTTGATCCTTGTTTATTCAAAAATCTGCAAAAATATAAGAAGCATGTTAGAATCTTAAAATTTGGCAGGAATACCTACAAAAAGTTGAACTTTAAAAAAGTCATAGGTTTGACCATGCATCAACGCTTCTTATACATGATGCTTAAAACTTTCCATACACCCCTCGTATATACATAAACATGCACACATAAACATACGTACACATATACAAAGAATTATTCATGTCCAAACCTGACTCTGTGGATGTGCTTCCAGACAAGGACACAGACGGAGCACACACACGTTCTGGTGGGAGAATAAGGCCGACCCCAAGCTCCAAGACAAAGTGCTGATATCAGAGGAGGAAACGCAGAGGTGCGTATCGGCAGCCAGATCCCTGTTGCATCCATGGCTATCAGTATGTCCATATGTGTTGGATCCATGACAGTCAGTCTGTCCATCTGTGTTGGATCCATGACAGTCATTCTGTCCATCCCTGTTCGATCCAGGAGAGTCTGTCTTTTGGATCCCTTTTGTTTCCACAACGGTTTCTTTCCAGTTTTGTGGATCCAGGACAGTCACTCTTTCCAGTCCTGCTCACTGTTGGTTTTCTTTGTGAAGGTTCAAGTCTGAAGTTGAAAAGGCGTTGGAGATGTTTGAGGAGAAGCAGGACGATGTGTTTAAACTGGTAACACACAATCTTCACTGACTTCAAACAAGTGAAAACACACCATTGTAGCCATTTATTATTGTGTGTTTTTGTGATTACAGGAAGTAGATCGTATCCGGACCCAAGAAAAGCAGCGTCAAGAAGTTATTCAGTCTCTGATAGAGGTTTGTTTTCCAAGGATGCAGTGACAGTATCCATCGAGGTTCACATGCCATTCTTCACATCAGCGTTAAACCCCATATGCATTGCACTTTAGTTTTCAAGACTGGTGGTATCGTCATTCACTTATGTCACAGGTTTTCCAGGATGCTTTTCTGTCAGAAAGGCTTTGTGACGTTGTGAAGGGTCTTCAACGGTGGTCAGCCTTGGTCCTTTGGGACTGGAGTCCATCCCTGGTTCTCCCGGGTTGGTGTGCACCCCTGGACTTCCAGGGCCGGTGTCCTCCTCTGGTCCTCCAGGGCTAGGATTAGGTCTGGGGTCCTGCATGGTGTAGATGTTTCCTGTTGCATCACCTGGTTCAATTCATCATCAGGCCTGAGAATTTTCCGTGGATCCGCAGATTTCTAAGATTTTCCGACCAAAAATATCATTCTCGTGATTCGCGTAAATCCGTTGAGAAATTCTGGGGGGGGCTAGGCTAGAGGGTGTTAGGACTGTTCGGACTGTTCGTCTTGCGAAGTGAGATAATGAGCCGTGCTACTCGGACCTGATCGATTGTTCTTGTCATGCCGATTAGCAGTTGGTGGGCACACTGCCCATAATAGCACGCTTACTCGATATTCATTAAGTCACATGTGGAACATCTGCTTCTTACACGGATGGTGGGTGCGAAGTTACGTTGTGTCTCTCGCAAAGCAAATACCTCTGGCGAGGACGTGTTTTTGTTTAATTTTACGGCATGATAAGAGACGATTTTAATTTTACTTTCGACCGATTTGTGGCACCATGTGACTAAATTTCATTAATCTAGCATTGAGAGATCATTAGTACTTAAATGTGGTTAGTGTTCATCTATTTGAACCATTTATTACTGCATTTTCTATAAAGAATTCCTAAGATTTGTTTGAATGCAGTATATCAATTGTGATTTTTCCAGATTCCATTTACTGACAAATTAAAAAAAATTGAACAGTAATTTTGACTGACAGTTATCTGTGTTTTATGACTTATTTATTATGAGGTTCACATACTAAGAACCATTTTTTTAATATTATAAATTCTCAATGTAGTATTTTAATTATCATTAATCTTTGCAGTACACATTTTTGACTAGAATTCATAAATTTTATCATTAAAATTGAGAGATGATTATAGCTGTCTAGAGTCCACCTATTCACACCATTTACCTTATGAAATTTAAAAATTTTTCTCCTTGAAAAGTTATTAATCACTTCATGATTAATTTTCAGAGATTTTTCTCAGATTCCATTCTCAGGCCTGCATCATCATCTAAAGACTAAGACTGATAATTATGTAATGACATCCAGATCATAAAGAGGAAAGATCCGAAACATGCAGGACACTAAACCTAACCAGAGTTGAACACCCCTGCTCCATCTCTAGTCAGTGGAACACAACTGAAAATACTAAAGCAGGGTCTACCCATTTGACTCGGTGGGTTAGGGTTAGACCTTATGGTTCCCTTTGTACAGAGTGCCTGACCTTGTACTGTCCTGGTGAGCTGGACTGTTTGATGTTTAGTGTGGGATTGGTAATCAGACATCTATGTTGACATGAGCACAAGCTGGGCTAGGGTTTGGGCTCAGACTTCCTCTATGAAACTGTTGGCTTTTCCTGAATTAACATCAGCGTGATGCAGAACTAGAGATGGTGACCAGACCCATTGGAACTGACGAAGACGCCATCAGGTAACCCACTGTCTACAACAACACTGGATGCATTAGTGTTGGATGTTAATCTTATAACCTTGATGAGTCTTTGTTGGTCACACAACCTTTAATAATCTTTGTTCATTTGTCTGTGGATCAGGTCTGGGTTTCTCTCTAATGGATCAGAGCAGCAGGCAGACGACAGCACAGTCCCTAAACCTAACCCAGTCCCTAAGGCTGCAGCAGGACAAGGCCTTACTTTCATTGGTTACCAGGTACGTGTGTTGCATCATTGTCCATCCGTTACATTATTGGTGCGTGTGTTGCATCATTGTACATGTGGTACATTGTTGATGTTAAGGTACATGCGTTACATCGTAGGTAGAGCTGTTACATCATTGATTGTCAGGTACATATGTTAAATCATTGGTGATGAGGAGGTGATGGGCCATTTTGGTATCCAAGAGAGGAATGCAGAAGGACAGACCGTGGCTGACTTAGCAAAAAGTATGGAAATGGCTGTAGTGAATACTTTTTTCCAGAAGATGCAGTAACATAGGGTGACCTACAAGAGTGGCGGTAGGAACACACAGGTAGACTACATCTTGTGTAGATATTGCAATCTGAAGTCGTAGTAGGTGAGAATGTAGCCAGACAGCATAGGATGGTGGTGTGTTGAAGTTGAAGAGGGAAAAAGCAGAACAGAGGACAAAATGGTAGGAGCTAAAAAAGGAAGAGTGTTGCAAGACTTTTTGGAGGAGTTGAGACAGGCACTGGGTGGTCAGGAGGTGCTTCCAGATGACTGGACAGCTACAGCTAATGGGATCAGGGAGACAGGTAGGAGAATACTCGGGGTGTCATGTGGAAGGAAAGTAGATAAGGAGACTTGGTGGTGGAATGAGGAGGTGCAGGAGTATATGCAGAGAGAGAGGTTAGCTAAAAAGAAGTGAGATACTGAGATGACTGCAGAGAGTAGACAGGAGTACAGGGAGATGCAGTGTAAGGTCAAAGTAGAGGTGGCAAAGGCCAAACAAGGGGCTTACGATGATTTGTGTGTCAGGTTGGGTTGTAAGGAGGGAGAGAAAGGTTTAATACAGCATGGCAAGGCTGTATTGAAGTTATGGGAAAGAGTAGTCGAAGCTAGACGTAAGGACAGAAGTTGTGAGCAGCAGTATGGTTTCATGAAAGAAACAGTACCACAGACGCAGTATTTGCTTTGAGGATGTTGATAGAGAAGTACAGGGAAGGTCAGAGGGAGCTGCATTGTGCTTCTGTAGATCTGGAGAAAGCTTATGACAGGGTGCCCAGAGAGGAACTGTGGTATTGTATGAGGAAGACTGGATCGACAGAGAAGTATCTTACAGCTGGACAGGACATGTATGAGGACTGTAAGACAGTGGTCAGGTGTGCTGTAGGTGTTACAGAGGAGTTCAAGGTAGAGGTGGGACTACACCAGGGATCAGCTCTGAGCCCCTTCTTGTTTGTTATGGTGATGGAACGACTGACAGATGAGGTTAGGCACCAATCTCCATGGACTGATGTTTGTGGATGACATTGTGATCTGTAGTAAGAGCAGGGAACAGGTAGAATAGAAACTGGAGAGGTGGAGGTTTGCCCTGGAAAGGAGGGGAATGAAGGTTAGCCGTAGCAAGACAGAGTATATTTGTGTGCACGGAAAGGACCCAAGAGGAAGAATGAAGTTACAGGAGAAGAGATAAAGAAGGTGGAGGATTTTAAGTACTTAGGGTCAACAGTCCAGAGCAATGGAGAGTGTGGAAAAGATGTGAAGAAGCGTATGCAGGCAGGATGGAACGGGTGTAGAAAAATGTCAGGTATGATGCGTGATAGTTTCAGCTAAAATGAAAGGAAAGGTGTTTAAAACTGGTGAGACCAGCCATGTTGTACGGACGAGAGAGAGTGGCACTGAGGAAAAGGCAGGAGGCAGAGATGAAGATGCTAAGGTTCTCTGTGGGAGTGATTAGAATTGAGTATGTCAGAGGGACAGCACATGTTAGAGGTTTTGGAGATGAGGTCAGAGAGGCCAGGCTGAAATGGTTTGGACATCTCCAGAGGTGAGATCGTAAATACATTGGGTAGAAGGATGCTGAGTTTTGAAGTGTCAGGCAGGAGGTCTAGAGGAAGACCAAAGAGGAAGTTTATGGACATAGTGAAAGAGGATATGAAGGTGGTACGTGTGAGAGTGGAGGATTCAGAAGACAGGGTAAGAAGGAGGCAAGTGATTCGCTGTGGCGAGCCCTGAAGGGAAAAGCCGAATGGAAAAGAAGTTGGCCGTCAGGAACATGTTACATCTTTGGTACATGTGTTGCATCATTGATGTTCAGGTGCACTGTCCATCTGTTACGTTATTGGTGCATGCATTGCATCATTGCACAAGTGTTACATTGTTGATGTTCAGGTACATGTGTTACATCGTTGGTCGTCAGGTATGCGTGGTTGCATCGTTGATACATATGTTGTCGGTGTTCAGATACATGTGTTCCATCATTGATGTTCAGCAACAAGTGTTACATCGTTGATGTCCAAGTACATGGTTGGTACATGTGTTAGATTAGATTTCTTTATTAGTCCCACTCGGGGAAATTTCCAAACATTACATGCTTACACGGTTGGTAGGTGTGTTAATAATCCTTTTTTCTCTATGACAGGATCTTTCCAACTGTGGGAACATTCACACAGGTATGACAGATTTTATTAATATTAGTTTTTAAATGGGATTATGTGGAAACATTTCCAGAGGTGTTTTAATGTTTTTATACATGATACACACAAACTCATTGAATTTCATCATCACAATCCAGGTATTTGTGTCAAAGAACCTAAAAATTGTAAGAATGTGATTTAATTTTGTAAAATGGTAAATGGACTGCACTTGCATTTGTAGTGTGTAATTGTGAATGCAAATGGGAATGTGGGTAAATATATGTAAATGGGAATGTAAATATGTAATTGTAAGTATGTGAACGTAAATGTGTAATTGTGAATTTAACTGTGAATGTGTGTACATGTAAATGTGAAAATGTGAACATAAACATGTAAATGTAAACTTGTATATAAGTGTGGATGTAAATCTCTGAGTAAATGTATGAATGTGTAATCGTGAATGTAAATGTTATGACAGTGTGTGTAGATTATGTGTGTGTGCAGCTGAATGAATCAGTGCACTTGACTGCACGTTCAACATTGGATACATTTGGCAGCTCATCCGTCCTAACCCTGACCCCTACTCTGCTGATACAGTTGATTTACTCTCACTAACCTAACCGGGGTGATGAAGTGGATTTACTCACACCAACCCTAACCCTGGTAATAAAGTGGTTTTACTCTCCCTAACCCTGACCGTGGAAGAATAATCAAATTAGATGCACCTTTATGAATCCCACAAGTGGAAATTTCAGGTTACAGCAGCACACACAAGACAAGACACACATGAGATTCTGCAAATAGGATAAAAAATCTGAAAATATGAACCATTCCTAATAATATAAAAATATAAAGTAAATAGCAGAGTGAATGCAACAACAAGCTCATTAAAGAGACATAGTCAATGATCAGTTACTGTTATCACTGTTATAACACCTGACAGCTGCAGGAAGGAACGACCTGCAAAACCTCTCCTTCACACACTTAGGTGTCTCCGTCTGTCACTGAAGGAACTCCTCAGTGCAGTCAGTGTGTGTTTGAGGGGGTGGGAGTCTCTGACCAGGATGGAGGCCAGCTTGGCCTTCCTCCTCCCCACTGCTGTGTGATGCTGCTCCCCCACCAAACCACACCATAGAATATGGCAGGTGCCACAACAGTTATAGAAGGTCCTCTGGAGCGCTCCCTGCACCCCAAAGGACCTCAGCCTCCTGAGCAGATATAATCTGCTCTGCCCTTTTTTGTAGAGGGCGTTGGTGTTATTGGTCCAGTGCAGTTTGTTTTTGAGGTGAACATCCAGGTACATATAAGACATCACCATCTCTATGTTCCGTCCCTGGATGTTCACGGGTGATGGTGGTGCCAACGAAGGTCCACCACCAGCTCCTTAGTCTTGCTGGTATTGATCAGGAGATGGTTTCGCTGACGCCAGTCCACAAAGTCCTGGATGAATTCTCTGTATGACTTGGAGTCCCCATCTGTGATGAGGCTGACGATGGCAGAGTCATCAGAGAACTTCTGAAGATGGCATGATGTTGTTTGGTGTGAGAAGTCAGCAGTGTAGAGGGTGAAGAGGAATGGCGCCAGTACCTTTCCCTGCAGGGCTTCTACATTGCAGAGAACTGTATCTGATACATCCCGGTGTCCTCACATACTGTGGGCAGTTGGTGAGGTAGTCCGTAATCCAGTCAGTGAGGCGGTGGTCCACACCTGACCGGACCAGCTTGTCCCTCAGGATACCCGGCCTGATGGTGTTTAAATGCTCAGGTCCAGGAAGAGGACCCGAACAGAGCTCCCAGGTGACTCCAGGTGAGACAAGGCTCTATGAAGGAGGAAGATGATGATGTTGTCCACTCCGATGCCAGGCTGGTATGCAAACTGCAGCGGCTCCATGGACAAGTTCACCAGGGAGCCTGGAACCAAGGACATCCGGACCCGCAGCCTTCTGGGACTTTATCTTCCGGAGCTGGTTTCTCACCTGGAAGGGTGAGAGAGGACAAGCAGGGAGGCTGTGTGTCTCCATGTGTTGAAGGGGGCTTGAGAAAAAGGTGAGGGTGGTGTTGTGACAGAGTGTAGGGAGATCGGGGCTGGGGGCTGCTGCAGAGCTGGCACAACTGGTGGAGGGGCAGATGTCTCCTCAAACCTACGGATATAGGTATTTAGTTCAACCGCCCATGTCTTATCTTGTCTGCTGCTGGACATTCGGTCCCTGGTGGCCTGAGATGGTCTTCACTGCCCTCCAGATGTCATGGGTGGTGTTGTCCTGCTGCTGTTCCTTCATCCTCCTCCTATATCTGTATTTTCCTCCTCAACTCCCTCTGAATAGTCCTCAGCTCCTCTCAGTTCCCCGACCCAAAGGCCCTCTTCTTCTCCTTTTAAAAGAGCCCTTATGTCAGGATTCATCCAGTGCTTGTTATTGGAGAAGCATCGTACAGTCCTGTTGGGTACAATGTTCTCCACTCTAAAGTTGATATAATCCGTCCCTGTCTGCCATAGTGTCACTGTCCATACACTGATAAGAGTCACTGAATACGTCCCACACCCTAGACTCGAAACAGTCCTTCAGAGCCTCTTCAGTGTCCTTGGTCCACTTCCTCACAATGTGGGTCGCAGCTGGTTCCCTGTTCACAAGGGGTCTGTAAGCAGGCAGGAGATGAACCAGGCTGTGGTCAGCTCTTCCCAGAGGGGGCAGTGGTGATGATGCCGCCTTGATGTTGGCATAGAGTAAGTCCAGTGTTTTGTTGTCTCTAGTAACACAAGTGACGTACTGGGTGAAGTGGGGCATAGTGGAGGACAGGGAGGCATGATTGAAGTCCCCAGAGATCAGTAAGAGGGCCTGTGGGTTCTGAATCCACAGCCTGCTGAGCGTTGTGTTTATGACGTCACAGGCTGCGTTGGCATTAAGAGAGGGTGGGATGTACACAACTACCACGATAGCATGTGAAAACTCACGTGGTAGATAGGATGGCCTCCTGCTAACGCCACCAGTTCGATGTCATGGCAACAGTGTTTAACTTTAACCGTAATATAGCGGGAGTCACACCAACTACCGTTAATAAACACTGCCACCCCTCCCCCCCTTTCCTCTTACCTCTCCCTCCATTCTGTCCGCCCGTACGATGGAGAATCCATCCAGTGATACGGTTGCCTTAGTGTGCAGCTCCATTAAATATGTCTCCATGAATGCCATTACGCTGCACTGCCGATACTCCCATAGATGCCAAATCAATGCTGCTAGTTCGTCCATCTTGTTGGGCTTAGATCGTATGTTTCCCATGACGATGGACGGGAGAGTTGGTCTATAAGCTCTCCTCAAATGCACAACATGATTTTCAAGTGTACGATGGTCCCCATACAGTAAGGTCTTAATGTTCAAAAGGACAGGAGCCAGACCTCATGGACATAATGGACAGGAGCTGGACCTGATTTGGGGACATTAGTAGTGTGTCTTTGAGTCTTCAAATGGGTCCAGATGAAGGTGATCCAATCTCAGCTTGTGTCCATGTTCAAATGTCTTATGTGTCCTTTGTCCTTGGAATGTAAGACAGGGACATCCTCTACTGGACTATGTAAAACAGGGACATCCTGGCACTGACCATAGACCTCCATCACATTTCTCCTCTGGGAGTCTGTCCGTGTCCTGAACTATGACTAGTGTCCTGGTTGTGACTTGGTCTATCTTCCATTTCTGGACCATGACTAGTGTCCTGGTTGTAACTTGGTTCATCTTCCAGTCCGGGACCATGACTAGTGTCCTGAATTTGACTGGATCAGATGGTCAGTCTTCTCTGGTCTGTTCATGGTGGATGTTGGTGTCCTGGTAGAACTGGTTGCTCTTGGGGGTGAAGGTGCTAGGGTTATGGTTAAGGGGTTAATGATGTTCTCTTACTCTCCGGAAGCTGGCAGACTCTTGAGGACCAGTTTGTGCCTCCAGGTGTAGAACCTTGTGACAGGCTGGTCTAGCATCAACTGAAGATGTGCTTGAGAGTCACTGGAGTTGGGTTAGGGTCCTCCATATGTGGAGTAGGAAACACATCATGGTACAAGTACATGAACATATGACGAAAACAGGAATATTCTTAATCATTGTCTTAATGTGGCTGATTGTGTTCCAGTAAATTTCCATATCCAACCCTGACAGTGCTTTAACCCTTTGTGTCACGTTGCTTGAATTCCAGTGACAATCTGTATCCAACCCCATTTGTGTGACTACGCCTGTCTGTGCTCTCCCTTCATAGGTGCTGTCCCTCCGTGGCTTCAGGACGACCCTCTGGAAGGAGCCTCAGCCTCTGGGATTGGTCAGCAGATTGGGCCATCACTACAGGGATTTCTTAAACACAGTATGACACACCTGCTTCATTTGTTAATGTGCTTGGATATACCTATGAGGTGCATGTTTATGGTTCACATGTTTGACAACACCAGCAGTGGCAGGCCGTGTATTTCAAATGTCGGTCAATGTCAGCTGGCAGACATGGTCCCGTTGATGTCGGCCGGCAGACACGACGCCAGTCGGGTCCTGTGCCATGCGATCTACCCACAGTACCTTACTATTCATATTCGTTAATAATATATTATTAATAATAATATTAACGTACTTTTCGGAGCCCGCCACCAAGATCTGTGAAAAGCTCTCCAAGAGATGGGAGTTGAACACTGCACGGACTGGGGGTTCAGCCAGACATTCCCAACAGACCCTCACAACATGTTTGTGTCTGCCGAGTCTTTCCGGCTTTTTCCCCGACCAGCACATCGAACTCACCACCAGGTAGTGATTAGTGGACAGCTCAGCCCCCTCTCTTCACCCAAGACAGGCGGCTGGAGATCAACCGACACAACCACAAAGTCTATCATCGATAGACTCTGGCATAGGGTTTTCTGGTGCCAACTGCAGACATAGATCACGGCCGAAAATCACTCACACGCATCTCCAGTCCCACCCCCCCCGCCCTCCTCCCCCAGTCCGCTCTCCCCAGTGGAAAATTAGCCAAATAATGAAAGAGTCCGGTGGAGTCATTGAGCCAGTAGTCGCACAGCTAGTACACCTGCTG
>JAPTHA010000019.1:22933462-22948539 GCA_029814585.1 Gymnapogon annona | reverse complement strand
AGCTATACATTTCTTGGCGACTATAAGCAGGATTTCAGTCAGTTTCTTAGCCCACTTAGATAGTTTGAGTTGAGTTATCTTCCATAACCATTATACATACTCATGTACAGAAACCCTTGGACATTTACCTCAAACTTCACTTATAACCATCACACTTGCAATACTTGTTACTGTATTTCATCTGTGAATACTGCTTATATTCTATATGTCTATTTAATTCATCCCACCTATCTGTACATATTCATACCTAACTTATATCCACCTCATTTGCACTGGTTGTAGCTGTTTACATCTGTAATACTACCATCTGTACAGACTGTATTTATTGATCTGTTATATATTGCACTTCTGCTATTTGCACTTCTGATTAGATGCTAACTGCATTTCGTTGCCCTGTACTTGTACTGAGTCATGACAATAAAGTTGAATCTAATGTAATTTTTTTTTTTTACTTCTACCAGACATGGGTCGTTGTCGGATAACGCACGGAAGGCAGGCGCTGGAGCTACGAAGTAACCTGTCAGAACGACGATCCCTCACCGACCAGATACACGTCCCTGACAGTTCTGCATCCCATTCAGCTCGCAACCTGCAGTGGGCCGTTGCACACGGTGCGCTTGAAATAAAAACACACCAATTCATTTCACACATACAATAACGTCGCTTACTAACATGGATTATGGGTGGCCGTGGCTCAGTTGGTAGAGCAGGTTGCCCAATGGCCGAAGGGTCGTCAGTTTGAATCCTGGCTCTGACTCTCCACATGTCGAAGTGTCCCTGAGCAAGACACTGAACCCTAAATTGCTCGCAGTGGAGTCAGGCAACGCCCTGCATGGCATGAGGCATGCGTGAGGCCAATGTAAAGCACTTTGAGTGCCATAAATGTGTAGACAACAACTATATAAATGCAATCCATTTACCATTCACTATTGTCTTATAAACCTGTCTGTGCTACAGTTCTGCCTAAAAGCCAACGCCTGCACTTTGACTGCGGAGTCATCGTTCAGCTCGGGTTTGCTGCAGAGTTCTCCAACGTCATGGTCATCTACACTCGGATACTTGAGAAACCCCCAGAAATGGATACCTGCTCTGCTCAGCTGACTGACTTTCCACAGGTCGCTTAGTTTTTCACAGACTGATGCTTGATTCCTTTATTTAACACAATAGGCAATACGTTAAACCCACTATTCACCACGTACTTCAGAATAAAGTTGTATTTTTTAGTAACTTTTTAAGTAATATTTTCTCATTCTGAGTCTGTGGTCTGTGCATCAGCCAATGGACAAGAACTAACCTTTTTTCTCACAATATTACTTCTCTACTTGAAATATTATAACTTTATTCTTGAAATACAAGAATTTTCCATCCTTACTGTGTTGTCTTTTAATACTCTTTTGTAGCAATATAACATATACACTCAAAGATTTGGCCCCCCAACACTTATTGACGTCACATGGACAAACTCGTCCACGTGACCTGGACAGTCTTTTAACTCTTATCACCACCACTGCTGTTTTTTTTTTTTAAATTGCATTTATTTCTGGGTAAATGTTCTTACCAGCTCTTTAATCTACACATTATATGAACTCTTACTTTGACAGGATGTGGACATCGATCTGAAGAAAAGCAATCAGGAGACTCTGCTTGAAGCAGGCAGTTTATTATTGTTCAAAGAACTGTCTTCATCGGAAGCTCACAGTCTCTACACAAGGATCCGCAGCCTGCAAAGACTCAGGGTCAGACACTTGTCTTAACTGTATGTTTGAAAATGACCCATGACCTACCAATATCACAGACCCTCATTAATAATTGTGCGTGGGGGTGGGGTCACTCTAGAAACAGTCGCTGCAACAATGGATAGCAAATAGTCAACATTCATAACATTACTTGATGAGTTCTTTCGGCTTTTTTCCCGTCCGGGGAGCTATCCAGTCGCCCAAAATAGCTATTTTGAGGATTCATAATATTACTTTACTTGAAATAATATTCTGAATTAGCTACATGTCATTGTAAATGTAAAATTCTGGTCTTGTTTTAATTATTTTCTTATTTATTACAGTTTATGGTAGGAGTGATTTCAACTAAACTACCTCTAAATGTAATGTGTCATTATGATTTGGTGCTGAACGAATAACATTTGATTGATGGATTGTAAAGCATGTGTGCAATTGATGTAAACCATATTTTCTCCACGCTAAAAACATGATATTGTTCACTGTCTTTATAGAGGGAGCTCACCTTCACCGTGTGTCTACATTACACCTACTGCAACATAGATGAGGAAGTACAGGAAAGGCAGTCCGTAACCGTGGGCAAACCACTCGTCTCCAAACTCAACCTCCATGAGCCACGGTCCCATCACCCTTCCACTGCCTCATCGGCCTCCAGTCTCAACACCTTAAACTCCGGCGATTCAGCCTCAAATACATGGTCTTATGCAGAAACTGAGCCGGAGAGTCTGACTTCATCCAGATCTGCCAATGTACCAGAAGAGACTGAGAGTCCTCTGGCGTTCCATGTCCCGCAGCCTCTTGTCACCAGCAAAAGCTTGCCTCACAGCCAAGTGGATGACACCAACTTCAAATTTAGTGACATGTACAATTTCCAGTCTTTGTGAGCATTAATAAACTCAGATATGCATGTCCCATGGGTAACTCAGCTGTACAAATAGAAATGTGAAAGATGTAAGGAGGACAATGAGATATATAAACATTTTTTTTCCTAAGCTCTCGCTATTTATGCACTGCCAATCAAGTTGTTTATGTATGGAAGTCCATTTCCTCCGCTGTGTTAAAAAACTATGCAAATAAAAAAATTAGGACTCCTTAAACATTGATATACTGAGATTATATTATTATATATCTTAATATATATACTGAGATACTTGTTTGTGCCAAAATGTAATAATCGGTGTCTGAGATCTGAGTGTTTTGAGAAGTTTTAATATTTTCAGACAATTGTGTAAGTTTTCTATATGGATAGCTCAGTTGGTAAGGCACTGGGCTGGTGCATAGGGGGTTCGATTCCCGGGAAGAGTGTCCAGTGTGAGTCCTTGGGCAAGACCGTTATCCTAGCCGCAAGGACTAGGATAACGGTTAGCAGCTAAAGCACTATGCTAACGGTAGCCTGCGACAACAGTCACTACGTCTCAGCTCCGAACAACACATCACTGCCTCGTTATCATCAACTCCGGGACTTCTATTATGTTTACTGCAAGAATTTCAATTTTGTTGTACATCTACTCTGCCCTTTTTTTCTACTCTGTGGTGCTGCTTTATGACATGTCGTTGCCAAACCATTGGTCTGTGCTGTGACAATAAAGGAAATCTGAATCTGAAGACCCTTAACGCTGCTGCCTACAAATGTTGCCTCAGTGTCTCATTGTACCGGTCCCAAGGCCGGATAAATGCAAGGATTGTGTCAGGAAGGGCATCCGACACAAAAACTCCTTGCAAATTACATTCGCTGTGGTGAAATCCAATTCGAAGTCAACTCATCATCATGTGTATGTTTTCTATATGTTTCATTACAATTATTATCACTATCAAAGCTAATGCTTTTCATATTTAAAGTTGATGGAAGAAATCTAACTTTGTTTTGTATTTAGTAAGTTTGTATTTCGTCAGTTTGTGTGTGTAGCTCAAATACTACAGCACATTTGCTTCAGTTAACGGGATTTTTAGAGTAGCCCACGCTACTGCGCCTGCGCAGTGACGTCACTAGCGCCCACGGACGCCATTTTGCAGTGTCGTTGGGCTGCATCTGTTCATATTACAGCAGCATTACACAAAGTGCATGTAAGGATTATTTTAAACTACAGTGATATTTGCAGACCGTAGTCATGGCAGACACATCGGCAGAGCTCGAGGTTCCGGAGGGTGCAGAAGTCCGCAAACTGTCGGAGCTGAGGGTCATTGATCTGAGGGCCGAGCTGAAGAAACGAAACCTGGACAGCACAGGCGTCAAGAGCGTGTTGTCCGAGCGACTGAAGAAGGTATTTTTGAGCGTTTTTCCCTCGAGGAGTCCTAGTCAATCCGCTGTGTCACGGTCACGTTTTCTAATTAAAAACTAAATGTACGTTTGTAAGCTCGTGAAAAGTTGCGCGGAAGGAATTGTATTGACGCTAACGAGGCTAAGTTCCATTAGCTAACGAGGCTAAGTTGCATTAGCTAACTCGGCTCCATTAAAGTCAACAGCGGATTCGCTTTATTCGCTCCCGGCACTCTTTCGGTCGTATTCCTGGGATGGAAGAGTCCATCGTCGGCTATTTGCATTCCGAAATACAGCTTTTTAACACCGCATGAATTCAGTTTTCGCGTCCGATATTCGACGGATGTCCGCCTCCACGAGCGGCAGCTGCTGTCCGCTCGGGCTAACCTCGGTTGCGCGGCTCGAGGACTGAGTACTTTTTATTTTTATTATGTTTTGTTTACTTTATTACTTTTGATCGCTGTTACCTGCTGCTTATGCATTAAGCTGCTCGTTTTCGGGTTTATTAACAACACAAAAACAAAATCTCCACAAGCCCTCCCAACAAACGTCATGTGCAAACACAACAACATGAACGCCAAAATTAATCTGTAAGCAAAACAATGCACAAACAGTTATAGTACTTAAATAAATAAATAGTAATACTAGCAACATCAAATATGAACAAAAACAGCTCCACAACAAGTTAAATAAAACTAAACACCCAGATGAGGTCATAATGCCATGTGCAACATATCAGACAGTTATTCTAGGCTAAATATGAAAATTCTTAACCTTTTTTTTTTTTTTAGAGAAATCAAGAGTTCGAATTCATGGTTTTAAAAAAATCGTGGCAGTGCATTCCATGCTAACCGTTTGTCTATGTTGCACACTTGTGTTTGCTGCAGAACGATGACCAGGGAGTCATCCTTTTCCTTTATGGATGATATTCCAGAGTATCTCATTCTACCACTGACAATCTCTGCCTGTATGTAGATTTAGGTTAGGTCAGATACCTTTATTATCCCACTCAGGGCAATAAAGTATCTTATCAGTGTCTTATCTTGTGCTCTTTGTATTTTTGCTGCACAAATTTCCCAGTGGAATCAAAGTTCTATCTTATCTTATATATAACCAGACCTGCGCCTGTTAGTTTTGTGTTTTCTGTGCCATTCAACCATTTATCCGAACAAAAGCTGTTGAAGTAGAATGTCCATCGTTGTTAAGGCATCGGGCTGGTGCATAGGGGACCCGGGTTTGATTCTCGGGATGAGAGTCCAGTGGGTTGTGTCAGTAAGGGCATCCGACATAAAAACTCCTGCCAAATCAAATACACGAATTGGATTCGCTGTGGCGACCCCTGGAAGGGAAAAAGCCAAAAGAAATAATCATTCATATATATATACATATGCTGTATTCAGGCCATTTGAATCAAAATACAAATTCATTTGGTCAAACTGTTTTGTGTGCAATTTGACTCAAAATACGGAGAATACTGATGGCCCTGCTGTTTTTTTTTAAATACTCTGTTACTTTATAATGGAGGGATGTTTTTTTTCAGGTGGAATGACATATACCCATTTATAAATTTAGACATAACATAAGGGCATAGTAATATCATCAACTGTATTTACATTGTTAAATGTATAATTAAAGGCTTTTCAATAGAAAGATCATATGAAAGTGATATAATTGAAATATAGGAGTCTTGTCCATAACAGGCGTTTCCGTCCTGAGAGGGCTATACTAAAAGAGTCTCTGGAGCCGATATCCAAATCTGCTGCCAACTTTACTGTGGTAGCTCACTCATGCTAATAATGTGAACTGTTAGTCACTGTTTCTGCAAACCAGCTGGCTTTACGGCTTGCTCTTGTTTTATAGCCTTGGGGAAGATCTTTTTCCTGCCCCTTTTCAGTGTCTGCTGTCTATCAAAGCCCACCTGTAGTTTGTTTTTCCTTATTGTCCACAGGCAATTGAGGAAGAGGGAGGAAATCCTGACGAGATTGCTGTCGATATGGACTCAGCCCCAAAGAAAGCTACGCCGAAACGTGCCGCTAAAGGTAATTCAGGAAAAGGAGCGCAAACTGTCATTTACAGCTTGACCGGGGGTAGACTGCGTTATCACGGCTCAGGGGACCGTGTTAAAAGCCTGCTGACTGATGCAATACACGTTACTCTGATATTCAGTCTCAGGACTCATTCAAACACTCCAGTGTTTCAATAAATGGCAAAACAGAGATATATGAGATGTTAAAAGATGGACAATGTGTCTACCATCATTCAGTCAATAATCAGGAATACAAGAGAGATACACTAACATCCACCACAGTAAACAATAAGCTTATTTTGTGTTTGTCCGCTAGCAATGAAAAGTCGCCATTGTTAGGATGCTCTCAGTGAATACCGCCTGGTGTGTTAAGTGTAGTGGTAGGTGTGCAGGTAGCTGTGAGAGGATTGACACTGACCTCCGGGCCTTGAAGTGTCGTTCAGTCGTCCAACTTAAGTAAAACGTAACACTTGGGCTAAAAATCCATTCACGTGTTTTCATGTTGCAACGCCGTTTTAAAATGACAATGTGTCGACACAACTTTATCAGAATTTCAGAATTATTCACTGTTCATTCTATTGGGACCTGATAATGCCACTACATACAGATAAGTCATGTCAAGTTGCTCATGAAACGTGTTGTGAACACTTAGCCGTATGTCTTCAGAAAAGGCAGAATTGAACTGTGAAACTTGTTAGCACAGACGGGCTAAAGATCAACTGTAATTCAGTCCATAGTTGAATGGATGGAAGTCTTGTTTTCTTCAGGAAAGACTTGTGTGAAAGGAGTGTGATAAATCGGACAGATTTAGGGACTGTTGAGAGGAGAGTGAATGTAAATGCTCCTATACAGCGCTTTTCTACACAGTTATGGCTCCCAAAGGGCCTTTCTTTGGCCTCACGTTGACCCATTCACACACACATTGACACACCAGTGGGTGGGTCTTCCATGCAGGGTACTGCCAGGCTCCACTGGGGGCAATTTGGGGTTCAGTGTCTTGCTCAAGGACACTTCAACATGTGCACAGTCTCAGCCAGGTGACCCTTCAGCCATTGGATGACCTGCTCTACTGCCTCTGATGTAGGGGCCTACACCATTATCTCTAAATGTTAGCTTTTTTTCCTTCTACAATACTCTGGAAGTTTCATTCCGAAACAAGATCGGCTGCATTTCTAAAAGTGTGTTTTCAGGAGGTTAGATCACAGCGGTATTGCTGTGTACGTAGTGTAAGATGACTTTAAACTGCATCTTGTTATCTGTAGATACGAGGCAAGAAAATGAGCTGGAGGACAGCACCGTGGAGGAGGATTTCCACGATGGACATGTGAGTGAGCTCTGTCATGTAATGAACTGTTGGGATGTTTGGGGTGAATCGTCAGTGTTTAAAAAGCAGCTGTGTCCCTCAGGAGGATCTTCAGGATGAGAACATGCAGGAAATGGACATCCTCGACATGAACATTCTGGACGAGACGGAACACGACAACGGAATACCTGCTCAGGACGAGGAGGAGGAGGCCGACACTTTTCATATCGACGATGAGGATCTGTTGCGTGAAGACGACCAGTACAACTCTGACGGGGAAGCCAGGGAGCCAGAGGTGAGCACGTTCATCACAAAAGATTCTACTGTATGTGTCCAAGTTAAGTCATTTTTCACGAGTTAAATATTTGTTTGTTTGTTTTTTCAGCCGATACCAGAGGTGGCAGATAAAGATGAAGATATGACTTCCTTAGCAGTCAATATGGTATTTCTAACATTTCTGTGCCTTCGTAGTTCATACTTTTATTGTGACGACTGTTTAAGGACCCGCGGACACAATCTGTTTGTTCAAAATTAAGTCCTTAATTATCCTTAAAAATGACAATCCTTAAATCCTCCTTTCAGATGTCTTAAAACGACACAAAAACAATAAACAAAATTGCAATGTATTTTTTTACATTGTACAGTGAAGTCTTTGTAAAGAATCTGGCAAATATGTCATCACTGCTGTGTATTTAACACAACGGAGCAGAACCAACAACAATCGTTTGGTTCTGGGGGGGAGGGGCTACATGCTCTTTTTCCTATTCGACTGTTCCAGTTGTGTATGTTCTGTTACAGAGTTGTGATCTTGATGTTTGTTAGTTTTCATCAGTTCCATTAAATATATGGACAGAACTATTTACAATGAGGTCACACTTTTTGTTATCTCACAGATGAAAGGTCTTAAATTTAATTAGAGTGGCCTGAAAAAAGGTCTTAAAAAGTCTTAAATTTAACTTTCTTAAACCTGCAGAGACCCTGTTTTAATATTCAACAAAATTGTAAGAAACGTATTGTCCCGTTTCACACTCAGTGCGAACCCGTTCTTCTGTTTTAGGCTCAGGATCCAGATGTGGATGATGTAAATGAAGACACAGGTAATGTAAAACGTGTTAAAAGATGGGGGAGGTGTCTTTTAGACAGTGTTGAGCTTGGAATGCAGACAGTTTAATTTCAACAGGGTCGAGAGACTGGAAGCCCAAAGGGAAATTGCTGGCTCTGTGCGGGAATTTGCTTAACCACTTTTAAGTGTTTAAAAGGGTACCTGTTTATCAACGCATCCTTTTGGTGTTTTTTTTTTCTGCGTTAAAAAAAAGAAATCGTGGTTAACAAGTTTAACGCCCGTTGTCAGCAATGGATTTCAAGGTTGGGTGGGGAGGTTTGAGCTGTTGCAGGTGATTGCAGTGTTTTTAGGTCGCCACGTGAAGATCAAGACAAAGAAGATCCGTGAAGAATCAACATCTGTCACAGATTTTTAAGGACTCTGAGAAAGCAGCTGGATATGAAAGCGATGGACTTGAAGTTTGGTCGTCACAAATGAACACTGGGACCAAAAAAATAAAATAAAGCAGTTGGAAGGCTGAAAGAAGACGGTGTGCAGATGTCGTGGCTCTCTTCAGCGCTGATCTCTCGTGTGCTTTGGATCAGGTGAACAGTGACATGAGCCACAGTAGTAGTCCCTCTAGTTGCTTTGGGTCCACTTCCAGTCTCTCTCTAGGGCCTACTTCGTGTTAATACATAGTTCTAAGAGCACAGGCCAGTGGTCATGACGTTCCTAATCCAGGACTTGCCAGTTCCTCCTTAACCATTGCTGTGTTTCAGACGTGATTAAACTCTGTGCCATTTTATTCCTGTTAAATCCGTAGAAAATGACAAAGTAGCCGGGTCTTGTTTATCTGAGCCGCTTAACGAAGATCCCCACCGGAGCCATGAGACGTGTCCCGAAGAAGAGCAAGCCGACACCGCCGTGGGGGAAGAAAATGTGTCCAACACTGGTGCCAGAAGCGACCGGGACACCCCTGGAGATGTGGAGAGCGACAGGGAGGTCACGGAGACTGGCGCCAAAGACGTTGGGGACGCGCAGAATGCCCCAGAAGAGACACTAGACTCTGAAAACAAAAGCTCGCAGGCTGTTAGTGTAAGCGAACAGGGCACCGGGGGTGAAACTGTTGAGACAGAAATGGGGTCTAACAAGGGGGAGGAGGATGAGAAGCCAGAAGAGAAAGCCGCCGCGGATTCCTCCTCGACAGTGAAAGAGTCCTCTTCAGTAGAGGGCGATGATCAGAAAAAGAGGTTTGTTGTTTTCTGTCTACTAGAACCCAAAATGGCTATCTCTGTTGCATTGGCTCCTTTGTGCTAGCAAAAATTGGATGCTCTGTTGGAGGTAAAAACGTTCTCTGCATTTGTCATGTATTCCACCTTCTTACCCGTAAATGAGTAATATATTGGGGTCGTCATACGGTAAAGATTCATATCCCCACTGTTAAAGCGCTACACTACGGTACACGATGGGTTGGTCACTGTTCTGTGTCACTGTTGAACACGTTGCAGTGTTTGCAGAGAGACCCCAGTATGTTCATCGCTCTTTTCTCTTTGTCTTCAGCTCTGAGGAAAAAGAAGGACAGACTGAGTCTAAAGATGAAAAGGGTGAGTATATAAAGCAGGACTGAACCATATCGGCCAATGTCTTTATAACTGACACGAGCCATTGTGAAGTCTTATAGGCTTTTTTTTTCCCCCTGGAGTTCTTAAGTGATTCTATTAATGCACCTCACTGGTCAGTGTAAAATCACAAATGAGTGTATGTTTGTGTCTGTAATGAAGTGGTGACGTAGAGGGCAGGGTGAACCTCGCCTTCACCCAGCCAGCCGTCAGTTATGGAAAATGAATAGAAGTACGTTCTTATAAGAGACTGTAACGAGAAGAAAATAAGAGAAATGCAACAAGATGCAGTTGTACAGTTCAATGATGCAAAGCTAGTGGGTTTAAAACAATGGGAAAACACACCCATAGTCTCTCAGATCTGTGATTATGACCCTCATGTAGAAAAGTCTTTTTTTTTTTTTCCTGTCATAACCATTTGTATTCTTGCGGCTGAATGCTCACGAATGACGTGTGTGTGTGTGTGTGTTTGTTTTGTAGCTGCTGGGGGTGGAGCTGCAGCGAGCAATAGCAGGAATCTGTGGGTCAGTGGTCTCTCCTCCACAACCAGAGCGACTGATTTGAAGACTCTCTTCAGCAAATATGGAAAGGTTAGACTGCAGCAAACCACCAAGAACGATTGCTTCCAACAACAAACTTCATTATGTCTAAAAAATTTATACTTTTCTCTGTAGTTCAGCTGGATTTGTTTCATAACGTTGAAACCAGAAGAGCCAGAATGACCCGAGCGAATGAGAACCTACACAGACTAGAGCTGTTCCGCCTCCATTTTTGACCTCATCTCTGCGTTTGTGGCAGGTTGTTGGAGCTAAGGTGGTGACAAACGCCAAGAGCCCTGGCGCTCGCTGCTATGGCTTCGTCACCATGTCGTCCACTGAAGAGGCCACCAAGTGCATCAGCCACCTGCACAGGACTGAGCTACACGGCCGCATGATCTCTGTTGAGCGGGTGAGTATTAGGGGGACGCTGACTCTGCCCACCATAAACTGGTGTGATTTTGATTTGACTCTTTACATATGAAACCCTTTTGATTAAGTGGGTGAAATGTGTTTGAATGCTTTAGGCTAAAAACGAACCAGCGGGAAAGAAACCAGCAGACAAGAACGACACTAAGAAGTCTGGCGAGAGGAGGCGCTCCTCGGACTCCAAGTAAGAATACACAACCCTACTCTGTAATATTGATGTAGTCTACATTTGACCCTGTGACCTCCTAAGGTCGACGTATAAACGGTCACTGCAATGATTCTGCAGGTCTGATGGAAAGGACGACAAATCTGAGGGAGAAGGAAAAGACGGCAAAGGTAAGACGTCATTAAACTGCAGGTTCGTGCATCTGCTCACCACCAGGACCTTCTGTAATACGGCCTTATTTCCTCGTGCTGTCAACAGGGCGGAATGAGAGGACTGTCGTTATGGACAAGTCCAAAGGAGAGCCTGTGATCAGTGTCAAAACTAAAAGCAAAGAAAGGGTGAGTAATGGCCCTTCCAACCACTGTGTCATCCAGAACATTCGGATCATTGAAAGGTGAAGCTGATCCTCTCATTGATACTGATGAGTCTCCAAACTAATATCACTAGCCAATCGGTAGTAGAGTGGGGGTGTGTCGTAGAAGGATGTTCAGAGCTGCAATTGAGTCCATGCCTGTGAGCTTATGGATCCAGAGTCGAATGGAGACAAATGACTTCAAAATAAATGGTGCTGCGTATGGAAGGAAGAGATGAGCAGAGACAGACAGAAAATGATGCTCACAGGTGCTTGTTTCTGCACCATGTTGATGTCGACCACAAGTAGAAAAAAAAAAAAGTGATGTCTCATCACGAGTCAGATCCCGGTCATAGAGCTGCTGTACACACTCAAGCCACTTGTTAGGAGAAGCAGCCACAGCTGAGATACCGCCATCAAGGGCTGATGTAAAAATATGTACGTGCCCCTGTCGTACACCATGTAGTAGCCACGAGTAAAACTTTGGGGGAAAAAATAGCGGGACATGCTTCAGCAAAACTGTGTGTGTCAAATCAACATGTTGGATATGTGTTTGTAAAGACTCATCTTAAGGTCTAAGCAGTGAGACCAGCCCCTCTGAGTTTACAGGTCTCCAATACACAGTACAGTGCTGGGGGTTTCAATACCCCTGTATTTCCTTGTGGGGTTAGGGTTAGTAGCTAAAAAGATTGGTACATGGAAAAAGTCCCGCATCTGTCAGATTCTATTCAAGAAATAAACCTGTTAATGCCCCTGTCCCCAAAAACACAATAAACAAAATTGCAATGTATTTTCTTACATTGTACAGTGAAATCTTTGTAAAGAATCTGGCAGATTTATAATTACTGATGGGTATTCTGGAGTTTCCCAGAGTGGGACTAATAAAGGTATTGTGATCTTGATGTTTGTTATTTTGCATATTTCATGTTTATTTTATATCATGTTTATTTTTCATGTTTCATGTTTATTTTTCATAATGTTGAGTTAAACAGTAACTTACTGTCTAATAAATCCCACTCATTGTCAGGTACCAGTGTAATGTCAGTGGTCAGAGTGTTGAGGCTGATTGCTTACATACTCAAGTGTGTGTCCTTGTTGGAATCTAGGCTGCAGTAATTTCATCATCACAATACATTCATTCTCTTCTTTAACCAGAGCACAAAGAGTCGTGACCGCAAGTCACCAAGTAAAGAGAAGAAAGACATCCTGTCATTCGACCAGATTAAAGAGCAGAGAGAACGGGAGAGGCAACGACAGCGAGAGAGGGAGATCAGAGAAGTGGAGAGACGCAGATACACGTAAGGCCCGTACTCCGAACCCATAACACTGGCAGGTTGAGTCAAACAGTGGCAGCTAGAACTATGTAGAGTACTTTGTAGTAGTAATCTACGGATATATATATATATATATACACACACATGCGTGATATATGCTTTTATTTGGATCTTTCATTAGACAATATAACAGTTCCATTCATACACTACAAGAATTCAATTGTTGTATATCTGTCAACTCTGTTGTATCTATTCTTTGTATTCTGCTGCTGTATTTGAAATTTCCCCTAGTGGTACAATTAAAGGTATATCTAATCTATTAATCTAAGACAACATTTACAACACACAATGACAGGATCAGACAACAGACAAAACGCACACAATAACAGGATCAGAGAATGATCGAATTGAATTTTTCAGTGATCGTGACAACCGACCCGACCGCGAGCGTGAGCGGATCCGTCTGTTCCGGGAGAGAGAGGAGAGGAAGAACATGATGCGGAAGAGACACTGGCTGGAGGTGCGTCACGTGACGTCACGGTCACAGAGTGGGATCAGCAGACGGCGCTCCTCCGCCTCAGCTGAACGTTGAGCTCCAGCAGTGGCGATATGTTCAGGCATGATGAAAGTCAACGCTCTCTCCTCAGGCCGAGAAGCAGCGCCTCGACGCAGACCGCATGGAGCGCCAGTTCCTAGAGCGTGAAAGACTACGCATCGAGTATGAGCGGCGGCGCGAGCAGGAAAGGATCCTGAGGGAGCGCGAGGAGCTGCGGCGGCAGCAGGAACAGTTGCGCTTTGAACAGGACCGACGTCCCATAAAGAGACCGTACGACATGGACAACAGGTAGAGAGTGAAATGTTTGACAGTGTAATTATTCTGGGGTGTATTGATATACCACTGGGTGTCCGCGGGTCCTTAAAAAGACTTGAATCTCTGTCCAAAATAAAGGCCTAAAGGATATTAGGAAGCTCCGCCTACTTTTTCACGTGTTTATTTGTTTGTTTGTTTTTTTGGTTAAACTCTTGTACCGGAATGAAGTTCTGTCTCCGAACTACTCTGATTCTGTAACGTCTTTGGTCCTCAGGAAAGATGACTGGCCTGACAAGCGCATGAATATGGATGACCGCTACGGCCGCTCAGACTTTGGTCGACAGGAGCGTTATCAGGACTTTGACCAAAGAGACCGGGGCCGTTACCAAGACGACATGATGATGGACAGGCGGGACAACTCTCGGGGGATGGGAGGAGGAGACCGAGACAATCAGGTAAGAGCCAGGCTTTGATCTTCTGAAACGGGGGGTTGGGGGCAATTCCAGTCCTGGAGGCCCAGCGTCCTGCATGTTTTAGGTGTTTCCCTCGTTCATCACACCGGGACGCCATCACAGGGTCATCAGAGCTCGGTGAGGAGCTGATCATTGATTGAACCAGGTGTGATGGGAGAGGAGAAACATCTAGAACATGCAGGACACCGGCCCTCGAGGTCTGGAGTTGGACACCCCCATTTGGACAGTTCATTTGCATCTCTGGAAGCTTCAATGTGTGTGTGTCTGTGTGTGTGTCGCAGCATTTCTCAGACCGATCAGACAGACACGGCAGGGACGGTCGAGACTCCTGGGGCGGCGGCTACGACAAGCGCATGAATCCCAGGTGAGTAAAGCAAGGACTCCACATGAGCGTCAGGTTTGAGGAACCATTCAAATTAACACCCCCCCCCCCCCCGAAGATAATGCATCTTTTCACCCTCCAGGGAAGGGGGTCGAGACTGGGACTCTGGTCGGAAGATGGACGGAGACAGACCGTGGCAAAGTATGTAAACTGACGCTTCACTGCACTGAGTGTCTGCAGGTCCTGAAAAAGTCCTATATCTGTTTGTCCAAAATTAAGACCTTAATTCTCCTTAAAATTGACAGTTAATCCTTAAATCCTCCTTTCAAAGGTCTTAAAAATGACACAAACATAATAAACACAATTGCAATGTATTTTCTTACATTGTACAGCGAAATCTTTGCAAATTTGTAATTATTGATCTGTGTTTTAGCAACAGCTTGCACATCTATAGCAATAGGCACCGTTAGTCACAGGGAAATGAACATTTAGCTTAACTCACGGATAAACTCACATGACAACGGTTAAAACCAGTTCAAGGAAACAACTTGAGAAAAAGATTGTCATATCTTTTGAACTGTTCCAAGTTTATTATTATTTATTTGATTATTGTATTTATATTTGTCTGTGTGTATATTACATGTATATACCTAGAGCATATTGTGCTTTTGGCTAGATTGCACTAGTTGTGTGTGTGTGTGTGTGTGTGTGTGTGTGTGTGTGTGTGTGTGTGT
>JAPTHA010000019.1:21680597-21703082 GCA_029814585.1 Gymnapogon annona | reverse complement strand
CTATCTATCTATCTATCTATCTATCTATCTATCTATCTATCTATCTATCTATCCATCCATCCATCCATCCATCTATCATCGCTCATTGTCGTCGCCTCCAAGAGCCGCGAACGCATCATTCTCCCTCAATCTCGGCAGTTTTAATAAAATTTCCGAGGTGTTTATGAACGCAGCATGACGCCGCCTGTGGTGGCTCATTACATTATCTGGCAGCCGGAGTGGCGGAGCGGACAGAACAGAGGGGATCCCCGGGATTTTTACACCGAAGCCAGCTAAACATTAACACCACGCGACTGAATAACCGCGGGGGAAGTCGGCAGAGCCCCTCGCAGACTCCGTAAGTTTTAACCGCCCCAACACCGTCGCGAAGACCGGTACCGGGAGTTTAATTTTTTTATCAATTAAGGTTAAGACGACGGAGGGAAGTTTCTCTCTTATCGACGTTAGCTCCGTTAAGCTAAAGCTAGCATAGCTTGATCTCCGGCTAACGTGCAAGGTAACAGTGTGTGTTGTCGCCGTCAGCCACACACACACACACACACACACACCTACCGAGTGCGCACTGCCAAGAACGAACCGCCTGAAAGAAAAGTCGAGCGATATCTAAACTTAACTTCTCCGGCAAACTTGAATAAAGGATGCCCCGCCGCGAGTGTGTAACGTGAACTTTGCCCGTTACTTGCACAAATGACATTTTATTTGTTTACCAAACAAAACTGTCATTTGTGCGTGTAATTAACGCCTGATTATTTTCGTGAATAAAAATTAGCGACTGTGTCTGGGCAGGCGAGTGTCCAGGGAGTTAGCATTAGCGGGCTAACTTAGCTCGCCCGTTAGCCTTTCAACACTAGCGGCTCACTCAGACGGGGTCGCTTTCATTGTCTTGTCGTGTATCGCTATTTTTGGATGTTAACACACACATCCGAGCTAAACGTGTTTTTTAATCGCCGTCGCCGTTGGTAACTGGGTGTTTTTTGTCACACTTGGGCCCCGGCAACTTTCCTTAAATCTCTGTAGCTGCTTGATACCCATAAATTGATTGTTAGCTCGGGCGAGTTAGCCGTTGGTTCGTGTAGCCGGACAGATGGACAGGTTGTTGTTGGCGAGCCAAGTTAACGTTAGCATGAGATAGCTTGTTGTTGTTGATGGGTTACTTGGAAATCGGTAGTAATTTTTTCGGTGGTGGTGGGGGGGGTCCAAAGTTGAATCACTCTAGTCAATAAACACGTTTACCGGCAATACTACCGCGTATTGCCAGTCCGCGTGTTGTTTTCGACCACGGATGGGTATAATTGCTGCTTTATGAGCCATTGATCCCAGAACTTTGTCAGATTAGCTCAACCGTGAAAAGCCTTTTTATGGAGGCGTAATGGTGGACGGTTGTGCCTCCGTCAGGGTGTGTGTGTGTGTGTGTCCGTGACGGACTGGATGCTATCACCCACGCCAAACCATAAACAACTAAAGATCCACTCTGTTTTTATTAATTTTTTAATTTTTTTTACGTTGAGTATCAATCCCTGTGCAGTGTAATCACCATTAAATGTTGGTTAAATTAGGAAGTGGCAAATTGTCAAGTCGTTGAAATGAAGTATTCTGAGATGTTCCTAAGATTTCCAATATGCTGATAGATCACAATTGATGAGATTTAATGACTACGTAAGCACCGTTTTTGTTACTGAGTCTGTGATGGGGCTCAGCAATGGAGGAGTCCTTCATAATATTTGCTGAGTCCACAGTAGGCAAGAGCATCGGTCACATTGGTTGAGGGCACACTTGAAGTCATGGTAGTATTCACCTGTCTTTGACGTGTGGGTTTAACCTGAACAGCAGTGTAGATTTCCCTCAACCTCTGCTGAGCAAGTAGCCTCCTTTGAGAAGGAGCAGGCGAGACTGGGTCGTGATGGGAGACACATGTCGCTTTGCATTTTATGATGGGCCGTGGACTTGCCTGAGGAAGGGTGCCTCTTATGAAAAACCCTCCTGAGAGTGATGTGACCAGACAAGCATAACTAGGGATCCACTCTTTAGTTTTGCCGCATCAAAATTGAAAGTTTTAAAATATTGCTCTGTATTTTCTGCCAGCCACTGTATCTCATTTTTGCATTTGTCATAAGTAAGGCTGTGTGTCACCTTGGGCATGCAATAGGTAAGAGTATCCCATTCGTTCCAGTGATAACAGCTTGTTTGTTCAAGCTCGATAACGAGGAATCAAATTTATTGTGAAGGAATCAGGAGCTGAAAGTACCCTACATAATAGTAAATAAAAAAGATGAGAATTACCTCTATGCTGTATTGAATATAAACTAAAATAGATGTGTTTTCACTTTCATTTTTGACATTTTATATCTTTTTATTTTTCATTAGAGAACATTACATTATAACATTACATCACACAACAGTCACATTTGTCACTTTCATTTTTAAGAGCATCAACGAGACATCTTTTCTTGAGTTTAACAAGAAAATGTGGATAGAAGGCTGGGTTCGGGGAGACTGTGTTTCCTGACACAGTTATTGGTCCTTTCATCTACACCTATGAAGGGGCATTTTAACAGGACCTGTGTGGCTCACTTTGTAAACAGTTTAGTATTGCAGAATGTGTGTGCAGTCGTGGTGAAAGGGATGATGGAAAATGCCAGTAAAAATCACGTCTCACCATAAACGATTGAGCTCAATATGCTGGTCAAGGGGTCGTTTTAAGACTGTTACGCTTTATCAAACTGGATGCAGAAATGAAACGTACTGCTGGGCTTTTGTATCAAGCATTGTGATACCAAGGTGAAAGATGTACCGCTGCTGAAATAGTAACTTTGATGGAGGTTTGCGAGTAATAATCAGCTGATTGGGCTACTTCACTGTAAAAGCCCATGTAATTGTCATTTTTTGCTTTTAATATTTGCAGATAAGGTTTTTGTTGTGAGAGATAAAGGAGTAACTCGTCTCGGCCACAATGGCGAAGAAAGGAATCTTCCAGTGTTTGGCTCGCTCAACTATTTCTTGTTTACCCAGTTGGACTTCATATTGATTCAACAACTGTATGAGGAGCTCACAGCTAAGCCGACCTTCAGACAGTTGGAGATACGCGTGTGGATGGATGAGCTAGTCACAATTTGTAATGACACCTCATCTAATTTACGTGTCACTAAAATACACCTTTCCCATATTTTTGCACCATTTAATGTCTTGTCTAACAGGAGTGTCAAAAACATCTGAAGATTAAGTGTACACAGTTTCCTGTTGTGACTAATGACTACCTTAGCAGTCATTACGTGAACAACACGCCATTTAATAGGCAGGTCTGTGACGAATCAATAACCTGTTTACAAGTGATAAGAAAAAACAAGATGCAAAGAAGTAAATCATTTACAAATTCATGATCTTTCAACTCAATTCTCTGTTAGGCTGACAATTTTGGGTGCGAGATAGAAAACAATGTTGCCATCTATCACATGATGAAGAGGAAGCTCACAGGAACTGGCAAGAGCAGGAATCACTCACAATAAGTAGTTTTGTAAACATGCTTTTCCACTGTGGAACAATGAATTGTATGAAACGGCTGAGAATCACCGTTTGTGGACTGTGTCAGAAAAACACGGTATCGCCCACAGATACTCCCTCACTTTAATAAATGGAACGTGGACGGGGCCGGAGTCGTGCTCGTGGACAGGAGTTACTTTTTCAGTCACGTGATTGGGACGGGGCACTCCCATATTGCCCATTCACCAAGGTGTAATTTGTGTGCTGATTACTTGACAGACTGCAATTTTAAGTTGAATATTAGAAATATTACATATTGTGCCGTGCTTATTGAAGGGAAACGTGACAGCAGGTCTGATACCACTGGTTTCGTAAGCATGTTTCTAGATACTCCTTTAGTGATACTGGTGTTGCTTAATGTTTGCAGGTGCATTCCTGAAGTTATTTTATCAGTCTGCCTGTGACAAATGGTCGTCCTCTGGAGTCGGTACTGACATGGCAGCTCTTGAACATCAGTGTGTGGAGCTGACAGGACAGAACTTGGATACATACGTTTGACAAACTGTACTGCTCATCTTCCTCCCACATGGTTATTTTGTTGAAGTTACTCATGTACATGTGTGTTACTGAGGTGTGGGTAACATCAATACTGGCATCACAAATATTTGATAAATAGAGTTTGATTTTTAAAAAAATTTTTTTTAAGTGAAACTTTAAAAAATCCTGTATGATAAAAGCTGGATGAATGCTTTCCTCTGAAGCGGTTTCTTTCTTGAATGTTGTCATGGTTCAGAATTTCTAAACATTTTCTTCTCATTAACAGCCAGTGAAGCTTTATCTCGTCTAAAATCAGATCGATGTTATGAAACTTGATGCACATTCTGGCCTTTGCTCTCTTTGCTTGTTCTGTAGATTTCATAATGATAGCTTTTTCACTCATGTTTTTTTTATCTTAGGTTAATTAAAACGGGGGTGGGGGGTTTGGGGGGAAGATTAATGTAAACTGTCTACAATATGGGGGAGAAGTTTAAATTTTATCCAAGCTTGTTATCAGTCACCCACAAACTAAGGTTAATTTCTCTGATTTTGGAAGTATTATGTGTATTAGTCACTTATATTGATGTAGTCTGGAGACTGTTTTAATTGTAAATTCACTTTCATGTGAAAGTAGTAAAGGGTAATACTGATTAAAAATAATTTTCCAACAGTGTTACTTTATATCGTAAAGCAGTCGGTTTTAAAAATCTAAAAACGACCCGGTAATGAAATAGGTTTCCTTTGAGCCTTGGATTGGATTACTTGCAGCTCAGACCATATTCAGTGTCAGAAAAAATAAACATAATCCACTTTTCATTCATCTCATTCACAGCCCTAAGGAGGTACCGGCACTCGGACTCAAACAGATTCAATCCGGCTCTAAACGATCAGAGTTTATTGATGACACGTAGTGGGTTAAAGCTGAAGGGGTTCACAAACTGTGGTCCAGCCTCCTCTGACATAAACAGGTCACTGGTGCACATAATTGAATCCACATTGAATGTTGTTCACGTCATTGAAGCGTACAGAAGATGAGTGTGATGGTCTTGGTATAGACAGTTGCTTTAAATAATACTTGCTTACATTTGGATCTGCACACATAAAAAAAGGTGGAGAAAGCACCACAAGTCACATCCTTGTGTCTGTTTGGCACTAGAAGTTTATAGGACTATTAGACACATATAAAAGCATTGCTGCATGCACCATTTTGGGTCCACCAGTTTTGGGACTTGTGTAGCCTTTGGACCCTCGTCCTGTGTGTACGAGAACCTTCAGTGTCCAGTAGTGATGTCACGGCGGCTGGGTGTGGTAACAGGTGCGACGGATCCAGCGTAAGGCTACACCCAATAGTGATGTCGGGTGTGGCCTCTGTTGTTTTACGTGATCATTTTTTTAATGAACGTTGGTGTCTTGCGTTACGTGCCAACCGACAGTGTAACCTTACACACGATGCTGAAAAGTGCCTGCGACTCGTGCTGCTCCTGAGAGCAACTGTGGCCGCGAGACGACTTTGATGGTCATTACAGTAACATAGACTTAGACTTCCTTTATTGTCGTTACACAGACACACATACAATGAATCTAACGAAATGTCATAGAATTGTCAGCTGATAACACAAAATAAATATGGAACATCATCAGAACCCAACGCTTGTCTAGTGAGCGGGGTACGCCAATTGAACCCCTCTCTATCTGTGCACGTCTGCAGGTAGGCGTGCACGAGACAAGGTGACGGAGAGAGAACAATGTGTTCCCAGACATAATGTAGTGCTGGCGGCTATAATTGTAATGGATTTGCATGGATTATTTGCAGTCATCTTTTCCTGTCACACTTGACATCCTGTCCAGAAAATGACATTCCTTTTGTTGAACTTCTGTGTACGCACTCAGTTGTATCAAAACCCTTCCAGCCAAAAGATACATCAGTCATCGTGGTGTTGCTTAAAATGTAATTAATGTGGACCAGTGCTGGTTTCCCCCACATATATAATACATCAGTTCAACAAAAACCCATCACATATTATCTAATCGATGCAAGAAACACATAAGGAATCTGTGTATAATTTTTGATAAGGAGTTTTATAATGTATAATATGTACAAGGTGTACATGAGTAGAATGCACGACCGGTTCTGGAGGGCTCAAGGCCAAAGGCAGCGTGTGTGCGTGTGTGTGTGTGTGTGTGGGGTGGTGGGGGGGTGGGGGGGGGGGGGATTTACCTCTGGTGCTTCAAATCAAGAATATGTTCCGAGTCAAAAAGGGTTTCCCACAACATGGCTTGAATTTATTTCACAGCATTTACTTCGTCAGTGGCCAGTTTTTGCTTCACTTGTGTGTCTATGTATTCTATATGTTGTATTCTCCTAACCATGCATCATACACACGACCACTGTGGTGAAAGTACCTCCCGTCCAAGTGAATGAATGTCGGCACCAGCAGAGCACTAGATTCATCCAGAGGTGATTCATTTCAGAATTGTTTTGATCGTTCCGCAACAGTCATTTTAGCAGTAAAGACATTAGGAGGTGCTCGTCAAAACTTTATTTCATAATTCTAGCACACACGCCTGTAAAAACTCCTACATGTGTAGCACATACAGTTTGGATCAACTATAAATGCATATCCATACAAAAGTCAGACATCCCGTAATGTTGCAAAACAGTACAGTTACTTCAGAATTCACTTTAAAACAATGATTAACTTCTGATCTGCTTGCACAATCTGTCCTTTCCTTTTATATTTTTATATTAAGACCTGTTCAATTTTTTGAGAATCTCTTGTGTGTGCTGTAATGTGTTCTGCTGTTGTAACCTGAAATTTCCCAGAGTGGGACAAAAAAAAAGGTATATCTAGTCTAATCAAAATGCAATTTTGTGAATAACTGTGAATAATGTATATATTTTTTTGTCTAATACAGAAATAACCTTTTTTTTTTTTTTTGGGTCTGTATTTTAATTTGTTAAAGTATGTCCTCTCTTGCGTGTAGTTGTGAGTTCTCAGCCTAGTGTTTCCATGTGTTTGACTTAAGTGCCGTGCAACACCTGAGACACTCCACCTGAGTCTGTTTGAGGTAAATGCAAATCCCCTCCATGGCTGTTGGGAACGGTAGTTGGTCCTGTCTGAGATCAGTGGAATTATTTTCCCTCCATCCTTCTGAATGAGTCAGTGTCTTTGGATGTCTGATCCTGGTTAACCCCTGGTTAACTGCAGAGAATCAACCCTAAAAGTTTGCCACTGTTGACTTAAGTCAGAAACATGATGCAACTGACCTACTTTGTCGTGTTCGACGGCGTTGTGCAGAGATGATGTGCTCACCTCCTTGTTGTGTTGGCTCGTATACTGTATACCTCTGCCCCCTTTCAGCTCTTTTACGCTGGTCACTTCCTGCTACCATCCGTTTCTGAGAAGTGAAATCTGATAGCAGCCTGTGTGTGTGTCCTGGCCCTCCAGTCTGGGTATGGGCTTCTGGTTTTTACAGGATTATGTAGTAACCATTTGGAAGCAATTTGACCGAAATTGGAGATTATCCCTGTGTAGAATTAAGAAAAAAATAAACATTAAGCTGTTGCTTTTTATTATGGCCAGTATACATTTGCGGTTTAAAATGGACAAGTCATGTGCTGCAAGCCATTAAAAAAGCAGTCGGAGAAGGTCTTCTTGAGATATGAGGACACATCCATCTAGGAAAGCTCTTCAAACTCACTTTTGCGTTGATGGAAAAAATGGCTCCACTGTGTGTGAATTGATTGAGTTTAATTCAGTCGTTTCAACTCTAGAAACAATAGACTTTGCGTTAGTCTGAGAATTATTTGCATTTATGGTTTATTTGAGGATTTCTCAGAAAGCAAACATGTTGGTGTGTTTTTCATACACAAGCACAACCATACAGTGTACGCTGTAAATGGCTCTATGTTGATGCTTACTTGTTTGTTCACGTACAAAAGTCTGGTTTGCACTTCCTGGTCTTGCTGCTACTGTCGTTGTCACGTTGCTGAGGGAGAATCCAGGTGGAGACATGCGCACACATACATATGCTCTACTGCTCCGGCTCTCTCTCACACACACACACACACACACACACACAGCCGGTCTGGCAGATTCAGGGTTAAAGGCTTCCATTTTGTTAGGTAACACCCTAATGGTCTGATCTGTCAGTGGCGTTAAAATGGCAGGGGCTTAACCCTTGGTGTTCGGGACACAAGCAGTAGGGGCACACTCACACTCTGGGCTGGCAGAGCCTACAACTGAGGGGGGGGGGGGCAGCATGTCAGGGAGGGAGGAGTAGAGGGAAGGACGGCGAGTAAGCGAATGAGCAAGAGAAGACAAGGAAGAGTATTTTTACTTGGGTACAGTTAGATTATGCTTCAGCTCACCACATGCGCTCTGCACCCTTCTCCCTCCCCCAGCCATGGCACCACCTCAGCTGGGCCCCTGCCCCCACTCCAGGGCAGATTAGCAAAGGTAGTCTGTTGTATTTTAATTTAGACCCCAGAAGAATAGAACTATATTCTTAATAGCTTGAAATTATTTAATTGAATTATTGAAGTAGAATATGATGAAAATGAAGAGCTATGGCGAGTATTTCTGGTGGATATTGTACAATAATACTAAATTTAAGATGATTATCGCTTGCTCATAGGCCGCAATTGGCAGTTTGAGCGATTAATTCAATATTGCAAGGACCGCAGCCCTTTAGCCACGAAAGGAAGACAATTTGTCCCGCTGCTGTCTTTTATTGGGCAATAATAATCCATACTAGTATTGCTTTTATTGGACAGTGTAATTGTTGTTTCCTCTATCATTGAACCCTAAGGACACAGTTGAAAAGCCTCATTTTTTTTTAAAAATGGTTAATGCGATGGCTGGCTGTACCTGGTCCCAGTGGGGAGAGCATTACCACTCTGAAGATGAGAGGCTAGCATACTACCTGAGGGGGCTGAGCCTGGGCCATTGATCTGCTCTCTATGAACCGCCTGACACAAAAGGAGAATAAACCCTGTTGTGTCAAACCGGGTCACAAGATTCCCGTTTGCCCCTTGAACTACACAGAGGAATTGGGACTGTGTGAAAAGTAGTCCTTTGAAAAGCAAACAAGGGTCATATCAGAGAAAATGCAGACTACTTTGGTTTATTGATCAGGCACGCTTTGAGACAATGACGAAACGAGCCAAGTGATCTCATTGGTTAATTTTGAATTGGGCAATCGAGATCTGTCTGTCTATGCCCCTTGCTTCCTTCATCCCTTGTTTTTTTCCAAGTTCTGCTCTGCCCCTAGGCCTTATTATTCTGAGAGTAACAAGAGGGACATGTACAACTCCTCCTCCATAGTCTCTTGAGAGTAGCGAGCACAGATCACTAATCACTGGCTGCCTCCTCTTCTCTTTTACACTCTAGCCTCATTTTCATTGTCGCAGTCGGTGAAGCCTTTGTACGTCGAAGTGATCTACCTCAGTCACATCTGATCGTTTAATAAATTGTTCTTACATTGAGAATTTGATTTCCAAATGACTAAGTCCTGAACCTTGAACTTTAACCTTAAGAGTCCATGGACTAAGTGTTTAGTCAAAGAGATGTAATGTAGCTAAGGGGTGGCAGGTATCTCGTATGAAATGGAGCTGGTGTGGACTCTTGACAGTAAAAAGGCAAAAACACAACAGATCCTTGAAGAGAAGTGCTCTTGTCTGGGTTACTGAGTCCAAGGCTGTGAGGTATGGCGCTGTATTTCCCAACGGACTTGCTGATGGACAAGTCTGACTTGTTTGTGAGATTGTTATGTCAGTTTCAGGCGGTTTGTGCACTGGATGGAGCCGAGGCAGCCTTGAAACTGTGGATAATCAAGCACTACTGACCGATTCAGGATCTACACTCATTGACTGAGTGGCCATAAAATGTATATTCATGTGACGTCCTGTTATGAATCTAATGCCCTAAGGGAAATGATCTTTAAACCCAAAGGATCCAGATGAGGTAATGGCTTTAGATGGCAGGAGACACTTGGAGACGATATGTGCCCCTGATAGAGCCGGGCAATAAAGTCCAAAATTGACAGCAAGTCTCACAGCCAGGCTCGGTATCTTGTTTTTGTTGGCCAGATGTATTATGTTAAACAAATGCCTTAAGTTATTAGTAGACTGCCTATTTGTTATAAAACCTGTTTGGTCGTGGTTAACAAACAAGGGAAGACAAGCTTCTAGTCTTTTAGCAAGCATTTTTGAAACTATTTTATGATCTGTTGAGTGATGTGGTTGAAAAGGAGGGGCATTTTTGAGGAGTGAAAAGGTCAATCTGTTCCCTAATAAAATAGTAAAATTCATGTTGTTTCAAAAGTGCATTGGTTAACCAAACTATTAATAAAGCCAAACAAAACACACAACAATTCTTCTTAGTTGACAACCTAACATTTTGACAACTAAACATGAACCGAATGTGAGATGTCTCGCCTCTTCCTAAACTCCACCCTATACTAACCCCGTAAGCTGTCATAACATTTCCAAATTATAAAGACACGCTAATAAATCCCACTTATGGAATACATTCATCCAATAGAGCTACTTTCCCTGGTCACCCAAAAGGATGGATAAATATGACTTATAATGTAGTAATGGAGTGAATCACTGGCTCCATGCTACTACCTGGTGTAAACAAGTAGTAGCATGCTTACACCAGGGGTTTTACCTAATGGTCAGGTTGCCTAGCTACAAATACAACAATAATAGGTTACCTGTCTCTATTTGGTTATGCAACTGGAGATACAAGAGAGGGTTGCCCAGCTACGGTGAAACAAAAATGGGGTTCCCAGCCTGACTCAGTAGTTCCACTAAAATTGCGATTCAACCTCAAAATACACGCAAACGGACAAAACAACGGTTGAGGTGAACTGCATCCAAGGGTACCTCCCTGCCAGTAATCCCTAAAACCACAATTATACGCACCAGTACGCTATCCCAATCCTCCATACAAACCTCAAATCAATAAATTATATGGACCAATCCGGTTCACTTTAATGATGAGGGTCTATAGTCCAGTGCCCATCGAGGTCACTTAACTTCGGGCAATAGTCCTGAGCCGGTACCTTCCCTTGTTGTGTGTTACTTAGCCAGTTCCTTAATTAATTCCTTTCCAGTATGAAGCACCCAAATGGGCCCATATAGCGATCTCATCAACATGGACAGTTATTCTTCATTTGTCAAAGCACAACACTGGCGCTCCATTTTTATCAGCCCCAGAAGGCAGCTTATCAACAAATATAGAAACATCCTATGTTAAATAAGAGCTTTTATTTAAGTGTCTTAGTTCCACAGTAAATGCAATGTTTTGAATATGCAGTCATCATAAATGTAACTTTGTTCATTAATATGATATACTGGACAGTGGATTGTCTAATGGAGGCTGTAGTACGTGCATGATTGTCCTTTCCTCCGACTGCCTGTCAGATTCAACAGTGGAGAAAATGACTCAGAGAAACAACAATTGACACCTCCAAACGCATTACATCGTGCTCCTCCACGCAAATCAAAGTATTTCTATGCTCAAAAAATAAAATGTGGTTTTAGCAAATCGGTTCTGTGACCTCTGATTCACAAGTGAACAGAACCTGACCCCATCAAGGAGTAAAAACTGTCTATTTGCTCAGCCGCTAATAGGTGAGTGCATGCAATTTAAATTCAGTGGGATCAGGTCTTGTAAAGTGGCAACAGTTTTTGATGGCCCTTTTTAGAACCATTTTAGACGGATATAAAACACTACAAGGCAGGTGAGTATGGTTGGATTCATTCATATACATTTGTCATGTCTACTTTTAGGAGGAATTGTACAGATTGTGTCTGTCAGTAATAAGTGCTGTCAGTCGTCCTACTGCGCTGCACATACGCGTTGTGCTCACTGGTGGGTTTGTTGGATTAATATCAGCAGCAAGCATCTCCAGTTTAGATGAGTTTGTCAACTTGCTCGTCGCTATGCGTTGTTAGCGGCAGTCTGCACTGAAGTGTTAAGTTTGGCTAATGTTTTGGTGGCCCACCACAATGTAGGAAATGAATGCAAACACTGCAGTCGTTTGCACAGGATCATGTCCGTAGTATTGACTTTCTCCAGTGTGTTCACAAAGCAGAGGAAATTAGCAACCAGTCAGCTAACAGTACAGTAATGGTTTATATTAATAAATGATAGTCCATTTTTAGGTAGTTATTCACAATGATGGCGGATACTCACTACCACTAGTGCAGTAGTCACAGGTTAGGTGTATGTGTTTTTTTTATTATTACATTTTTAAACATTTTTTTGGTCAACATGGCTATAATAAAGTGTTGGTCCAGTAAAAAAACAACAACAACATTTTGGTCTCACACCGTATCGTCCCTGAGACTCTCAGTCATTTTGTACTTTATACTCACACCCACTCAAATCTGAGCGCTGTACACTCGTTTCTTCAACCATACAGTGTAGACTGAAATGGGTTTACGGGTTTGCACACACGAAGAGCGAGTGCACTCCTACACACCCACACACAGGCTGTCATCTTTAGATAGATGGCCTTTGTGTCCAGGGATGGTACAGCAGGGCACATCTGCCCTTGTTATGTACCACAGCGTGGTGCGTTTTTTTGTCTTTTTTTCGGCTCAACACACTTGCATAAACGCAAACTAGGATGCCCATTTAAATTTGACTGAAAAACACAGCTTGTCTGAATTCCCAATACAAACTTGAATCGTATAAAAGTTTGCATCGGACGAGCCATTTTCCACACCATGTTGCTCTTGTTAAAAGGTATTGTTTGTCAAATTTACACAGTGTGAGGCTTTGTGTACGTTAGATTTCTGTATAAATTGTATCTTAAGATTTTATGTAAATGTCTTAATGGTCTTTGAAGCATCATTTGTAATGATTGGGCATTGGACAGGCTGTTGATTTCTGGCTGCCACAGAGGTTAGTCATTTGTCCTCCCTCTGTTGTGCAGTACACGTGTTTTGGAATGTCTGGAGACTCCACTGTTTTCTCCTCCTCCGTTCTCCCCTGCTCCATGTGTGGGACGTGTCTGTGGCCTCCCCGTCTCGCTTCCCCTCTTCTGCCACTATGTCTCTCCAGGGGTTAAACCTGCGCCGTCTCTCAATCGCAGACCAGTCTGAACCGGTTTTCAGGGAAGCGCTTTTTGTCTCTTATGGAATCTTGGGATAGGATCATGTGGGGCTGCGATGATGTCACGTTGAACTGCTGAGACCTTGACTCGTCTTGCTGAATCAGAAGATTGAATACAAGATAGTGTTTGTGAGCGTGGTGTCATCGATAACCGCGCCGCAATCCTCGTGCAATTTTAATGCACCGTCCACGTTAAAACTGTATATCTGTCCGGCATTTTCAAGTCTTTTTAATATAGAGAAGCCACAAATGTGTGTTTCACAAGGGGAGAGTGGCCTACGTTAGGGTGCTTATGTGAACGTTGCACAGTATAGGTGCTATTTTTCTGCTGCGTAATAGGTTTTTCCAGAAAGCTATGTGGGTCTGTTCATCCTCTGCCGTTACTGTACCGAGTGGAATTTGGGTCAGCATCTGGGGCACTGGCAGTAGGACATGAGACTCTCCTGCACCTCAGGGTACACAGCAGGAACAATGTCACTTTTCACAGACAGGGATGCAAACCTGTGTGTGGTAATAGTCCAACTTTATGGCAGTTTTCCATAAAAGCACAAATTTGAAATATGTATTCAGTCATCAAGTTTTGTATCATACAATGTTGGGAACGGCGTTTTCCAATCAGTCTGGATCAGTCGTGGTCCTGAACTATTGGGCTTCACCCGCCAGAACTCCGACCACGGACCTCCTTCCACAGGTTCCCCGGTTCCAGTCCAGTCTCAGCCCTTTGTCCTTCACCATCCCCTCTGTCGCTCCCACCTTTCCTGTCTTCACTGTATTAATGGAGCACGAAAGAGGAAAGCATACCTGTTGAAATGAAAGCTCCATAGTTACTGTTTCCTGTATTCCCTGCAGTGGATGAGTTACTGGTTCCTGTATTCCCTGCAGTGCGTGAATGGTCCCAGTGGCAGCAGACAACTTTACACACTTTATGGAGTTTGAACTAAACAAAATGCCTTTGCCATTCCTCAAATATGAAGTTTAATTGATATATTTTCTTTCTCAAAAACCGAGTAAACCTGAAAATATCATGGAAAAGGGTAAATAAAAGATAACCAACACTTTGTGTTGTCAAACAAGTTTTATATATCATAAACATGCAAATAAACAACTGGCTGAAGTATAGTTAATACTGTAAACTGGCAAAAAAGAGTGTGTTGTGGTGTGATAAGACTTGTACATTGTAGTCATTGGACAGTGGCAGAGTAGAAGAGGTTCATAAAGTATCATTAAGTGCGCTGTATAAGTAAATCATTCAAAACAATTGTGGTAAAATCAGGTACTTGTTGTCACTTGTGCACTTGTTGCATTGAACAGAAACACAATGCGTTCACACTGTTTCCTGAGCCGCTTTCATGTCTTCTCTCTCCAGGGTGAGAGCAGCCATGTCAGAGGAGGCAGTGCGTCAAACACGCAGCCAGAAGCGAGCTCTGGAGAGGGACCATGCAACTCCTGCAGGGCCCCCGGAGGACATGGACAGTAAACGGGTTAAAATGGAGAAGGGCGATGCAGATGGAGACCCGTTGGCACTGGCGGAATCCGGAGACGAAGGTGTCAAACTGAAGAATGAGCAAGCTGCAAAAGTAGCAGCGAGCATCCTAAAGTCAGGGGAGGTGAAGGCCACCATCAAAGTGGAAGTGCAGACTGGAGACGAGCCTGTTGACATGAGCACATCCAAGAGGTGAGATGCGACAGGAATCGGCTGACGTTACACTATCATGTTTATTTTTTATTTTTAATGAGAAAAGACGAGCAATGGCTTTCAACAGTTGTATTGCAGTCAGACAAACTGTATTGGCTTACTACCGAGTGTGTGTCTGAGGGTCGATGATGCAAGGACTCCTTTAGCTACATTTCATTATACTTGATGTGAAACCATTGAATGAGTGACGGTAGGAGGAGGATGATACCAGATTTGACTGATGAAGTGGATCTGTGTGTGACTCACACATCACTATATGAGATGGGTCGTGGATTTGGTGTCGCCTGTGTATGCAGAGTGTGCGTTTGTGTGAACAGATGGCGATTGGATTTTTTTTTTTTCAGGTTCCTTCCTAAGTTTGCTCTAGCAAGTGGTCTGACTAGACTTGTACAGGAAGTCGCTTCGTGGTTGTCGACTGCCTGCCCCCGTTTTGAAAAGTTTGAGGCTCCTGAGGCCTGGGCTCCATTTTCTCCCACAGCAGCACCTGAACTCTGCCTCACACTTCACACAAAATGAAGGCTATGTGTCACAAACTGGTTCCAACTGGCCGTTGCCATGGTTTCTACATTGGAAGGAGCAGTTGGAGAAAGGAGGGGCCAGGAGGATCGGTGGGTGTGTCACATGACCATGCACAGAAATGCCTGATGTCATGTGATGTGTTGGGTCGAGAGAGAGAGAGAAACACACTGATGTTAGTTAAAATGGAAAAGAGACAGATGCAGTTGGAAGGTGTGTTGACTCTGGCGTGTCACCTTTGGCCCCTATTTAACCCTCACCACGTGTTTCTGCACTTAGTGACTCTAAGATCATTACCTCACGGGTGAATATGAAGAACCTAATCTGCATAAGTAGATTTTGCATAACCACAAATGCAGGGTAATGTAAGCCAAGGTGTATGAAGACAAAACTGAAGTTGGTGCAGACTCCAGGTGTCTCTGAGCAGCACTGCATTCACCTCTGTCCTTCACTGCTTTTACACGTTCAGTAGTGCTTTGTACGTTTATTGTAAAATGCTAATGTTTGGCCACATTTCTGTCAATCCCGTTGCTTTTTAAGAGCTCAGGGGTCTTGTATGCAGAGCCACCTTACACACAGTGCCCAGTGTTGTGAATGGAGAATCCAACTGCAAGTTATGACTGATTCAGCAACACTGGAGTGGGGTCAGTGTGAAGCTCTGATCAGGGAAGGAGAGGCATGCAGAAACACTGGACCTTACATAACAAAGCCAGTGTGTTTGTGATGCTTGTGTAAGCTGTTCTCAATTAAGCAGCAGCAACCACCATAAGCTTGTTGATATAATTTTGCCATAAAGGCAGTTATTCTTGCAAGAGAAGCTATAGTGCGCGTCGTTTCTGCTAGAATTTATTGCAAATGAACGGAATGTAAACGGAACAAGGCATGAAAAGTGCAGCGCCTTCAGACCCCCATCAGGCTTCAGCTGTGCTTCAGGAAAGTGATTTTATTGGAAGTGGGGTGTTACAGGTGTATATGTGTGTGTGTGTGTGTGCATTTGGCTGCTTTTGAGTGAATTCCAATAGATACACACGAGGCTCCTACTTGAAAGCAGTGTTACAGGAAATTAGAAGGGTTCATTATGTTCTTGGCACCTGTTTTAAGGGACAGTAAATAGTCATCCTGTTTGTTTGGGGTGTAATTTCTTTGTCTGTTACACGTTTGATCTGGTAACAACTGACGTGGCTTTATTGGAGTGAGGCTGACCTTGTTGAACCAGGCCCTTAAGGTCTGTTTAGTGGTGTAGTTGCAAGACCAACAAAGCGAAAGAAAGACGAGTGTGCGCAAATGGGAAGAAAAAGTGTGAAGAAGTGAGTCAGTGAGTTGGAGTATAAAAGATGAATAAGTAAGTGAGGATGGGGGAGGGGTGTGTGAAGAAGTGAGTGAGTGACTGAGTGAGAGAGTGTACACAATAGGTTGGCTCGTGGCCATGTATTCCCCTCCCCCTCACTGTCACCCTCTCCGGTGTCTCCAGCGGACCTCTGCTCTGCTCAGCTTGTGACTCTGGTATCGGCAGCTGGGAGGGAGGGCAGAGCCGAGGCCCAGGCTGTGCCGATCTCGGCTAGGCCATAGGCCTCGCCACAGAGGTAGGGGAGGGGTGAGGGCCTGTCTGGGTGGTAAACTGGGCCTAAGCTTGAAGCCCTGAAGCCTCTCGCTCGACAGAGCTTGAACAATTATGTAACTGCAGTGCATGTGTACAAACCTCCACCTCTTATGTACTGTCTTATATCACAGCATATGTCCCTCACCACATCTTTCAGCAGTTATCTTCACTTGTGAGCTCTGTGCCACTAAAAGGATCCCCACTGGGACAAAAGCAGATTTATTCTCCCCCCGGAGTCCAAGTGTCCAAGTAAAATCACAACCATCCCTTACCTTTTATCTCACCCCTCCCCACACTGATGCATATGTATGCAGCCAGTAGTCGCCTTTGTTCTTGTTAGTACCCAGGAAAAGCCACTTAGCACCTTGTCAAAGATCACTTCCTTCTGTAAAAACCAAAAAAAAAAAAGAGTTAATTTGGCCCGGTTTGCATATAATATGTGAGTGTTGGTGTGTGTTGAAAAGGTGTAGGTCCAGGACCACGTCTGTTTCCTTTCGCTGGAGATGCAGGCTGGTTACCGTCTTCTCTGCCGCCATTACTCCATTATTGATCTCTTGGTTCTTGTCTTCTTGTGTGTCCCAGTACACATCCACAGTGCAACACTGATGACTATCATAACAATGTACTGCCATCTACTGGTTGTAAAACCAAATTACATTTACGGTGCTTTCAAACGTATTGAGTCTCTCAAGAGTGCAATAGAATGGAATGAAACTGGATTTCCTAAAGAAACTACACTCAGAGTAGTAATGTAATCTGCCTTAATGTTTTGTGCCTACAGCGATATTAAAAGAGAGCGCCAGCCTCCATCGCCAGATGACGTGATCGTGTTATCAGACAATGAGCCATCCAGTCCTGTCATGAACGGACACTGCTTCACCAAGACTGATACAGATAAACTAATGGTAAAGAATCAAATTTGATTTTTGCTCACATCATACTCGTAACTCATCCTGTCAGCAACTGACCAAAGTTTTCCCTCATACTCTGGGTGACGCTGCTTACTGGAGTCGAATCCTCACACTCCCACAGACAGAACAATGCATTTATAGACACATGTTTGGAGTAACTACTGACTAGAGTCACCCATGGTCAGATAATTAGGTACACATAACCATTCCAATCACAGCCCACTTTTGTTCATGTACAGAAGAGCTCTCCACAGGAGAGGGAGCGCATTATCAAACAGCTGAAGGAGGAACTCAGACTGCAAGAGGCGAAGCTGGTGCTGCTTAAGAAACTACGACAGAGCCAGATCCAGAAGGAGAGCACTGTACAGAAGGTAAAGAAAGTGTCTGTCGTAGGTGATGAATGCATCAGAAAAGTGATATGTTGCATCTATATATTTCATGATTACAATTTACTGTGCAAACTGCCCGTGTATTTAGTCATAACAATCCCTGCTGATTTCTAGACATCTGGCTCTGTTGCAACTCCTCCTCCCCTGGTGCGTGGTAGCATTACGTCAAGCAAAGGAACTCTTCAGGTATCTGTGCTATTCCACCTAACTTGTACCAAAGAGACTTGATTTTATGTATGTTAATGATTCATTTATGTTTAAAATGTTCTAATTGTTGTCTAAATGTTGTCAATGAATTTGGCCGATTTCCAGCATCGGTTTGTAACAATGTCATGATTCTTACAGGTCACGGGTCGTAGCTCAGGCACAGTGATTCCTCCTCCTTTGGTTCGGGGTGGGCAGCACGTCCCGTCCAAACACAACTCTCAGATTGTGATGCCGCCGTTGGTCAGAGGAGCCCAGGTCAGTGTCAGGCATTTTTTTTTTCAGTGTTGTTACATCACTCTAGATCTTTAAGATCTACATAGTAGGCTATTTAACATGGTCTTAAAACATCTTAAATGCAACTTGGACAGTTTATAAAATTGTCTTTAGATTTAGTGTCTGTTTGAAAACTGTGGTGATGTGTGAAACTCAAATTAAATACTTCAGTTCTTAAAGAATTAGACTTCAGTTTATTTTAAATACTCAACAAAACAATCAGCAAGACCATGGCCCAACGCTAACACCCCCTCATGAACTTTTGAAGAAACAGGCACTAATCTATACAGCTGCTTACTTAAAGTTGCATTGCACATAGACTTATGTTACATTGCACATACATTGCACATAAGTTTTTGCACATATCTCATATTTCTATTTCTTTTTATATTATAGTCTAATAATGTCAATTGATGCCTCTGACTGGTAGCACTGATTCTTGTTATGTTTACTATGTTTATTTTATCTTATGCACCAAACCACCAAAGCAAATTCCATGTAAGTGTAAACCTTCCTTGCAATAAAACTGATTCTGAACAATCAAAACTAGAAAAACACTTGGACAGCACAGACCTCTGCCAAGCCAGCTCAGTTCCCCACCGTACTGCTTTACTCGCAAATATGTCTGTTTCTATACATAGGGATGTAACTATAGATTATCCACGTTCGGTGCATATTGTGATTTACGGTACGGTACAGTAATTACATTTCACAAACCCTTATCTCTAAACAATAAGTCCTTTATCTTCAGAACGTAGTTGTAAACCAAATAATGCCAGGTGAGCACTCCTCACGTAGAGGGCAGTGTTTGTAGAACCTGACTTTTCATCTCCCATTCATGCAGTAGTGAACAGTCACCGTTGGCTCTCAGTAGCTCTTGACCTCTGTCAGCAGAGAGCGCCATATAAGCCACGTCCATCTCTTGTTTCTGCCCTAATTGCACTGTACATATTGGAAGTCTGTATTGGTGAAGTGACTGCAGTAGAGGACAGAGTAACGCAGCTCAACGGTCTTCATCAAATGACAAAATCCGCAGTCGGTCACAATGGAGAATGCCTGCACGTCTTCGGCGATGAAGAAACCCCTCTGCTTTTGTATTTAATGTATATTGGCCAGTTCTCTGTGCAGTCAGCACTGTAGGATGATGTTCACGTAAATGCATCATCATGGAGCCGATAGTGGCCCAAAAATGCTTACACACCGTGGTTATGTGTGGCTGCTGTTCTTCCATCGTCGGCCTATGCTGGGGCAAAATCCAAAGTGTTCACACATCGCAGATATATACGTTGCTGGTGCTTCTTTAAATTCCACAACATGCCATACGTCCATCAACAACGTGGGAATGGTTAGGACTCTGCGTCCAGCTCCAACCAATGACTGATAGAATTGCCTCTCCACTAAGTCCCGCCCTACAACCGCCACTGACCAATCATGCGTTGGCAACAGTAAGAGAGGAATGCCTCGCAAACATTCCCCTCTGGTGCAAAATGTGGAAATGGTGCATTATAATAAACACAAGTTGTCTGGAAGCATGTTTTGAATAACTACGTATACACACGCACGCATGTACACAAGGCTGATGTCTGTGGCTCACACAGACGTGACACTGGATAAAACTCAGTACTGATATCATTCCTGGAGTGCAGGCTGGGTGAAAATGACATATGACTTACATATGACTTCCATTCATAAGGTCAAATGGCAATATGTCTTTTCAGCATTAACCCATGTACTACCCCTGAAGTGGGTTACTTAGTAACATATACATTTGGTGTCAAATGTCATGCACAGAAACGGACATGCCAGCTGAGAGGTTATTCAACTGTAAGACCAAAACAATCCGAGAACAAGACAATGACCTGCATCTCTACCAAAGTCTAATCACTTGTTTCTTGTCCCATTTGAGACGTTTACTGAAAATATCATTACAATCCGTCCATGACTTTTGCATGACGTTGCTAACAAACAAACAGACATGCAGACAAACAAAGCCTAGTATATACAGTCCATACATCACTACACAATAATCCTACTTTAGTCCTTAGTTTTAAAATTCAGTGCAAGAAAATACGCAGAACTTATACATACACCTGAAAACAAAACACAACTTTCTTCACGTGGTTGTAATACAGTGGAAGGGGGTGTACTTTTTTGAATCCTACCTGGTGCCTTTGATCTCTACCGTGGTCATGTACGCATGTGTTGTACTTGCAGCCCATCACAGTGACTCCACAGCACATGGCCAATATACGTCAGCAGCAGCAGCAGCAGCACAGCGGCTCCGGCCCGCCTCCGCTCCTGCTGGCTCCCAGGGCCTCGGTGCCCAATGTCCAGGTCCAGGGCCAGAGGATCATTCAGCAAGGACTCATCAGAGTGGCAAATGTAGCCAACAGTAACGTCATGGTCAACATCCCTCAGGTGAGGACGCAACACGCCAACTCGCACTCCCGCCATGTCGGCGTCTGATTGTGTTGAGGCCAAGCAAGATGTAAAGTGTATCTGTTGCTGTGGTGCAGGCCTCTCCCACCAGCCTCAAGGGCTCTTCAGTGTCACCCAACTCTCTCAATGACTCCCCGGCCAGTCGACAAGCGGCAGCTAAGCTCGCACTTCGTAAGCAGCTGGAGAAGACACTGCTGGAGATCCCTCCTCCCAAACCTCCTGCCCCCGAGTTCAACTTCCTGCCCTCCGCAGCCAATAATGAGTTCATCTACTTGTTAGGCCTGGAGGAGGTGGTCCAAAAACTTCTGGAGATGCACGGGAGGGGTGGGTAGACCTTCAGGCTCTGTCGTTGTGTAGCAGTAGACGTAAAGTGGTGCGTGAGATGCATTGACGCTGACAGTAATTCATCCCACAGGAAATTTAGGTCCAGCTGCTGCAATGTCCAGCTCCATTCCCAAAGAGCCATACACCTGTGCCCAGTGTAAGACGGACTTCACCTCCCGCTGGAGGAAGGAGAAGTCTGGCACTGTCCTCTGTGACCACTGCATGTCGTCCAATCAGAAGAAGGCCCTGAAGGCGGAGCACACCAATCGGCTGAAAGCAGCGTTCGTCAAGGCACTTCAACAGGAGCAGGAGATCGAGCAGCGCATCCTGCAGCAGGCAGCCTCCTCTTCATCTTCCTCTTCTGCCTCGTCTGTCTCTAAAGCCAGCTCGTCCTCTTCTTCCTCTCCCTCACTGTCCAAAAGTGATGTGCTGGCGTCGCAGCAGTACAAGCAGGCTCGAGCCATGCAGCATAGAACTGTGGGTGGCCATCACTCCACCATTAAACAGGTGAGCGCTTTGCTGTAGTTTTTACAGGGTAGAAATAGGCCTGTCGCGATAATAAATCGCTCGATAAGTTTGCAGGGCGTGTCAGTTTTATATAGATTTATTAACCTAAGACACCGGAAAATGAGTTAAAATGAGTGGCGATTGACTCTAATGAGCCTCTCATTCCGGTGAGAATGAGCAGTTAACACTCCTGTCAGTCACTCTCTGTGTGTGTGGGGGGGTGGGGCCCCGGAAGTGCAGCATGAGATTTGGAGAAAATAAAATGGGTTTCTAAGACAAAAGTAACCGCTGGAAGTAGAAACACTGAGGAATCAAGACAAATGAGTGCATGAAGTACAGACTCAATGAGCTGCTACCGACGCGGAGATTACGGTAAACGCAACACCGCAAACGCGCACCTTCACCTCAAACACACACACACACACACACACACACACACACACACACACACACACACACACACACACACACACACACA
>JAPTHA010000019.1:21225329-21245367 GCA_029814585.1 Gymnapogon annona | reverse complement strand
TGTCTGAGCTGCTGGAGGAGTGTGTGGAACGGGCCATGCCACCAGGGAGACCTGAACACACACACACACACACACACGTCAGAATGCATTTGTAAAACCAGCCAATTGAAAGTGATGGGCTTAAATTGAAACATTAAATGTGGCAACTATTCCTATTCAATCCCTGCTGGAGGAGGGGAGACAATAGTGTAGAAACACTATCTTTCCTGGTGATGTTCAAAGTGAAGGATTATACATCCAGACGAAAATTATTTCAAGGTAAACTTTGGATGCTAGATATTAATAATGATTATTAATACTAGATACTGTATTATTAGATATCGCAGGTGGTTCCTTCCTGCAGCTGTCGGGTGTTATAATAGAAACTGACAATTGACTACGACTGTCTTGTTCTTGGTGCACAATCTGTTATTTTCTTTATATTTCTATATTTTTTATTACTTAAGACTTGTTCAATTTTTTTCTGAACCTCTTGTGTGTGTCTTTGTCTTTGTGTGTGTGTGCTGCTGTAACCTGAAATTTCCCCGAGTGGGACAAATAAAGGTGTATGGATCTAATCTGGTCGACACAGGGTTGTGCGACAGAAAACACACTTGACTGCACTTTTCTGAATCTCTGCTACAAGTGCAGAGTCTTACTGGTGAAGCCTTCGGGCTGGCCGGCGGACGGTGTGGGTCCAGATGCATGGTGCCCGTGCAGGAGAGTGCTGCTGGGAGGAAGGCCTGTCGCTTCCTCGTGTTTTCCTCCTTGCTGAACGTTAAGGAGAGCAAAGTTTTACAATGACGCCAACACCTTGAAACCTCCTACAAAACTCCCCAGTTCACAATGACACGCCTGGGTGAGGATGCACAAATAACGCAGCGCAGTAACGGTTTGCACACAGTGTTTATGTCAAAGCGTAACCAGTACTGTTCAACACTGTGAATGCCACACTGCTTTCCAACACCTCTGTCTTTCCACCAGCAGGGGGCATAAATGCTCTGTTCAACAGGAGGAAAGACATGAATAAGTCAGTGTGGGGGGCTGTTGTTTGCTTGCCTGTGGGAACACAACATTCATTTTACCAGAACGGCACATTGTTGTGTAAAAGGCAGTAAATATCACCTCAAGGCACAGAGGCAGCAGAGGACCCCTCTTCACATGCAGCGTACACCGCATTTAAGTGTGTAACATACTTTATATGGAAAATAAGTTGTGATGAATGAGCAGTCAATTTATTCCTTTTTTTTTTTTTTTACATTGACATTTCCAGACCAATGCATATATATATAATGAACTTTATCTTCATGTATCTGACTTTTACTCAAGGTCAAATTCCCCACCACGTAAATCACAGGTGTCAAACATGCGGCCCGGGGGCCAAGTCCGGTCTGCCAAAGGGTCCAGTCTGGCCCCTGAGATGAATTTGTGAAATGCTAAAATTACCCTGAAGATATTACCAATAATTTTAATTCAGGTTCCACATTCAGACCAACTCAATGGCAGGTGGGTCAGATCTGTAAAATTCCACAATGACATATAAATACTCACAACTCCAATCGTTTTCAATTATTTACAGTAAAACAAAGTAGAATTTTGCATAAAAAGTGAATATCCTGAACAAATATGAACAACCTGAAATGACTGAGGAGAAGTGCACTTTTAACGGCCTGGTACAAGATGTTTCCTGCCAGTAAATGATAAATTGAAGCATAATATTGCTAAAATTACACTTATGATTTCAGCTTCTTCATGTTTATTCGCTTCACTTTTTAGATGTAAACATTTTCATCGTGTAACTTGACTTTTTTCACTCTAAAACAAAGATAAACGTTCAGAGTTGACATTTATATGTTATTATGGTATTATTACACTGGTTCGGCCCACTTCAGATTAAATGGACCTGAATGTGGCCCTGACGTGAACCGAGTTGGACCCCCCTGACGTATACGAAGGTTCTGATTGGAGCAGGTGACTCACCAAAGCGGGGTGTCTGTTGCTGAGGGCAAGGCTCGCATTGGGGAAGGCCGGAGAGAGGGCCCCGAGGCCCCCGTTGTGTACTGAGGACAGCAGGCTGTGCATGTCCGAGTGGGTGCCCTCCAAGCTGGGGCCTTGGCCCACAGCGTGGCTGCGCAGGACGTGTATGGCCTCCTCCAAGCGATCCTCCATTTTACTTTGCTATAGAAGGACAAGAAACATGAGCTTGGATCAATACGACAAACTGCCATCAACCCATAATAAATGCAGATTGTGTAGTTTGCAGAAAGGCGGTGCATTAGTGCACTGGGGCGACCACTGAGAGTCCAGTGGCGAGACTTGAAGATCAGAGGAGGTCGCACACCAGCCTGTTGGTTCAAACCCAATTTGATAAAGACGTAGCAGAGAGACGTCTCAACATACCAGTGCATGTGGTTGCCCTTCATAGTTGGGTGTGGTTGGTCTTTGCCACTGAGACTGAGCTCCTGCAGAGACAAGCGTTGGCACAGTAAGTGTGGAGATCCGTAACCCAACAGCAGATGGCGCTGCGGCCACATTTTCTATTTGGAGGAACATGGAGCGTGCAGATGCATCTCCACTCTCAACAATTTCCACCGATTCATTTTTGTGTGCCAAGGTTGCAAACAAGGGTGCAATCAAAGTGATTACGTTATATAAATTGGACTGATAAACGTATTCTGTAGCCGACGCGAAACATTATCCAAATTTGCGGTTACACGACTGAGTTAAGAACAGGAAGAGAGAAGAGGCTAAGAACCACCCAAATTCAGTTTACCGACCAAGCTCCAGGTTGATGGGAAGCACAACACGAGTCGGATAAAGACCGTCATTTGAAGAGCATAGGATGGGTTTCGCAAAATGCATCTTATTATGCTTGTCTTAAAGTGACGCATCACAAGTTATTCAATTCAAAAATTCAATTAGTTCAATTAGTCTGCTTTCATATTTTCATTCATAAATGAATGATTAAAATTTTATATTAAAAGATTCCATTTTTTCCAATAAGTAAAAATTTGGCCATTATTCCACAGTACCTGTAATTCCCTGTGGAGACCCAGGAGTCGATGGAGCTGAAGAGAAGTTGTTACTGTTGTGGTCCGATGGATAAATCTGGAAGAATTCATCACAACATATTAGTAATTAAAACAAAAATACCATAATTTTTTTTTTTTAAATGAAATTTGTCAGAAAATGTCACATAACGTGCTCCAAGTCATGATATTTAAATATACCTCAATTTTAAAACGTTAACAAAAACACATGCAGATATGAACGAGGACAGCTGAGCATTTTCAACAAATTAAACATCTTCAGACAAATCAGTCATAAATGGAAAAACAACATCGTCAAATAATCTAACAACTCACTGAGGCAAGAGCCTTCCCAATTTCATCTCCTGAACTGCCAGCTGTGGTGCCGCGGCTCGCTGTACACAAGTAAACCAAAAAAATAAAAAATATCAGATGACTGTAGGAGATGAAGGGATGCTACGATGCTGCCAAGATGCTTTTGTCTAACGTTCTTTACCCATGATGCCGTCACCGTTAATGGCGGGTGTGTGATTGTATGTGGAGGGGGCTGAGTGGAAGCCATTGACTTCGCTGCCGTGCAGAGGATAGTTCTGTGGGGACAGAGGCAGGGGGTGACGCTTCTGGAGAAGGAATACAAGCATCGTCATAAGGCACACACACCTTAAAGCAACGTGATAAATGCATTCAGCTGGAGCTTTAATCATTTTTAAAATTCAACAAATGTAATGTCTGCAACGGTAATGGATAAAATAGGATGATGAATGTGGCGTTTTGCTAAACAAAAGATGATTAAATTGTACCCTAAAATTCCACCACCCAATTTCCTTGGCGTTATTAACATGATCATGATAAAGTGAAACATGAAGAGGGTGATCATGAGCTCCATCTTAAAATGGAAGGGAGGCTTGTAGTTGTACGCACCATCCTGTCCTGTGGATTAATTGCAGAGAAGGAGCCTGGCTGTCCGATATGAGGGGAGTTGCCCAGCATGGCAGAGTATCCAGAAGATGACCAGGGATCTTCTAAGAAAGTGGAGACACATTCGTACAAAATGAATGCAGCATCAGATGTTAAGAGCGTAAATGTACTACACACACACACACAAAAAAAAAAACAAAAACATTGTGCCAAAACTCTCAGGGAAACATTGCAAAGATTACCTTGCATGTAGAAAGAGCCAGGGTAGACGGCTCCAGGCTTAGCACCGGGATATCCGCCATTTTCCCTGGAATACTCATCACCAGATGTGGAAGCGTACACCTTGAAGAAAAAAAAAAAAAAAAAAAAACATGAAAAAAAACACCCCACAAAGTATAAGCAGCTGTTCTGCCGTTTCTACGTGGTCTTCATACATAAAATATCTCCGGGATGCATTCTGATTCTAGATGCCTTCTTAGTATCTCACTCTGGGCATCATAATATGAAATGTGTCACCAGTGAGGTGTTGATGTACCCAAAACCGTTCCGTTCTAGTAGCGTCAAGTGGCCACAAGATGGCAAGAGGGAGTCTAGTCTGCCAGGAGAGGAGGCAGGCCGGCTCCTCGCCTGTGGAGGAGAACACAGCGGCCATGGCATGCTGGGCACAGCGACGGCTTGAATCCCAGTGCACAGTGAGCACTTCCTCTAGCTCCCAGGACCCCAGTGACATCGCACTGCCTGGCCTGCAGCCCCTCCCTAGAACACACTCAGTATCAGCTCGCACACATACCATGCATTCACCGAGCCAACACACGCACGCATGCACACTCCACTGGCAATACGCTCAAACGGGCAATATCACATTGTGTATGGCATCAGAGGATCGGATTCTGGTGTGTAAGTGCAGGACAAATCAAAATGGACAGCTCTGATGAAAGCGAACATGGTATATTAGTGCCTTTAAAGAGTTCAATTATGCCTCTTCCATTTTCTACACAACGCTAAGAAAAATGGATGCTGAAGTGACAACACAGATCCTCAGTTCTCCGAAGCCAGAGACTCAAGATGGACATGAGAATGGCTGGGTTTTCTCGACGCCATCAGAGACCGTTGGGTTGGTGCTTCTCTGCTCTATCGTACATGGTAGAAAGAGGAAGGCAGAAAGAGAAAGAGAATGGAGGCTATGCTGCAAAGAATGCTAATCCAGAGAAGGGATTTTTTCTGTAATTTGATTTAACAGGGAGAAGTGGAAAGGGAATGGAGAGATGCACTTCTAATTACAGAGCCATCTGCCTGTTCCTGGACCACATCCAACTCCACAGGCAGCTGGGCTGAGGAGAGGGAGCGAAGAGAGGGAGAGAGAGATGGGGGCTGGGATCCAGTCATTGCGAGAGGGAGGAAGAGAGGGAGAGCGATTGCAGTGGGTAGGGGGTGGTAAAGGGGCAAGGGGGAGGACTGAGGGGGGAAAGAAAAAAATGAAGGCCCTGATGATTTATGAAATGGGTAGAGAGATAAGGGGTGTTGAAGGGGGACAGGAGAAGGTAATCTAAATGACTTAAACAAAGCTTGATATGGCCAGGGGAGTGTGAAGGAAACAGGGGATTTAAAATGATCACGGTTAATTCAGGGGAAAACATGATGGAGATGGCTTCATTTAACAATAGGCTTTGAGTTGTTCTTTCACGGGGAACAATGTCGAGTGAATCCTGCTGCTCTAGATGGGAACAGAGAACCACACAATGACGGGTGCTGCAGGATAATTGTATTCTCAGGAAGAAAGGGGATTTCTAGGGTAAAATCCTCAACTAATAGGGGTTTAATGTAATTCAGGTTATGACCGTGCTAAGGTCTCTACACTAGGAAAGCGTGGGCTGTGGCAAGGGCTGGGGAGTGGATGAAGATTAACATCAAACTAACCTCAAAGCGCTTTATGTAACCACAAGGGTTTTGTGGTCAGTCTACTGGACAACTACTGTGCACCAGAGTGGCCGTCCACCGTGTGGTCAGGCGGCTGCAGGTGAGACGGGGTCAAGGTTCAGGGGGCTTAGGGCAAAGACCCCGTGTGGAGGTATTCGTGCGTGAGTTGTCCGTTGGCTTGAGGGGGAATGTGAAACAGTCCTTTAAAAGGCAGCCGTTTGTGCATTAGCAAAAATGACTTGTGTACTTCAAGTAGATAAAGAGTATGTTGGAAGGGTGTTGAAGAAAAGACGGAAAAGGAGGGAGTGCGGGAGGGAGGAAAGACCACAGGATCATCGTCGGCAGTCATTAATCTGGGCTCAGACACGGGGCTAAGAGGCCTCACAAGCACCGCGCCTCACAACTGGGTCACTCACAGGGGGAGGCCCACCCAGGCCATCATGTGGCGAAGCGTAGGCGGAGGGCTGGGCGAAGTGGGGGAGGGGGGGTTCACACAGAGACATCTCATCATTCGCACTAAAAACCACGCAGCCATCGTTCACACTGCGGGGAACGACTGAGGTTGAGACAGTGAAAAAGAGGGGGCCTCGGCCAGACAGAATGTTCACACTCAATCTCTGATGTCATCCAGACACGGGCGCATCTACATGCTGAGGTTTGTGCAGCCACTTCAACGAGACGGCCCCCACAGGTGGAGGACAGCACACGTGTCACTTCCTGAAGGAGTAACAGATGAAAGGAGGGGCTCAACAGCTTACCAGGGGATACTGGGATTTTTCTCCATGTCCAATACAACTCATTACGTCTGAAATCAGTGCATCCGGGAGCGCACACTGGGCTACACCTTGAATTTACCTCTGCTATGCATTATAATGTAGTAGGAGCACAAGAGTTCATTTAGACTTAGACTTCCTTTATTGTCATCACACACAGACACACACACAGTGAATCTGGCAAGGAAATGTCGTAGACTGGCAACTGACAACACAGTATAAATATGGAAAAATAAGAAAGAGCAATATTACTACAAGTGTCCTAAAGCCATGAGTGTCTGCAGTGTAAAGGTGACAGCACATAATTTGTGCAAAAATTTTAAGTACATTTTTTGTCACCTCTCCTCCTCTGACGCCACATGCAGATACACAGATGCCACGAGTTAAAGACGCCATGGTCCCATGCCTAGTTAGTCTTTCAGGACACTGTCATGTGAGAACTACTGTAGCGGGAGGACTGGGTTACAGAAAATGTTTGTGCAATGGTAATATTTCATATCCATGAACCAGTGGCATCTCCGGCAGCGAGAGTGGCATCTAAATGCACACATACTGCATCTACCCCGTGAGGTCCTATTCATTTGAAATATCCTATTCTGCGTCTCTGAAGGTGAACGCGTCAATATTTTGAAGAACATGAAGGAACTTGCATGAGCAGAATCAAACAAAAAAAAAAAAGCACATTTACTGTTGTACCTTGTGTGCTATGTAACATTCAAATTAAGCAAATAACTGTGACTCACCTAGAGGAGGAAAAAAAAAATAAAAAACAAAGTTTCACCCTAGAGGTGAAACTTTATGGATGGCTGGACTGGGTAATTACTAGTCCATGTACAATGTGGAATATTCACATTTCACCAAGAGTTAACCCTATGAATGGGAATAATCTGGGCAACTGCAGCATGATTCAAATCTTTGTCAAGCCACAATTGGGGAAATTCATTCAAGATATTTTCAAACATGTATCAATGACCAACGTTTTCAACTATGTGTGGTTGCCATTATCCACACACATGCTGCATCAGCTGCTGGGAATTTTGGGCCCAGTGACAAAATGTGACACTTGCTAGAGTAAATCAAAAACTCCTTACAGCCTGGACCTCCATTCACACTCTTGGACTCTTGTCCGACAACAACTTAAAAAAAACAACAAAAAAGCAAGTTAGAAAGTAGCTAATTAAATCAAATCAACTCTCTTCAAGACTAGTGATGAACTGAGCCGTCTGCCAGACAGATTACCACAGTGGGCCTGGAACCAAACAACTCTGTTGATGTTTAGTAAACTGCTCTTTTAAGAATAACTCCATATTAGCAACATTAGAACAGGCTCCTGAAAGTAACCAGCGATGCAAAGTCAGAGTGTCTCGTGTACTACGCCCCGTAAAGCATCTATACAGTGACTTTCCTGGTTAAGACCTACATGTTCTTAGAACGAGTATAAATTAAATCCTGCCACTGAGGAAGGCAAGTCACCAGACTTGCACCTCAAAATCCTATAAAACCGAACATCTACATGACAACTAGACCCTGAACACCACTTGAAGCCACTTGAGTGTAGTGTAAAGACAACCACAGTGATGATGTTTATTGGGGCCTGAGTTGCCTGACTGTCAGCTCACTGAGAGTCTGCCTGAGCAGAGGGTCTTTACCCCTGTCTGTCACAGAACTGCTCAAGCAGAGTGGAGAGAGAGCCGTGTGTGTGTCTGTCTGTCTATGTGTAGCAAGTGTGTGTGGTGAGAGAGAATATGAGAAAGCGTGAGGGAGCGAGAGAGAAAGGCCTGGCTGTGAGCTGTGAAGGCGAGCAGAAATAAGCTCTCACCGAGGACGGCAGGCCAGGGGGTTTCCGTATCTTCTTTGGCTGTGTGTCTGCATACAGGCAGGTGGGCAGACAGAAAAGGTGAAAATGAGACAAAAACACAAATAAGACATTAGCATAGAGAGATTTGTCTGCTCAGATGTAGTGCCTCTGTGTACCTGCTCTAACCAATTTTGAATGCATGAGAAAAAAAAACCCATTAGTATGTGTGTACCAGTGTGTATGAGCACATCTGCATGAATGGAACGTCTTTGCATATTCATGGCACAAGGATTATCTTAGGATGGCTTTGTTTTGGAATGCATTTTTAGAGGGAGACAAAACGCTACCAAAATAAAAGATAATGATCATATTAATAAGAGAAATGCACAAAAATTAAGAAAAGCGTCTTTGTTGTACGCACCATTTCACATTTGTGTTCCAATCATTTCCACGTGCAACAATTAGATAACCAAACATGCAAAGGCATCTCTTGGCCTATTTTTCAGTTGCACGTCACTCGTTTATTCCGCTTGGCTTACCTATGCCTCCATCAGGGGGTCTTCTCCTGGGGTTGTTGGGGTATGAGGGGTAAAACTGTGAGCCAGACTTCAGACCAGAGGGGGACATGGCATCTGGGCTAGGCATCGCTATGTCACTAGGAAGAAAACCAGGCTAGCGGGACACACAGAAACAAGGTATTACTAATAATAAATGTAGAGGCGTGGGAGAGTACAGCATAAACAAACAGCTTCTCTTCAAGGAAATGAGGACGGCCAATTCAAAGTGTTTAACTTGAAAACAGAAGTGAGAAAGAAGGGCTTCCTTTACACAGAAACCATATGAATGCATCTCTCACATGTGGGATAGATGACGTACCTGGCTTCCAAAGGGAGGGTACGGTGGCCTCTCGTTTTTACCTGCAAGATTAAAGTGGACATTATTCAAACATTTACAGCACATGAAACTCTGAGCTGTATACACACAAACACATATGGCATGTGCTAAAACAAATGAAAAGTAGGTTTTTCTAAAGTACAAAAAGTCCAGAGATGCCCTCCCCTTTCTCAGTATGCTCAGCTGCATAAAGCTGCCTGCCAGACAAAACCCTAGGGAAGGTTTCTGCTTCAGTGCCCTAACATCCTCAACATTTAACCAATGAACACAGCCACACATGCATGTAGACGCACATACACATTTGCTAAAAACAATTTTTAGGTCAAAACAATGTATGCACGAGGGTCGACTTGATAACCATCAACCGGAAAACTTAGCGTAATTAACTCAATTCCAGACTAAACCGGAAATTTTTTTTTGAATAGTTGGTCAACGACTGCGAGCCCATAGCAAAAATGTACAAACATACCTGCGATCCCTGAACTGAGAAATGGCGAGGACAAGCCTTCATGCTCATTGTAGTGGGATCCTTCGCCATAGCCCTGTGAGCAGGTTACAAAAAAAACAAAAAACAGGTAAATGCAGCATCTTCTGTACCCTCGTAATAATAACAACAACAACCACCATAGGCATCTTGTCAGCACACCTATACGTCTTAGTGCTTCGACTCACTCGGCTATCCTGTCTAACTAACAGGATCCATGCCAAACAAATCTGCATCAGCTCGGGGGATTCAAACCGACATTCTTAATTATCAACTTGTGGTAATCAAAGCTTGCTGCATCTATTTCACCCCCTGTTCCTTGTATTTACACAGAGTTGTGCCAAGATAGTTACGGCGGATGTGAAGCTGCAATTACCGGTGGGCTTCAACAGAGGTTCTGGGCTACCAGAGAGCCTGCCAAATCAGGATTCTGAGCCAAGGTTATTAGGTAGAAAGTAAAACTAGCACTTCAAATCAAATGGCACATGGCATGGAACGTACTAAGCTTTTGTGGCGGTTTGGGGAAAGAGGCAGCACAGCATAGTGATTAACGGAGTGTGTGCGTGTGTGACACTATCATGGCATCTGGTGTTAATGCTAAGATTTTAAAACCTGAACTTTTGTGCGACTCGAGAGTGTGATCGTGTGTTTGTGTGTGTGTTTAGATCTTACCCGTCCTTGGCTAAAAGAGGGGCTGTTCTGTTCTGCTGAGGCCCAGGACCCAGAGCCACTGCGCTCATCTAGTGCTGAAAAAGACACATGGATAAGACAGCTTTGTAGAGCCACATCAGTCTATAAAAACATCAAGAATCAAAAGGAAGACATGAATAATCATAAAAAAAAAGAAAAACATTTCCAAATCCCAAATGGAAATATGTGATTATATTACATGTCACTTCAGGTGTAAGAAATCCCTGATGCTGGATATGCATCGAGGGAACGCGTCACCATGTTCTTTTCAACACATTCCACATCCTTAAGTGGGCACAATGGGCTGCAGGAGCCAGGAGACATCACCAGGATTGATCAGAGTGATTGCTCTTGCATTCAGTCAAGACGCAACGCAACATGCAAAGGAGAAAAAAACCACCAAACAAACATGGGAAATGTGGCTCAGTGTTACCATTCAAGTCACTCTGTAGGTAAAGACATTCACATCCCTAATGCAACGGATGCAAAGAAACAAACAAAGAAAAAAAAATGGCGAAACGCAGCATAAAGCCGAAACATGAACCGCTGTGCTTTAGGTAAAGAAACAAACCATGTGTGGCACAAAGGAAAAACACAGCCAAAAGACTGGTGGAGCAGAAAACTCCAAAATACCCCCATCATCCCCTTCTCCCTGTCTTATGCACTAATGCTATCCAGGCTCTCTGGAGACACAAGGCTTAATTGCATGCTGATTTGCATAATTGTGCATATTAATGCAGCTTCCTTATGAATATTCATATTTTGTCTTTGATTTTTGCCTAATTAAAAAAATGTGTGTGAGAAAGCAAAAGAGGGAGTGAGCGGGTGGAAGGAGAAAGCAAGGGGAAGAGAGAGAGATGGGGAGAAGGAGGGAGAAAGAGGGAGGGAAATAAGAGGGAAGGAAGAGGGAAGGCAGAGGGAGAGAGAGAGAGAGAGAGAGGGGTCTGGGCGAGATCAGCAGCCTGGCTGACGAGTGAGAATGAGTGATGAGACTAACAGAGCGGTGCAAGCACCTACACACGCTGCGACAGCCGTGATCTATGGAGCTGATGCCAGTGGCATGGAGAATCAGGCGAGCAGGCGGAGAGGAGACCTCAAAAGATCAGCCTCGCACACTGTCAGATCGGCCCCGTCGAAAAGGCCACGGCGACTAATAAAATGCAGCACCGCCGTCAACCATGTCCAACAACACAGGACATCGGTGATGGGCTCAGTGCTAAATAAAGACGACAGACTTTGTATGAAGACACTTCAGTCAAAGCACGGTGCCAGGAGGAAAAAAAAAAAACACTAAACAAAAAAACACCAAATTCGGCAGAAAAACAACCTTAACAGAACGGAGACGACAACAATTAACTCATCTTATTTTCCCTAAAACTTCCTCTCTTTTCTGTCTAAATACACACTGGCTTTAATCAAAATTGCTGGTATTATTTTTCACATGTACAACACTACTTCAAATAAAGACAAACACTCAAAATTATATTTGATCACCGTCAACAACAAGTTGCACTCAGCGCTCCAACGAGGGCGACCAGCGGAGTGAAGAGAGGAAGTTCATAATGTTCACAGCCATTTCCAATACCCCACTCATCCACCTATGAAAGCTCCATTTGGCCAGCGGGGGAGCAGAGGAGAGAGAGAAAGCACGGCTGTGCAGGAGAAGTCTGACAACATTGTTTCACACTTAGTGGAGTAATTAACTTGGAGGCAATTAAAACAAGGTGAAGAGCTGCTGAGGTGACACTGAGGCTCAGCCAACCTGGGAGAGCCAGAGAACGCCAGGAAAGACTGAGATTTGTTTTGCTGTTGATCTCTTGTCATGTGTGATATTTACTGTCACTACAGGCAACCAGAATTATTTTTTTAAAAAAAAAACGAATAAAGTCTTAAATCATCTGCCAAGCTACACATGCTGTTCACAAAATTAACTACCTGACAAATCATTTGGAGTCACAAGCTACACATTCAGTTTTTTCCGCGATGGAATCTGGATGGCGCTTGCACTGTTTTTGGTCCCCACCTCCACTCTGCTGTTCGTGCACAAACAAGCCTCTTTGCATGAGCAAGATATTTAAGTAGGCCAGTAATGCATTACTAAATCAACTATATTGGCCACTAAACATATTTTTAGCACTTTGTTTTAAACCAACTCCACGCCTGTGACCTAAAAAGTTTCCTGTAAAAACACAGAGTCTGCATTTTCAGTAACATTTAAGGGTCAAGACTGGATCTTTTTCTAGGATTTGTTTCATCCTTATTTCATCACTTCCCTGCAAAGCTCGTCATTTCTCTGGTCGACCATCAGTGCTGCATAAAAACCACTAAACCAGTAGCAACAAGATACCTTGAAAATAATACATAACTATATAGTTTAAATCTATATTCATTCCATTTCTCTCTCTCTTTTTTTTTTTAGAATTCCTAGTAATCAAATCATTTAACAGAAACTAATTCTGACAACTCCCTGTAAATGTTAAAAAAAACCTTGCCTGTATTTACACATTCATTCTTTTACTGGACTACAACTAACAACTTGACCAACTGGAAAAAAAAAATGCTGAAATTAATGTGAGTAAGTCATCAACTGGTTACGAACAGCAAAGATTCAGGAAACAACAGGTTCCCTGGACAACACAGTCGATCACGTGCATCCAGATTTCAGCGTGACAGGTGTGAGTGTACTTCCAATGAAAGCCACATAGCAAGACAAATATCGACTCACAACCAAAGCCCAGAAAAATATTTATTTTCTGAGCCACAAAGCCTTCTCTCGGCTGGAGGCTCTGAAAACATCTAATTTAGTTGAAGGGAAGCCACCATCCTTTGAGATTTTCTTATTCTGAGGGCTTAGCTGCTCTAGCTCCAACACACGGATGCACAGTCAAATACTGTACATAAAAAAAAAAAACACACACAAAGAGAGAGAGAGAGAGAGAGCAGGTATAGAACCGAGTGCAGGACTCACACAAAGCAGCGTTACGCCAGTTACTGCGAGGGACCACATGTGAAAATTCACAATACTGTTTGTTGTGATCTAAGGGAAGTGAGCCGGTCACATCCCATGGATTTGTGTGTTTGTGTGTGTGACGGGGGTTGGAGACGTTGCCAGCAGCTGCAGAGGTGACAGAGGAGACGCCTGCCTGAAGGCTGGTGGGCTTGGCCGGCACCCACCACTCACTGTCACACTCTGCCTCCCCGACTTCTCAAACATCCCACACTTCTTGCCAATCCCCTCTCCCGTCCTCTCCCCTCCACTCCACCCGACACACCCTTCCCCACTCGCACAAACGCTCTGGCCACTGAGGAAGGGAGAAGGACGCCTAATGCAATTAGCACCCCTCTGAGCACTTTTGTGTTGATGAATAGAGGTGGTCTGGTCGGCCACTGGGCTGCTCGCTGCCGTTCCCGCGCTGCTGGGTCCCTGAATATACAAGCTGCCCACGTGACGTCAGAGATGGACATTGTTCCTTTACGGTCATCATCTCTATAATAAATAGGCTTCTGAGGCCTCGGCCATACAGCACACTGATATAAGGCACACTCTTTGGCACTGATTCTGATAAATTGGTGGTTGTGGTCGACGGATAAGTGGTGCATCTTAAAAAGTAATAAATATCCAACAACATCCAGTGTTATCCTGGTAGCTTATCGTACCCCCCCCCCCCTTAAATATACACACACGGCTGTACACTGAGCTTAAAAAAGGCACAGAGTCAGGATGTTATAACTTGACACACATCCATGAGAACCTCCGGGGTTGAAATTTGCAGATGTTAACATTTTGGCTCCTCGATGCTATCAGAGGATACCTGCAGATCCACCCACGTTAAATGTGACAGCTTGAAGTATCGCATTAAAATGGGTGTCAATGACTGGGGGCCACACTTTAGGACACGAGGAGGGGGAAAGGAATTAACTCCTCACTGCTTAGTAATTGCCTGCCGTAATAGAAACAAACAGGATCCTGCCTTCCCCAGGCTGATCCCTCTATTCAATGAGCGCTCTCTTCCACTCTGGCCACTCGCTGCATGCTGGGCTAGTTTAAGAGGCTGTGAGCTGTGGGTGAGGGACATTGTCTCAGGCTCAAGCCATTTCCTGCAGATCAGTGGGGGTAAGAGCCCTGTGCCGTGTTGGGGGAGGAGTGTTTTACACTTCAGGGTGGGGGGAGTCGTTTCAAGTCCATAAGCCCCCTTTTTTGCCTTTGTTCCTCAGTGGCCAAGTTCTCACTCTGGGGAACACTGGGGAGTGTGACTCGATTTCACACACCAGGTTGGCAGGGTGACAGGAATGAAAGTAACACGACTTACTAATAACATTCAGGAGGAGAGAAAGGCTCACTTAAAAGCTAAAGGTGCAAGAGGTGGGCAACTGCTAGCAGCTAGTTTGCACTTAAAATAGCAGAAACAAAGATGGAGGCCGTAGTGTGATCGGGCAGACAACACTCAGGTGAATGCAAACGTAAACCTGCATGGTTCTGAATGAGAGCACCATGGTTTACTGCGTTTTATCTCCAGAAATAAACAAAGAGTAACATGCTTAATGGCAGCAGGCTGCTAAATGAGAATTACCGCGACACTGCTTACACTGCAAACCGTTTTACAAACCACTGAATAAAGAAACAGAGACACATTGTCTGCCGATCGGGTGTTGATGAAACCGTGTTGAAAATATAGCTCTTCAAGCTGTGTACGCTGAATACACTATTTTTGGACAAAATACGTAGCCGTCTGTAGTAAACGGTAGCTGGGGTAGTGCAGATGAAATCAACTATTTGCAGCTCAGTATTATAGGAAGTACACTTTGAGTAAAAACAAACACGTTTGAGTCTATATCCATGTCTAAGATCAGTTAAATACAAAAATGTAAAACAATAGCAGGCAAAGGATAGTTTTGCACAGTAGATACAAGACAGTGGCATGACCTACAGATTCCACGTAGGCTGCATCACGGGCTCAAGACTTACCTGATCCACTAAACTGACTGCTGGCGAGTGTCATTGTCCTGTTCTTCCCATTGGCTACTGGAGGCGCAAACATCTACAAGACAAAAGAAGAAAAGGGACCATAACTCAGAGAGCAAAGGCTGGCACACTTCACACATCCCATTTCCACCCATAAAAGGTATCACATACGCCCGTAGCTTAATTACTGAGTTTTATTGTTTAACAGTTTGGATTAGCGTTTAAACAGTTTTAGATTTAAAATATCTACACATGTAACCTCCCCCTCAAAAAAATACAAATAAATAAATAACGCTTAGCATACTGTGCAGGAAGTGTCCTAGTAAAGGCTAATGACAAGTGATAGGCCTTTGTCTTACTATGTCATTTACAAAACTTTCAATTCTACGTTTCCCAGTCGTGTTGCGTTTTAAAGCTCCACTCAACCACACACCAGCTGTTTTGAAAACACTCTGATGAGGCAGTGGGTTTTTGTCAGAGCAAATGTGGGCTCCGCGCCTCCACAATGGGGCTATGGTGTGGTCTAAATACCTCCTCTGTGGCATCTTTCAGTGACATGGTCAAACTCTACTGTACAAACCGTTGTGTAACTAGGACATGTTCATCAGAACACAATCTGCCACTACCACATACCATCAGGTTCTCTCTCGTCCCCCCCCCTCCTGACCGCTAAAACAAGTCAGTCCAACCACCGATCTGGACACCGTGTTTGCTTCTATTGCATTTGTTTTCAGAAAACTCAAACATGTTGAGTTACGCTTTATTCTATGTCCAAGCTAACATGCTTTCCTTAGCGCTCCCTAGCCAGCAAATCTAGAAGAGAACATTCGTTTGTGCGGCGATTAACAGTTTCTCAACCAATTATCAATGTCATACTTATACTGAACATCTGCTGATGGAAATTGGCAGCTGATCAATCTGAGCATTTCTAACACAGGCCCAACCGTCTAGTGAGAACCGCCTACAAAACCCCTTCACAACATGGAGTGGGTTTTTTTCCAAGGGGTGCCGTTTCCTTTAAGCGCCGACAATATTCATCCACGGAAGTCCATTTTAAGCGCCACAAAACAGCCAGTCCTGTCGCTACACAGAACTGCACACGGCTGGATCAGAATGTGTCAATAGCATCTATTCTAATGAAATTAACACTTCAGTATTGATCAACTGTACTTTGTCAAAAATATCTCGTGGGACATGAATCCTGCTGACAAATATTCATTAGGGTTTGCAATTTGAAATTACCTGCTGTGTCCCATACACAACAATTATAACCGAGCTGGCGCTACAGGCAATTTTGTTTATGTAGGAGAAAGAGTAACAGTTCTATAGGGGGTTTGGGATGTTTATGTCAGCGTAAAGCTCAACAAAAGCTTGAAAACAAGCACATAAATGCAAAGCAGAATACCTCAACACACTTTGTACATAATGTCAAGAGAATAGCTCTGAAAGCCTCTTTGTGAAAATACGTTTCCCAAGAAATGACAAAAACAAATGCATTTTCCAAGAAAAAAAAATGCAAGTTATTCACTCAGCCAGGCTCATATATCACAATATTTCTCTCAAAGACTCTGAAAACGTGACGTTGACTGAAAACTGGCTCTTCTTCTCATGCTAAAAAAAATGTTTTTATTTTTTACTGATTCTTAGTCATTTCTGGTAGAAAATGAACATCCTTCTGACGGCAAATAACATGTAGCATGCAGTCAGTATTTACCTTGTCACTGTATCCGTGCATCACCTACATAATTGAGTAACCTATATTTGAAGCCTCATTTTCACCCATCACACTGAGGTTTAATAGCACCTTACAAAGCTCTGACACAGTCATTACCTCTGCATGCGGAGAATGAAGGACAGAAATCTCTTCAGCCTACAAACTGTTAAAAAACAATCCACATTTGCAGCAGATTTTAAGAAATTCCACCCCCCACCCCCCCACTGTCTTTCTTTCCTTACCCTTCTCTCTACGTCTTTCATCGAGACCTCCAGCTCTCATGTACCCAGGTTGCTTTGCACTCCCTCTAACTCCGTCCCCCCATTGCCACCCGAAACACCCCGGCTGCTCTCCCACTCTCTTACCGCGCTGAAATCCAGGAGGTCGCTGAGTTCCTTGTCAGTTCCCACTGCAGCCATTCTTTGCTGCTGTTCGTTCATACCCTTCAGTCTCTAATAAACCCTATGAGAGAAATTTGCAGATATAGGATTTTAATGGCACTAGCAAGAACAAAGAGAAGTTACATGTAGCTCTTAAAAAACAGGGAACGATGATGGACATGAATCATTCACACTAAGTCTACCTTTGTCAGATTACCCTCCCATAATAGAATTCATCAAATAAATAAGTAGACACATCGGTGCCATGTTATGCCAGCATTTTCACCCACCTATTTATGACCGATGCATAAAAATGGGGCTGTTGTTTAATTTTTGAGTGATGGTATAAAAGACAAAAAAAAAAACTCTGGTGAAAGTGCAAATCTTGAGCATTTAAGCAGTTAAAAATACCAGAGCCTGTTGTCTGTCGACTCACCGGGTACCCTAACACACACTTATATTGTTACCATGCCGATGTGGAGGCCAATGAGGAAAACATATTAGGCTACTTACCACTACACATACTTAAAAATGCTAATTTCTCACTGACGCTTCCTTCCCAACAAAGCAGTGGAAGAGACACCGCCATAAAATGATGAATACTGCGCCTTTAGTCAAATCACAACCAAGTAATCACTTAAAAATTGTCTTTCATTTTACGCAACCCTGGTAAATAACACAGCCATATGTCGATCACTGCTACATAAAAGAAAATGTAATACATTTACAATTATAGACATAATTGGGACTATTGTTAGCCTAAGGAAATAGGGGTGAAAGGCAGAGCTAATGACTGTATGCAAACACGTCATTACCAAATTACCATATGTCAACTCAGAAAGAACCTTGTCAAATGACATAGTGAGCATGAATACTGGATTTACCCTGTGTTTTGCATTCCACGACGAGCCTAAGGCCGCTCTCTGATGCTGAGCGGCGGTTCTACAAACCTCACAGGGAACCAGTACTAAGAGAAGCGAGGAGGAATAGAGACACTTGGACACCAACAGGTGGTGTGCTTTTACAGCCTCTTTTGTCATATAGCACTAACATAAATTAATACTGTCAAAGACAAAAAAGGATGGACGTGCTAGAGGAAAATACAAGTCTCAAAACGGAAACAGAATTCATGATTACCTCCGAAGATATCAATTCAAAGCACATTTCAAGCTAAATAAGACGTGACGGAGAACAAAAGTGGATTAAAACAAAATGAAAATGATGCACTAATGTGCTTAGTCCACGAAGGCGTCGTTGGCTCCTTCGGGGAACAACAACAATGCAGTCCAAGTCGAGTGAACTCAGGACAGCATAACTAATTTAACCTTGGCTCAACTAAGAACAACAACAACACAGTGACACAAGTGCAAAAAGGCCAGAAATGCATCTGCCGTTAGGAAACTTTTTGGATAACACGACCAACAATACCTAACACTATCTGAATAAAATTCTAATCTTCCACTATTTAACTACTGTTAGTGGAGAAGAGCACATGGAAGGTTTAATGTGAACAAAATGGCATCTTCGGCTTCTGGTGGATCAATATTTGAAGCAAGCAGATTAGGGGTCTTTGTCACCCCACACAAGGCAGAGAAGAGGCAGGTCATTCTCCACAAAAGAGCCTGCACTTGCCACGAAAACAATCCACACAAGTGGAAAAACTGCTTTAGGATAAAAACATAATAATAACAACAAACAAAAACTGTTCAACAAATGCCTCTAAAGAATTAACAAGTGATGTGGTTTTTAACACACAATACTAGTTTCCTCCAACTGTGTAACAACCCTGTTATTACTAATGGACAAAGAATGTGTGCTGCAAAATTCAAACGGATGCTTTCATTCAGACTGCGCTGTTATTAGCTTTTTCCCATCCAGAAAATGCCCCCCTCCCCAAAAAAAGAAAAACAAACAGAGGAAAGTAGCAACTATTGCCGTGTTTGTGTGGATGCTACCACTGCGCTAACAACAAGGCTGGGCTTTGAGGAACACTAATGCAACTGTTGATTCTCATCCTACACGGTAAGAGACTTTTGCCTCAGATATATATATATATTTTTTCCCCATAAATAAAGGCCCACTCTAGGCGAAATCGGGTTCTGTTTTTGTTGTTGTTTTTTCTTTTTTTAAAAAGACAAATGAGCAAAGCTGCGAGGGTCCCTCCGGATGCAGGCTGAGTCTGATTGGATCATGTCCGCTAGGCCACATCCAGGACCAGGCTGCTGCTGCTGACAACTACAGCCCCTTCACCCTTTATCCCCACACTGTCTGCTTCTCTCACACACGCTACAACAAAAACCACAATCCACGGCGGTGTGTTCCTATATTTTAAATAATAATAACAATAAAGACAAATGGCGAAGGGGGATACGCGCGGCCGACTCTTAACGGCGGCCCGTGGAGAACAATGCTCCAAAACTTCACGCCACAAACCCCCGAGCCTCTTTCTTCGACATATTCGGGGTCGAGTCGTGCATGATGTGTGTGTGTGTGTGTGTG
>JAPTHA010000019.1:21153421-21163548 GCA_029814585.1 Gymnapogon annona | reverse complement strand
TTATAGTACTGTTTACACTGATGTGAAATATTTACACTGTTTATAGTACTGTTTACACTGATGTGAAATATTTACACCGTTTACAGTACTGTTCACACTGATGTGTAATATTTACACTGTTTATAGTACTGTTCACATTGAGGTGTGATCTTATTTATTCTTATTTATATTGACTGTGTGTTGTCATATTTACACTGCACACTCTCATGGCTTTAGATTCAGTCAGCAATTGTGCATTTTTCTATTTTCCATATTTATTTGTGTTACCAGTTGCCAATCTATGACATTTCGTTACCAGATTCATTGTGTGTGTGTGTGTGTGTGTGTGTGTGCGTGCGTGTGTGTGATGACAATAAAGGAAGTTTAAGTCTAACTTTCTGTGGCTGCAGCTCTAATCATTTATCACCAACGTTAAGGGTTGTAAATCGATAAACAAGTCAAGGACTAAAACTTACTGCGTTCACGACAGCGTTCTGCACTTTCAACAGAGCAGAGTTTGAGTTGACTGAAGAGGTCTGCAGCAGTGAACACCCTCACCAGGTACACAGCCACAGAATACCTCTGAAAACACATTTAGCTCGTCAGTACCTTTGTCCTCCTTCAGAACACACAACTGGCACAAAACCTGATGGTTTATTACAGCACATCGACCAAATTCCAAAGCCCGGTTTTTGCTACAAGAAAAATGAAAGAAAACCCCACCATCTAAAACTCCCTGGTCATGCAAGTCCAACTAATAACATCCATGGATAATTCACATCTTAGGATAAAAGTAAAGATCACATTCTTCTTCGTGCTCATAGAAATACTCTAAGCATCGGAAAAAAATAAAGTGGAATGCTTCAGCACAAATAGACTCAAATGTTTCATAAAATGTATGCACTTCAGAGTGAGAGGTCCTGTCCCACCACTGCCAGACTGGAGCCATGGGAGAAATGGTGGCATTTCCTTCATTCTGGAGGGTGTCGTGTAATTACCGTATTTTCACCACTATAAAGGCGCAAGTAAAAGCCTGTAACTTCCTCAAAAATCGGGGGTGCGCCTTTTAAACAGGTGCGCCTTGTGTGTGCACCGAGTTCCAAAATCTTTAGTCAACGCTCCGCTTCATCGACTATCGGAACATGTCCTGCCAACATTGGGACATAAGAAGACTATTTACACGTTTTCCACGAAGCGCCAACAGAGAATCAAAAGGAACTGACGGTGCCGCGGCAGACAGACGGACCCGGGACAGCACCGCGGCAGACAAACCCAGGACGGCGCCGCAGTGGACGGACCCTGGACGCCTCGCTCTCAACAAGAGCTCCGACAAGCCGCTCCTCTGCGAAACGAAGGAGATGGCGGAGCTTGTGAGGAATGGATGGGTTGTTTGTCATTGCACGGACCGGACCGGCACTCTCCGAACACTGACAAACAACACATCCATTCCTCACAAGTTCGCCATCTCCTTGGCTCTGTAGATTTAAGGAGCCGCTCCGTACTGACAGTACCGCTGTCACTGAAGGATGGCCGCTACAGACACAGCTGTAATCGGCGCTCCCAGAGGCGTTTTGGTACACCAACCCTGATGGGTCCGCCAATCAATGAGGGGCGGTTGGCGCTCTTTCTGGACAATGGAACTCGTCTCAGATGTGTCCAATAATATGTATGGTTCAAGTACAGAAATAAACTACAGAATTGAGACTGCGCCCTATGATGCGGTGCGCCATATAGTGCGGAAAATACGGTACTTAATATTTTTTCTATCCCATTTGTACAATACATTCGTTGGTATGTCTTCTTTCATCTCCATCTATCTATCTGAGACCCCCTAGGTGTGTGAAGGAGAGGTATCGCAGGTTGTTCCTTCCTGCAGCTGTCAGGTGTTATAACACTGACTATGATTATTATACAATTACTATAATCATCAATAAATATTTTTGTTATTACTATTATTTTGTCCATGGACCTGCTGGTGCCAGTACAGTTAACCAGCACCGTTAATTATTATTATTATTATTTATTATCATAATTATTAAGTATTATATGACTATTTATTACTATATAATTGACTATTTCTCTTTATTGATCTTTGTTGTTGGACTCAATCTGTTCTTTTCTTTATTTCTATTTATATCATTAGGAATTGCTCATATTTTTCCACCATATTTGGAGAATCTCTTGTGCGTCTTGTCTAGTGTGTGCTGCTGTAACCTGAAATTTCCCCGTGGGACTAATAAAGATTTATTATTATTATTTTTATCTAATCTAATCCTTTCAACATCAACCCACAAAGGACGGGGCCTGTATCAAACATCTGGGCCACAGCACAGTAGTACATCTGGAACTTAGAAGTTTCATCCCTCCATCCTCACAGCTCAGGGTTCGTCTATGCAAGCTAACTCTTAGCGTGCCATATAAAGAGCCTAGTTACTTTCTTCAGTGAGGAGAAGAATGGACATGCTGCCTACTTTATCAAATCTGAAGATATACATGGTGCATAACAATCTGTCAATCTGTTAAAGCTTTACATTGCACATCCCTAATTGGTTGAGACAGGAATGTTCCAAATGTGCAATGAGGAGCTAAGAATAATTCTACATCCTAAAAGCAAGTTGGAGAACTTGTGCACACAGAAGGGGAGCCTCAGTGCAACCCAACCACTACAAGTCCCAGCTTGCTTTGGTAAAAGGTGGAATCTCCCAGGGGAGGCTGGACACATTTTCTGTGTAAATAGGTACATCTGTTATTTATTTCTCACAACTTAATCCTGCCTCCACTCGGACATTGTTTTCATCCGGCTGAAAGTGATGAGCAAGCATGTACGAGCCCATTCTTCACTTAAGTCTTTTCCTGGGCGGACAAACCCCAGTTATTGGAAATCTCTTCCTGTACAGCTGATCAGACTGATCTGGGACCATCTCACAGTCACATAGTCACCGACCTTTAGGACTTCTGTGTTTAAACCTAAGTACAAAGAGATTGGAGACTGTTTTTGTATGATCAGGTAAGTTTCATTTATAGATGTGACTCATCTATACCTTTGACAGAAGACTATTTTTTGTTAACTGTTAAGACATACTTTCATATACAGACAGACTACCATCTACACACCCTACTACACTGAAGCTAACAAATGACCCCCCCCCCAGGTCAATTAATGGACAATGTGCATAGAAACAGACTTGAATTCCCAATCATAAAGCACACTAGAGCTGAAGGCTAAGTGGCCAAAGACTCAGGTGGGATGTTATGAACAGTCTTCCTTCAGATGAGAACTCCTCTAAAAACACGTTTCCTCCCTCGTCTCTCCTGAGGTGATGAAAGACGGTGAAGAGACGGGACGGAGACAAATGTGCAGGTAATTAAGGAAACTAGGATGCATCCAAAGACACCTGACTGCGCTGCTGGCCTGGCTGCCACCATGACATTGAGCTGAGTAGGATTTCTGGGAGTCAGCATTAAACTCTGACCTTGCCAAAGTTTCCCCAGGTGATGGTGACTCTGTTGGTGACATTGGAGAGGTGCAACCACGGAGTGATGTTCACGGGGCGACAAGGACGACGGGGCTCAACGCCGGGTTTATTGGAGGGGTAGTAGCCCTGTAAACACAAACGTGCACAATTGCAGAAGTGGTTTAATGTTGTTAAGTAGCTTTTTGTCCCCTTAGGAAATGCGTTTAAAACTATCCATTATTTTGATATCAATTACAATTTGAGACCGATTAATGACGGCATTAGGTTGCAGCTAAGACATTATATAAATATATAATAAATAATAAACAGCAAAAACTCCACGTCTATGTTTCTTTGTATACTTAAAATATAAACAATGAAGCCTGGAACAATTTTACCAGAAAACTGTTATTTATTATTGCACAAAAGACAGAAGAGATCAACCAAAAGGAATCCATTAATTGGGGGAAATAAAATAATGCGCTGGAACTACAGCAGACATAAATTATGTTTCTATGATCCTCTATTTGAAATTTAAAACTCATAACAAGTGTTATATTTATTTAGTAATTACAAACTCAGACTAACACATTCACCAGTGAAAAATTAAAAATCAAAACCCACCAGCGTACAACTTCAACTGTTACATCACTGAAAAGCCATTTAGTTCTTTATTAGTTGTTCTCTACAGTGATTTACCTTCACTTTGACTCAGCGGCTCATAAACCGGCTTGGGTGCAGAACATAATGCTTTGAACAGTGAGGAGTATAACCCTCCACCGGCATGGAGCAATTCTCAACCTGCTCCATGCCATCCCTTTACTCATTCATTCATCCCTTTACTCACTCATTCATCCCTTTACTCACTCATTCATCCCTTTACTTTCTTGGTAAATTTCAATGGCATTTTCAGTTCAACTCCCTCTCAGCTGGCATGTCCGTTTGTACACAACATTTGACACCATAGCCTTCTTGTTTATCTGTTGTCCGCTATCCACTTTCAAAAAGGTATGTGTTACTGAAAAGACATCTCCATTTTACCTCCTAAAGAGAGGTCAAGGTCACACAATTTCAATTGTCTTAAGTTCCATCTGCAGTATAAATTTGTTGCAGATATCTAAGTCAATGCATAAGACAATGTCATTAGCTCATTGAATGGACAGACAGATGACCTAGTGATTAAAATAGCCCTTTGACCACAGGGTTCTAATAACTGATAAACAACGACAATATTTCACACATACATGGCAACTGGAACTTGAAGATTAATTTACAGCAATTGATTTTGCTGTTGCTGTCAATCTTAGCAGCTGCCTCTAAGATTTGGTCCAATTATCCTGATCTTGCATCTATTAACACTAATGAACAACAAAAAGGGCCAAAGTGCTGTTTTCTACAACCACCTCAGACCAAAAAAATAATACATAAATAACACTTACCGGTACATGACAGTAGGATTGGTTGACTTTAACAGCGATGTTGGGAGGATACTGGTCCTCCTGAATACCAATGGAGTCTGTGTAACAGATTCTGTAACACACAAATACAAGAAAATTAAAAGTTACAAAACACCCAAGAATGTCCACTTATAAGCATTCGACAAAGACTTCCAGGTTAAGCTCGAGATATTTTTTTCCCCTTTTTGTGCATCAGTGGAGGAAATAAACACCCATAGATGTACAACGGTAACTCAACTAGCTAAGCAATGAAACTGTGATATTTCTTCATTTTAACCAAACCACAGGAAACTCACCTAAGAACCACTTGGATCGATCCAATTCCTGGACGAAGCTCGCTGCGCAATGACAAGGTTAGAAGACGTAGTTAACATCAGTTACAGAGCACGTGGACTGATCTACACTGAACTACAAAAAGGAATGTGATGGAAACAAGAGTGTGACTTTCCTACCTTGCGTTTCTAATCTGGTCAGCTTGGTTGGGCGTTAACTCAAATATGCACTGACTGTCCTGCAGTTTTTCATTGTTCTGGGCAACTGTGAACACAGACAATACCCATGACACCCCAGCATGTCACACAGAGATATAGGGAAAACACGAAAAGGATATCAGACTTCTGACAAACAAATGGCCATAGGAGGATAATGAAACCCTACACCATCTGCACTCACTTAGCTCTGTTGGTGGCAAGAGTGTCTCCAAAGTTTGGTAGAAGGGCAGTGGCACCAGCTTGACTTCGGCTGCAGGTGTGGGTATTGGTTTGGAAATGCCATTGAGGTAGTCTGCGCCCTGAGAGGTGGCAGTAGGGGAGGAGCTGAGGGAAGAGTAGGCTACTGGGACGCCCTCTGGACGCCGCGCTGCCAACCAGCCAGATGATTTGGGGAAGCGTGATTCATAGAGCTGCCTGACGTTCTTCAGCAGCTCCGGACTATATTCAGTCTGCACCAGCCTGAGTGCACGTCCCACCAGGTCCTGTTTCAGCCCACTTTTGCTGCGACCCATCGAGGCCAGCAGCGTTTGCAGGTCTGAGACCCGAAAACTTTTGACCATGTTCTACAACAGGGGAAAAAAGAACACACGTGGTTAAGTAAAAAAAAAAAAAAAAAAAACTGATAATGATTTACAAATCAGAGGGACGGACTCTCTTGAGTAATGAAGCGAATCATTAACGAGATGTTATTCACCAAGTTTATTAAAGTAATTGTATTAACTTCCAGACACATTCACAAATTACAATAACCTATTTAAAAGATAGTGTCTTGGAAAATTCTTGATGCTTCTTAATACTCTTGATCCACCGGCAGGGAGATGCTGCACGTTTACATCTGACTTCAGCTGCAGTGTTTTGATGACAGATAATAAACAAGACCTACTGCCTGAAACCATCCAAAACCGGCTAAAATGAACATCTGTCCTTATTCACTTCTAATGGCACAGTGAAAGGAGGTGTTTAGGTGACGGACTAGTGCTAGGCTCATATAATAACCACTTCCAGCTCCATCACCTTTATAGAATGTTACAAACAACAAAGCTTGTGATCAGCGAAAACGCCTCAAATGCAGTTTGGAAGAGCGCATCCATACAATGACAACGATGAAACATAATATTGTACAGGTACGGGGTGAAAATAATAATAACTGTAAATAAATCAGCCATATTTGCAACATCGCCGCGCTTTGAGTCGCTCCGCCTTATTGTTCCGTTTCGATCGGATGGACCTTGCGCGAACGTTCTGAAATGAAACACCACTGACCTTAAAACGCAACCACGATAAATACAAATGTTTACTCGTCGGCATCAGGCGCACTCAGTGAAAGCTGCCATCATCGCATTGTAACGCTAGACAAGCTCTTGCAATTCCGGCACTCAATCATAGCAACTCAACGTTTTGACAGGTGCACATCCTCACAAGCGCCATCGCCAAACTATAAAACAAGACAAATAGGGTGTTCGGGTATCAGGTCGGAAAGTGTGCTATCACGACACCCCGACACGTTTCTGTGCCCTCATCATTCATTTTCGGCGTCTTCCCTCGGAGCCAGCGTGATGCTAGCCAAAAGCAACGCACTTGCCGAGTGAACGTTTACTAGCAGGCTAGCTGCGTTAGCGGCACAAGCTAACTCGTCTCGTCTTGAAGGAAGTACGACGTCTTTGTGAATTTTCAAACTCTTAACAGTGCTCACGCTACGACGCCGGTTTCTTTACGGCCGGGCTGAGTTTCAACCCGCGTCCCCGCACTCCTCGCCGTCAAATCAAAGCAAACCAAGCTCTACTTGCCATCGCTTCCACCAGTTCGGCCGCCATCTTCGTGCAGCAGTACCGCGAGAGTCGGAGGAGACGGCTTGTCTTTCACCAATGAGACGGAGAGCAGGCTTTGATGGACAGTCGGCCTCAGCAAATCGTCGCGCCGCATTTTCCAGCGCCCAAAGCGCTACACGCAAAATGGGCGGGACGACCGTGTTTTAAAGTTACAGTGCAACTTTTTTCAAAACACTCAGAGGCAGGTCTTCATTCCTACTGTAGGCCTCGCGTGGATTAATGGTGCCGCGTGTGGCAGTGTCTGGATATCGATCATGATACAGCTTGATAGTATGGAGTTGTGGTCAACGTGCGCCTCGAAAACGGTTTACCTTCCTCCTGGGTGTAAAGCACGGGGTGTCAAGTGGATGGGATCGCATGGTCCGTTTAAATCCGCTCCGAGGGAAAAAGTCCACTTCGCGGAATGAGTCCATCCGCGGGACGTGGAGTTGAGGCTTTGTCTCAGATGTGCGCACAAGTCAATGGGAATAAGACTCGTGTCAAACCACTTGCACCTCAATGCAGACCGGCGATGGAACGTGAAAATAGCGAAGCTCGTGCCGTTGAAACACTCATCAGCACCAAAGCAATCAAGAGAACCAGCAGGACCTTTGCAAAGTCCCTGTGCTGATCCAGTCCTGCTTTTCCCACAGCCCCGGGACCTGCTAAAGAATAGTCTTATAGAAACAGAAAACAATTGAGGAAATTTGAGCACCATGTCATAACATGGATGCTGTGACTTCAGTAACACGCTTGAATTACTGGCGTCAACAACACGTTGTAGGTGAAGGACTCAACTGGCAGAGTTCTGCAAAGTTCTCTTCAATCAGAGGACTCATTTAAAGGACACAATACTTCATTCTGCTTTCTTACGCTTGCACAAGAGCCTAAATCTCAAAAAGTGAGAACTCCCTTTAACACAGCCTCACTCCTAGGTTAACGTTGTATTACTATTTTCATGTACATATATAATGATTTAATTTACACACATATATATATATATATAAAAGGTGCTGGGAACCATGAAGGCACCACACTGCTCTTCTTTGCATGTCATTTCATGTTTCAGTATTTAAACAGAAGAGGGCAATATGGTACACGGTTTGACCCGAGTGTGATTTAAATGTCACTGCTCTTAAACTGCTACAACATCTGAAATGATGTCAGGACTATCTATAATTCTATCCTGTCTATCCATTTTTTTAACAAACCTCCTAATCCACTTGGACTCTGCTCAAAACTAGCAAACATTGCACATTATATGGAGAATATCTCATATTCTGTGTTTTTTTTTAAATTATGATTTAAAAAGTGGCATTAGATTGTCTAGACTACATTTAAAGGGTTAAAATGGTGCCCAGATAGATCTATCCATTGGTTAGTGTTGCATTTTGTGTTTAGTTCAGTTGTAGAGAACATGAAAAGGTGAAGAGTTGAGTGTCTCTTTGTACATCACATGTCTACTTTTAATCAAGAATTGTATTTTATGGAATTTTTAAAAAAAAATCTCATAGTACAATAAAATGTCTATTCATATATTATGTGCACCCGAGTGCCAGGGATTACTCCGGGCACATTTCTCCCTCTCTCTCTCTTTCTCTCTCTCTGTATCTCTCTTTCTCTCTTCCTCTTAATCACGGTTGACGACAGAACCAGTTTGTTTTTTCCGGGGGAACTGGGCTGAGCACAATAGTGGTGGTTGGCATTTGGCACGGTGATGTGACAACAACAGGGACGGTTGCCACAGGGACACAGACACAACAGAGAAGGATATCCCCGGACAGCAGTGGGGGTCTCTGGGGCTCTTCAGACCACTGGTCTCTGCACCAGCGCCTCCATATCTTACATCCTTATCTTCCTTTGTTCAATAAACACTTCTCTCTTGTGGGCATGTATGTATACACTCTGAGTCTGCGTGTTTTGTCAAGACTCCATGAGTCGGCCTTGACAACTTTACACACCAGAGAAATGGATTGAGCTCTTTAGTTAGATTTGATGTGTGTAAAAAAAAAAACTATTAAAACAAAAAAACAAAAACCAGTACCCCGGTATATTAACACCATTTGACATTATAATCAAAGAAGTCACTTTCAAAAAGGGGTCATCAACAAGACACAGTTTTACTTAATACAATTTCTAGAGAAAACAAGCACATAGAACTGTGCTCCTAAAAACAGTGAACTTTATCAATTAATTACTGGTCGTTAATTGAGGTAACAGCATTCAAACTGGACAAAACCAGATTTTAACAGGTCTAACACCAGGTCCTGAAAGGCCTCTTGACTCTACGGCGTCCATCGCACACCATATCTTACTAAACCTGGAGTGTTTAATCTCTTATTAGAAAGATTAAAATGACAAAGATTGGCTTAGGTTAATAAAAATAATCCGCCTTATTTGAGGCCCCCCACCCAGACCTCCCCTGTGCCCTCTTTATCCCTTTCTGTGACGGATAAATACACGGTCATATATATAGAAAGGGTCACCGTCACCACCGTGAAGCACAACGCCCCGATTCAGGAACACGAGGCTGTTGGACATGGAGGAAGGTTATCCTGTTTGCAGGAGATACACTGACCAAAATACTGGCCTTTTTTTTTTTTTTAGCTAAATGTTCTGGCGAACACCGGTGTCGCATTTAAACATCACGGGACTGAGGTCATTCCCACAGGTTCAGGATGTGTCGCTGGTGAACTGCATAACTATAGAACTGTATATGACTATATATCTGATGATGTCTCTGTATATTACTATAGAACAATAAGGGTATAACTATAGAACTGTATAACTATATAACTATATATGACTATATATCTGATTATGTCTCTGTATATTACTATATAACAATATAATGGTATAAGTATAGAACTGTATAACTATATAACGGTATACCACTATATAACTGATGATGTCTTACTGTATAACAATGAGGGTATA
>JAPTHA010000019.1:21046364-21059724 GCA_029814585.1 Gymnapogon annona | reverse complement strand
CACACACACACACACACATACATGCACACACATACACACACATCTAATTTTGACTGCAATAGTTTCATTTTGTACTTTTCTCTTCTGATAGAGGTGTGATTTACAGTGCATTTTCTTTCATTTTCAAGTGCATTCAATTGAAACTTGTCACATAAAAAGACCAAATTAAATCATATTGATCACACATTAAAAAAGTTGTTTTTCTCTTGAAGGAGGGAAGTAGCAGGATGTGAAAGGAGTGACTCATCTCACCAGCCTCTCTGCACGGCTCGGTAGCACCACGCTGGCCAGTGGGATGCTGACGGGCAGTTTGCTTGGGTGGACTGTGCTCAGGGGGATGCTGATTGGAAGGCTTGTAATGCTGTTGTCACCCTGAAAAGATGGACTCTTCTCCTTCCCACCCTATATAAGAGTAAAGAGAAAAGCTTTGTTAAGATTGTTAAGAGTGAGAACACTTGAGGCAGGAACGTGTTGTTTAAGAGTAACATGCACTGACCCTTTCAGAGTTCCTGGGAGTATTATTCTGAGCATCGTATGCATTAGGAGAAGGACAGCTCTGTTTGACTCCAAGTGGAGAGTTGATACTTCCTAGATCTCCCCTAAAAACACACACACATTCAAACTTCAGTCAACAATTTCAACCTAAAAAGGCAAACTGACAGAGACTGGAAAGCCTTAGTGTCCCCCGACCTGTGCGCGGTCAGCCCAGGACCCCTGAAATGGGCTGAGGCAGTGGGATCCTGGTTAAGGTGTCTCCGCAAGGCAATTTTGGCTGGAGAGAAACGTGTGTAGTCAGGAAGTGCATGGGAGGAGCTGTGCTGTCTCTGCCGAGTATCGGGGGTGGCAGGCATGATCTCGTGGTCCGGGGAGATGGGGAGATAGCGGGAAAGAAGCTCGCTCTTGGTATTTGTACGATCAAAACAGGGCGAGCCGGTGCCGTTGATGGTCATCTCTGGACTGACTCCATTGTGAGTGGGGGCAGATGACAGGCCCAGCTTGGAGGAGTCCATGTCTGTGGAAGAGCGCGAGTCCAGATTCTTCCTGTATGGGGAGCCGTCACAGGGGCTGTAGGATTTGAGCTGAAGCAGCTCCTGTTGCCGCTGACTCTTCTCCAGTTCCACAATGCTGATCTACAGACAGACACCAGAGGGAGCTGCTGACTCGGACAACACTCACGTCTTTTACTCTTTCTAGGAAAGATGTTCTGACACCATTTCATTTTACATGAGCTTGCCGCTTTAAATATCTTTCTAAAAAAGCGCAGATGGATGAAGCGGCCCAAGCTCAAGTGTATGTACAACAAAGGCTTTGTGGTAGAAGCACAGTATTTGGAAATGGAGGTGGACGAGGTTACCTGCAGCTCCAAGCAGTGCCTCTGTTTCTCAGAGATCTGTCTCCGTAGAGCCTGTTTCTCCTTCAGCAAGCTCTCCAGACACAGAGAGCCCCAGTCCAGCTTCAGCTCCTCACAACGAGACTTGAGCTACAAAACAAAACACCACCAGGCAAAGGTTCAACATGAGGGTGTAACCACATTCTGTGCAGTCAGATCAACACCATGTCTCCTTGGCTTCTTCACAGATGAAGACAGAATCTGAGTGCCATGTGAGGCGCATGTCGCTTCGTGAGGCCACATGAAATCAGATTCCACACGACAGAGGCTGGTGTGTCACTTGCTCAGACCACCAGACTGGTTCCCAGCTGCACATTGGACAGATTCAGGTTGTGTCTGGTCATTAAAGCTGTCAATCAAGGCACCCATGGCGCTTTACATTATTGATCCGTTATTCATTGGCCCTCACATTCACACTCTGGTGGTGGTCATCTCTGTTTCGTAGCCACAGCTGCACTGGGCCAGACCAACGGAAGCATGGCTGCCAATCCACGTCAAACAGCACTTCTGACCACCACCGAACATTCATACGCATTCACGCACCAGCGTGAGTATCACTAGAGGCTCGATGGGTCAAGTGTCTTACCCAAGATCACAACAGCACGTGACACAACAGAGGGAGATTCAAACTGCCACATTTTCAGCAACTGGACCACCCACTTTACATACTGAGACATAGTCGCTATATATATAGATAGATAGATATATATATATATATATATATAATGTATAGCATCAAACATCTTATGAGAGCAAACTTATCAAAACGTTGTCAATTAAAAACACAAATTTAGACCATGAAATGTACACAAGAAATCCAAGTCTCGCAATTGATTTGTCGTGTGCCGAGTTTTTAATTCAAGTCCCAGAGAATAAAAGGGACGTGGCATTTATGACCTACATTGCAGACAGCTATCTAGGGGATATAAAGATGTTTTTAAAGTCAAACTACAAGTGTTCTCCTAATATCCATCTTTCTACAGCGACACATGGAAGGGATGCAGAGAAGCACTAAGGGTAGCAGGTGTAAACCTCTGGGGATGGTGCTGTAAAAACATGCTGGTTGCACAGACACATTAGCAGCGCTCGTGTCTCACCAGTAGAAGACTGTGATCTCTCAGCAGCGCCATGTCTCTCTCCAGCTGCTTTGTCTGCTCTTTCAGTTGACGATTGTGGGCCGATATCTCCTTCTGGGCTTGCAGAAGGTCCTCCACCGTCAAGGCCTTCACTCCCAGCTGAGCACCACACAGAAGCAGAAAGCGTTAAGCATCACCCAGAGGCACTTCCACAGAGCAACAGCATCACTTAGCAACAGAGAGGACAAGTGACACACCTCTGTGAAGACACTTGACATGTTTTAGGAAATTAGCATCCAGTTGTTTTTCCCTCTGTGATGCAACGTTTCTTACCTCGTCTAGTTTTGTCTGAAAGAGACCTTTGATCTTGTCCTTGTGAGTCTGACAGACGGAGTGGAGCTGCTCCGCCTGCCCAGACAGGTCCCTGTGTTTTTGCTGGAGACCCAAAGGAAAGTACAAACGAGGTGAACGACAGAATAAAAATGTGCCAAAAATATCCACTCCATCTAATGGCATAAATAAAGGCGCCATTCAAATGTTAGAAGTGTATGTGCCTCTTCTGTGTACTAAGTGGACCAAGCCTTTAAAGCCTTGAGCAGTAATCACACACCTTCTCTTGCTCTAGAAGCTGCTGCAGATTGGACCGGTACTGAGGAGTCTTCATGTAGGCCATGAACTGTAAGTACTGAACTTTGATGTTATCTGTGAAAAGATGTGAGGTGAAGACGGAGATGAAGTCATGATAGAAAAAAAATGGAGCTCAGACACTGGACAGACAGAAGAGCGCAGAGCCTCATCTAGGGCTTGGCAAGAAAACAATCTTGAAATAGGATTACAATGCAAACGTTGTTAACTATGCTTTAGTCATTGTGACTCATAACATACGTACACATACAAAGAGCCTGTCATGATGCACCACATGCACTTTGATCTCCATTTCCCACTTCTAAAGAGTAATGAATGCTGTCTGTGCTGATGTTTGACAGACAGAAGGGGAATGCAGCTAATGCATTTAATAGTTTTAGGCCATGTTGGCCAAACTTGGTGTTATCTAACTTTTTAAACATTACTGCTGCAAAATCTGCTTCTGTAGGAGTCAGGACAGGAAATATGAAGAGAACGTAGCAGTAATGGTTCAACAGTGACGGTGAACATCAGTTGTGAGCAGTGCACAAGTGTTAAAGGCCCACCTAAAAGCTGTTGCAGACCAGGGGGGGTTGGGCTCAGCAGCAGTTGACTGGAGGGGTAGTGCTGCACCTTGGGAGGTAGCTGGTAGAAGGGGCTTTGAGGTTGCCGGTACGCATCTGTACACACGATAAGATGGACACGCAAACGTCACAGTGATTCCTTCATTCACGTCAGAGAGAGCAAAGGCATCATTGTGCTGGAGGTGCAGGTTCTGACCCTGAGTGGGTGCAGCAGAAACAGTCTTGGCATGGAGCAAATCCAAAGCGCTCTGATTCTTCTTGTTTTTCTTCTCGGCAGCATTGACGGCTGCTTTCTTAGGCCGACCACGCTTCTTGTTGTTTAACTTGCGCCCTTTGGACAAGAGACGAGCCCGCCGGGGTTTGGGCGCGGGCTTCACCACCGTCACTAAGCTGGGGCGCTCCTCCTCCCCACAGGAGTCCTGCTGTAATGGGCCACAGCACCAACACACAGTCAGGATGAGTTCCCTGTTTATGCTGAGGGGGCGGGGCTTTGACTACAATGACAGATCTATTGAATCCAAAGATATCCAACCTTGTTTTGTTCCTTGGGTTTTGTGGGCGTGGTGCTATTGCTTTTACTGTCTTTTGTATCTTTCTGCTGGCGTCGCCGAGCTGCCTCTTGCTCCTCCTGAACAGTCAAGCCCTTCCAGTTACTTTATTTCACTTGAAGAACATTGATACAGTCCACACAGTGGCATTAAAACATACTATCACTTACCCTGAGTTTAGGATTTTTGAGACTAGCAAAATAGTTTTCAAGCTGAAAAACACAACAAAAAAGGAATCATGACACATGGAGCATATGGAGCTGCTGCACTGGCAACAGTACTCCTGGCTTCACAAGCTACAAACACTTCAACAATCGACCTGTTCTCCATGACAGCTGAAGGCAGCATTCAACACACATGTACAACCACCTAAGGTCAGCGGGCCACGGCCGCAGCGTTTACTGTTTGACCAAAGTACATCCTGATGGGAGGCACGTGCAAAAACCAGGCAGCGTCATCTCTCCAATTGTGCTTTTACATTACCCTTCTTTTAGTCGTTTACAGGTAACCATCAAGATCCATTCTGGACATTATCGTGATCATGTGATAGTGATCCCACTGATAACCAGAGATTTCACTATCAACATAGAAGGGGTGTATATTGATCAGGGTTATGGAACTGTGTGGGGTGACCCTGTATAAACCTGTGGGGTTAGTGGGGTGACCCTGTATAAACCTGTGGGGTTAGTGGGGTGACCCTGTATGACCCTGTGGGGTTAGTGGGGTGACCCTGTATGACCCTGTGGGGTTGGTGGGGTGACTGTGTGGGGTTAGTGGGGTGACCCTGTATAAGCCTGTGGGGTTAGTGGGGTGACCCTGTATAAACCTGTGGGGTTAGTGGGGTGACCCTGCGGGGTTAGTGGGGTGGCCCTGTATAAGCCTGTGGGGTTAGTGGGGTGACCCTGCGGGGTTAGTGGGGTGGCCCTGTATAAGCCTGTGGGGTTAGTGGGGTGACCCTGCGGGGTTAGTGGGGTGGCCCTGTATAAACCTGTGGTCTCTCTTCAGCTTGTTAACATGTCTGCTGTCATCGCTTGAACTTTGCTTATTGATTGTCACCAGTCCGTTTTTCCGTGGACGCCCCAGCTTTTCCTGAGCGTTTGCAGCTGTGAGGAAATGACTCAGCACTTACTATGGTGCGGTCGATAGTGTGCAGGTAGTAGGAAACTGGCTTTCCAGTCCAGGACACAGAGCCCCTCAGTGGAGAAAGCTCCACCACACGCATTATTGTGCCAATGTCTGTAGAAGAGAAGACAAGGCATCACAACCTCTCAAAACTAGCAGAGCACACACCTCTGTTTGGTGCACATGGTTTGGAACTTACCACTCAAGTTTCGACTGTTTATTCTAAAATTTAAAGGTGCAAAAGGTTTGGAGGATACAATTTTTCCACCTAGAAAAAAAAAAACAAGCAAAAACTGATAAATAATTTCCAAAGAATCTTAAATGCTGTGAAAGAGCTACGGAGCAGTGAGTTCATCACCACGTCCAGTGACCATAACATCAACACCAGTACAGTGCAGATAGATGCACTCAGTCCCAGAGCTCATACTCTTGTGTGTCCCATGTCAAAGCTAGAGCCATATGGGATGAACAGCTTGCGTCAGGAGCTGATACTATTCTGGGATACTGACAGCTGGGGAGGATGTTGCTGAGCTCCCGGAGAACAAGTGCTAATACTGTATATTACTGCTGGACTTGTGCTGAGTAACACTGACCTTCCTTCATGTTAGCAAAGCGCTCCTTCAGCTGGTGATCTACCTCTGGACCAAAGGCAAAATTATTCACAAATATAATACTGTAAGAGACAAAAAAAAGGCAATATATTAGATCCATGGCCAACAGTAGGCCAAGCATCAAGTGGATTTACTCATTTTCAGCACGTTTGAGAGAAGAATAAGGAAACAAGGGCACAGATCAACTCCACTGGACAAAGGACACTCAGCGCAGAACCAAACAGACACTGGGGTCGCTGGACGCTGTGGTCACCCACGGGAGGAAACACTACCTTGTGTTGGCAATCCTTTCCTTCCACTCTTCAGACAGAAAATCTCCTCTCTCCAGCTACAAAAACAGACAGATTTACATTATTTTTTCTCCTGATTTTTAAAAAAAATCCCAATCTCAATACTGACTACACTGACAAAGACCAGTAGAGACTTCAAATCAGCATAAATAAGCATCGATACAAAGCGATCGAACATTCATGACAAACCCAGTCAACTCACTGTGTACTCCCCGTGCTTCTTTCCATACCATTTCATCCATTTCTTAAACTCCTTGTCCATGGTCTGAAACAAACAACTGAGTATTACTTTTTAACCATTACAAAGGCAAAACATTCAAAAGACAAGACAATTGTCAACACATTCCCGGAGACTCCAGACTACACAGATGAGTCTATGTCTAGATTTCTTTCCACAATAGTTCTCATGAACTAGAGAAGTAAACGAAAGAAGAAACTAGAGAACCTTTTCACTAAGTGACTTCAGAGTCTGAGAAAGAGGAGCCAATAGCTGTGCAGGATTTGTAAGTGGAGTTGGCCTATATTCACCTCTCTACTATTATTCCTCTTATTGGATGTTCCTGTACGTACCTCTGCATAGGTTGCTGGAATGTCTGCTTTTTCCACACCGTAGTAGTGCTTACAATTGGTTGCTGCTGCAACCTGCAGCACTACCTGCCCAACTCCTGGAAAAGAAAAGCACCAAGTCATACACTTTATTAGTCCGGCCACTTTGATATCATGTAGGTTGTTTTAACCTTATTAATCTTCCATTTTATTTTCTGTACAACACATACAGCTCTACTCATTGTTCATGTCTTTCTTGCCAAAGTAGTTATTGATGCTTGCATTATAACACACAAACTGCATCACTGTAGTCGTTACTATTACAATCACACTTGACATTAAAACGTGTCATTGGAGATTAAAAACTAAATTACACAACTTTTGATGGAATAATGTCAATACTGGTGAAAATAAACAATGAAAAATAAAAATAGGTCAACCTATGGGACAAATACCATGTTATGGGTGAAAATGAGTCAACGTACTTCCTGAGGGCTTCCATGTTAATGGATGAAAAGCATTGTGTGTCCACCAGGTAAACCAATGCCTCAATCAGGTCCTTGGATGTGTTGTATGATATTCAAAGAAATCAACCAAGTCACGCCATGTAAAGCTTTAGAAATGCTCCTTCAGTCTGGAAATCCTAGTCATTCTAAGACGTTCCACTGAGAAAGAACTGCACGATGAAGGTAAAGAGGTGATGCTTCTACGTGGGCCTTTTGTTTTTCTTTCATACAGATGTAAACAGATGAGGCACTTTTATCACCTTTTAAAAAACAGTAGTATATTTATTTTAATGCTATTATCGAGTCTTATTTATAGACTTTTGTGTTTTTATCTTGTTTATGCTCGATTGCACTGGGGGGGCTGTATACATTTCAGTGTTACATGTGTGCAATGACAATAAAGTTCATTCATTCATTCTTAAACTACTGATGTCACACACATCTGCAGATAGATGCAGTAGATGGACTTAGAGTCATGTGAAGTTACACTTTAACACTTCGGGGAACAGATCAACTGGGTGTCGGAGGACTTTGTCTACTGTGTTAAAAAAATAAAGGCAAATGCACCACTCTGGCGCTCACCACTGCCTAGATCCACAAAGGTGTCGTCTTCCATCATTTCCATTTCATCAATGATCTGAGCCACCAGGTCGAAGGAGGTCTCTCCGTACACCTCCGGGGAAAAGGGCTCATAGTTGTTCAACTTCTCGGGGTCGGTCACTGAGTGGTTGTAAACCTGCTGCAGGATGTGCCTCAGCAGACCATTGGAGGGGCGCTTGTTCAGCTTCATTGGCTGGGTGGTGCCTTTCCACTGTAAAAACACAGTCATTAGGTATTGTTTCCCGTGCACCCCCACGCCACAGACGCAGGACGCTACAAGATCAAGTCCAGAGTCTCTGGTCCCTGTCTGGACTCACCAGCTGGTGAATGCTGTCAATGGCCCTGTTGTACTTGTCACAAAGTCTCTGCATACTTTCAAAGCTGTGAGAAGAAATTGGCAAGAAATTAAAACTACTGATTTGGTACAAAACTAAATTCCCCATTTGTTGTACTAGCGCTGAACATGACGACCTCATTTTAACATTCCCTTGGTTACTTTGTGACCCAAGACTCACCTTTTGGTGTCATAGTCAATGAGTACATAGTTTTCCATTGCCAGTTTGAGGTCTGGAATCTCCTCGCACACCCACCTGGAAAAGGCAGAAACATCAGTGTCACTCTTCAAGTCACCTGACGGACTTATATCATCTGTGTGAACATGGACAGGACAGTTACCGAATGGTCTCGATGATTTCATGAGCAGCATCATGGTGTTTGTCCTGAAAACAGATAAATGAGAATTAAGTCCAGTTCAGTGTGTTAATCCAACTCTGATCATCTACTCCAACATACAGCGCCATAGCAAAAACAATAGATATGGACAGAAAGACACAGATTTGACTGAAATGAACGATGATGTCCAGAACACTTTTGGGCTTGTGTTTCATACACAAGAGTCTTTCCCCGCGGCGTGTCTGCACCGAGCGGAGAGAAAGACCAAAACCAGGTGCTTCAGTTAGCAACACACTGGTGGAGACACAAACCAGTAGGACTAGCAAGGAACAAATCTGAAACGGAAAGAGAAAACAGCATGACCTGATTCTGTCTGAGCACTTCCATTCTTAAACACACACACACACACACACACACACACTCTCTCTAAAGGAATCTTCCTGAGGCTAAACACAACCGAAGCACGCGCTCCACATTCCTGCTGTGCTTCTGCTAAAGGTCTATTCAAGCTCTCTCTGGGAGGCTGGTTTGTCCACGTAGGTTACATGAGGCCATTAGTGATTAAGTGGGGAGACTAACTCAAGGTCAAAGGTCAGCGCTCACAGACGTCCTCAGCACACGTGGGCAGGTCAATACACACTGACAGAGGGTCAGGACTGATGATTTACAAGACTGGATTATTGTTGGGAGACTCTAGATAGGAAAGTGTTACATGTAAGAGTCACGCACTTCACAAATGCTGCCACCAGAGGAAAATACAATAATACACAACACTAAAGGGATGTGTCTTTTGGAGAAAATATCCCATGAAAACACTTTTATAGTTTTCACCAGTATAGTGCAGGTCACTGCAAACACACGTCTGTTTTATCTAACGCCATTCCAACACAGTGACACTGAAAAACCTGTTACTTGTCAATGGTGAAACCGCCATTAACGACACTGAGCTCTATGAAAAATGAACACATTAATTACACATGAAGATGATTTCCTTCAGCTTTTTCCCTTCTGGGGTCGCCACAGCGAATCCAATTCGCATATTTGATTTGGCAGGAGTTTTTATGTCGGATGCCCTTCCTGACACATATGCACCAGCCCGGTGCCTTAACAACTGACATACCCAGCCGGACATTAATAACTCTAATCCTAAATAATTAGTCATTAAAAACAACAACAACATTAATTACACAAGATATCTGTCAATAACTGCAACACACAGATTGAATCAAAGAGATTCTCTGGTTCTGTCTCACAAAATTAACTGCATAAGTCAATTCTGAAACCCTCGGGGAGTGCACTGCCATTAGTTCATGTCATATGTAGTGGAATTCCAGGTTTAATCCAAATCTCCAGGGAGCAGTGTGTCGGCTACTGATCTGCTGCTGTTACTTCAACACAGTAAAGCAGTCCTATCACTGGAGACCGGGTGCCATTCATTACAAGTTAAAACAGCAACAATGCCCCTCCGCCCCCCACTGTATACTTAACTTCATCCAGACAACTCCAATCTCTCTGATTTTTTTTTCATTAATTCAAGCCCAGGCTGAACTAAAACTATATCAGAGAAAAACAGCTGAGTGTAGTCTGGATCCAAACTGCTGTACGCTATACAAGAGCTCTGGTCTAGATTAGAGTCTATCCCTTTATTAGTCCTCTACGGGGAAATGTGCGGTTCCATCAGCACATATAAGACAAGACACACACAGAGAGATACTGTAAATATGATGAACAATAAGAGTACATCACAATAATATAAACATAGAAATAGAAATAAGAAAAGAACAGATTCAGTGCAACAGTAAAGATCTATATCTAGATCTAATTATATATATATATATATATAATTATAATAATATTATATATATAATTTCTAGATCTAATATCTATAATATGTGCAATGAATGAATTGTTGGTGTCTTGTTTAGGATGTGTGTAGCTGGGGATCAGAGCTGGGGTGTGCAGAGCCGCTCTGTTCAAGTCACAGGATTCAAATGAGACTAAAGCGCCGCAGCCTCTGCCTCTGCCGGAGCTGACCCACTGACCCACTTTCTGCCTCCCGCTCCAGTGCACTGCCAAGGAGAGCCTCTGGTGGAGGACAGGAAAGGAAAGGAAAAGGAGGACAGGAGAGAGGGAAAAGGAGTAGAGCTGCAGAAGTGGGGAGAGTGCGGGGCTTGAAGGAGGAGGGGGAGCCTGGTACTGGTCAGCTGTTGGAGGGGGAGCCTGGTACTGGTCAGCTGTTGGAGGGGGAGCCTGGTACTGGTCAGCTGTTGGAGGGGGAGCCTGGTACTGGTCAGCTGTTGGGGGGGGAGCCTGGTACTGGTCAGCTGTTGGAGGCCTGGCACAACAACCCCAGCTAACAGCTCACAGCTTCCCGCTCAATATTTGCCGCCACTACTACGAAAACTTCCGCCAAGGCTCAAACATGCGCACACACCCAGACATGCGTATGAACACGTACTATTTCTGTCACAACAGCACCCTTGTTCCAAGTACATTACAAGTCACAGCGACGGCGCTCACACGCGGTAGGAAGTCTCCACCTGGGTGAACGCAGAGGAGACAATACGACTGCACAGACAGAGAGCGAGACCACAGGTCACCTGCACACAGACCGCAGCAGCTAAAAATACACCCCGACAGTGAGCGCCAGACAACAAGTGGAGAGACCCTCCTCTCTCCTCAGTGTGGTGAGACTGACGCATGTACCACGCCTCCTCCCTCCCCAACAGCCAGCCACTCTCCCTCCACCTCACAGTGACGCTCTGTGGAGTAAAACCCCTTCAACCACAGACTTCTCCACTGCGTAAAGTTCAGCAGCTCAGACAAACTTTGTTGTTTCTTTCAAAGGCAGACGTCACTCTCGTACTGTACTAGTACTGGTGGCCACGAGGTGTGGCTGCTTTTGGAGCCGTTTTATTGACAGAAAAAGACCCCCCATCACACCAGCCAACAGGTGTAAGTCAGGATACTAAAAATGGCTCATCCGCTGTCGCACTTTTGGGATCATTTCACACAAACTGCAACTACAAGAGCAAATAATTTTAACATGAATAAAGCACATATTTACAGTCAGTGTAAATCTCAATGCTCCAATGGCACACAGCCTGACTCCAGCGCAGTGTCACTGCTACAAATACACCATATGATGGTAAATAACACAGATGCCATTTCTTGTTGTATTTGTGGTTCAACATTTGGATGCTGAAAACTACGCTCAGACGCTCATTACTGTAATCACAGCTTTGAAAATAATAGGTAAAGCAGACTTAATCAGCAGTATGGCTGCTGAGTGTAGGCTTGGTCTGTGTCTACACACGGGGGCTGCACCGCATGAGGAATGTCCATCATATGGAAACGCTTAAACATATGGCACAGCAGAGAAAAACTCGCATTAAACAGACGGAAACCAAGACTTTTTGGGGCTTGGTTCTGGGTACCGTCGAAGGAAAACAACCATGTAGCAAAGCCAGAGAGGAAGGAGAGCGCTCACAGGTGAAACAGACAGAAAAAGACTGAACCTACACGAGCAGGGTCCGTTTATACCTGCCAATAACTTAACAAGCGTAAAAACTGGTTCTTCAATTGGCTGTGGAAAGCAGCACTTGATGACAAACAGAGAGTGGCTGCCATATGATTTTTAAAATTCTATAAATATCACTGATCCAACAGAAACAGTCTCTCATATGCCTCCGCCCTGTCGAGTTGACCATATGGAGGCGAGAGAAGAGGAGCTCAGAGAGGAAGTCCAGCAGGAGGAGATCGCTGCGTGAATAAGCTCAAGATCACACTCAAGTCGCCATCATCTGTTTCTAATTCTGCTCCCAGTATAAATAGCTACGGTGCAGGTCAACACCGTATTAAATTCCTGACATGGCTCTTCTAATGTTTATCCCAACAGACCAGGAGATGAGGAAATGGGTGAGGCCTGGCGGAGGGAGTCAAGGGTGTGTGTGTGTGTGTGTGTTATCAGACTCTGGCATGGTGTGAAGGGAGTGACAGCTTTTGTCAGTCAAAGCAGAAAGGAGCGGCCCAATAGGTCCACTGTGAGCCAGTGAGTCAACAGCCCTGGGACCGCTGTGGAGCACGCAGCAGGGTGTGAGCAGAGAGAAGACGCCCGTCCCACTCACAGCATCCACACAAACTCAAGCAATCAACATTAATCCCACATGCAGGCGCCCGTCAGCAGCAACACCACGAAAAGAACAGACAACGCAAAGTCAAATTCCCTCTGTCCGTGTGTTTTCACTCAGGGACAGTGAGCGTCCAGACCAGGGGGGTCAAACTCATTTGACTTCAGGGCCACATTCAGGTCCATTTAATCTGAAGTGGGCCCAACCAGTGTAATGATACCATCATAATATAGAAATGTCAACTCTGAATGTTTATCTTCGTTTTAGAGTGAAAAAAATAAACTCACATAATGAAAATGTTTACATCTAAAAAACAAAGTGAATAAACATGAACAAAACTGAAAACACAAGTGTCATTTTAGCAATATTATGCTTCAGTTTATCATTTACTGACAGGAAACATATTGTACCAGGCCGTTAAAAGTGCACTTCTCCTCAGTCATTTCAGGTTGTTCATATTTGTTCAGGATGTTGACTTTTTTGGTAAGTGGATTACATTTCTATAGCGCTTTTCTACACATTTAAGGCACTCAAAGTGCTTTACATTAGCCTCACAATCACCCATTCACGCCCATTCACCCATTCAGTGGACGGCTGCTGCACCACGCCAGGCTCCACTGGGAGCAATTTAGGGTTCAGTGTCTTGCTCAAGGACACTTCG
>JAPTHA010000019.1:21028797-21040321 GCA_029814585.1 Gymnapogon annona | reverse complement strand
ATAGTATTTTCACTGTTTATAGTACTGTTTACACTGATATATAGTATTTTCACTGTTTATAGTACTGTCTACACTGAGCCTCGGTGGCGTCACTGCAGTGGATCAACACTGGCCGTGTCACACAGACTGCAGTTCAGGAAGAGTTTCCTGTTTGAATAGGATTCCCAGCATGCACCTGGAGCTGTTCTGCTGGGCTCCACTTAGGACTGGTCCCACACTTTAACCCGGTCCCAGTGGGTGTTGGGCTTCACTCCATTGGGCTCAGTATCAGTCAGGAGCCCCACTGAATGCATCAGGACAGGACCCTCACCCACTCCCCGTTCTGTGGACGCACAGAAACCAAAAGGACGCCTCCGTGAAAACACCACCGACTACTCAAGTTCCCTCACGAGTGGGCGGGTGAAGAGACCGAAATATACAGCGCGGACACGTGACCAACAGATGGTATCACTTCATACTCAGCAGTTTAAATGCTATCCATCCTGAAGGCAAAGCGCAGGTCGCGAAGCAAGTGACGTGACTGTGTTCCAAGACCCACCTGACGCTTCAACACTGGCAGCGGTCTATAAGCACCTGTTGGAGCTACAGAGGCCAGGAGTAAATCCCTGGACAAACCTTGGCCCAGAGTTTCATGCCGACGTCGCTGGTTTGAAGCTACAGCTACTAGTTTGGGAAGTCAAGTGGCTGGTCGGTCTTGCTCCAGGACACACCCAGCAGACCACAAACCGTTCAACTTGTGGGAAAAGGAAAGCATCCACACAGTCTGAAGTGCCACGTTCACACTTCTTCCACATCCTCTCACACACACACTCATGCTCATCAATACTCTCAGCTCCACCCTGAGTTGAGTTGTGAGGAAATGAGTTGACACTGATCTGAAACAGGACTGGCTCAGTGAAGGTGGAGTCTGAGCATGTTGGAGGCGAAGCAGGGTTTTCCCGACCGTCATAAACCACACACAGGACGGTCAAAGCACCGTGGGGTGTCAAGTCAGATCTGGAGTCAGTCCCTGGGGGATTTCTTCAGCAGCGTTTCGTTTCACCTTTGGGTATTGCTGATTCCTCATCTTCTTTGAGTTGTTGTGTGTTTTCTCTACACATATGAAGTGGAAGGATCTCCACACACACATCTGTGCGGCTGAATCTTCCACAAGGGGAAATGCTGATATGAATGTGATTGGACCATAAGTGCAACAATAAGTGAGTTCTCTTTCAACAATTATGGTTCAGCTCGTTTCAAAACCAAGGTTAAGGCTTAAAAAACCCATTTGATACAGTGAGTCCTTCAGGAGCAACAACCAGAACCCGAGGAGCACCACGCCACCCACAGACTGATGCAAAACCCCCTCAATAAATAATGGTGTTGATCCAGCCATGATTTCATGTTATTTTACACATCCGTGGGGAACTGGGGGACTCTGGGGACCTTGACTCTTGCTCCAGCCTTTTTAATCAGTCGGAATGAAAGAACCACCATAGGAAGAGAAACTCTTGGAAATATTTAGCTATTCAACAAAAGTACTGTTCCTCGTGTCCCGACTTCTGCGCACACATAGCCCATCCAGGAAGACCAGACCTTTCATGGACCCACGCTTCATGGCCTACCTACCCCTGCAGTGTTTTACACAGCTCCCATCTTAGCAATCCCCCCCCACCGCCCCCCCCCCTCCCCGGCCCAGTAACATAGTGCTACCCTCAGCCCGTTCATTTGAATGGGCTGCTGACATGTCACTATTCTCTGGGACCTGAGCCCAGAACGTTCCACAGAGCTAACCTTAGGGACAGAGTATGCTCCTGCCTATGGATCAATGACTCGGCCGTGGACACTCCCACACGCTGCCAACCAGTAACAGAATGGGGATCAGCTGGACAGAGCGTGGACTTGCTGCCCAGCAGCCCGTGATAAATCTGAACTGTTGACAGCGTTGTTCAAGTTAGTTTCCTCCTGAAACACAAGAGCTTACTGCGCTCCTACACTGCAGGTCTTCCTCTACGATAAGCAAATGGCAATAACACCTCCAGAAGCACTAACTGTCAATTTTCCAACCACGTTTTCAGTTTGGATTTTTCCGTTAATTGAATTTAATAGTCACAGAACTTTGAGTACAAATATCAGCCACGGTCCACCATAAACTCAAACTTCCACCCGCAGGGCCAAAAATGAACTGAATGGAAAAAGCTTGGATAAAGATTTGTGCTAAATATAGTAGAAAAGTAAATTATATTTGATGAAACTTTTCTTCCACCAGCAGAAGGAAAACATCTGACATTGACCAAATCGAGACGACTGATCCCAGATCTCAAATGTGAATTTCTCCAACACGTCAGAATTTTTTTAATCATGCACAAGCCATCCTGTAAAGTCTTTCTCACAGTAATTAAATCATTGCCGACCCGTGCGATATGACAAAATCTTCTGGTATGAAGTACATGTTCTACTGTCTGCCAACAGTTACAAATTTGTCTCCATCTGACCGTCCAGATTACAATATTCTGAAAGGTAATTATGGCAAAAGACCCCTGACTCAAGGTAAAGGTGTTATCCAGTAGGGAAAACAGTTTGCTTTCCTGGATTTTCAGAGAAGTCTTATTGAAAGACAAATAACAACGACAAAAAAGGTCCTCCAGCAATAATTTGCATGTAATATCCAGTGGTTTGAAAACACAGACTTGCACAGACATGAGTGCCAATTATACTGTCACCCACAGCAGTGTGACTCTGTACTCTCTCAGGCCGCGCTGCCAAATGATTCCTTTGTTTTGTAGTAGAGCCACAGGAATAGCAATACACAAATCCCCGTGGTTATGGCTGTGGCGTTAAAACTGTCAGGTGTTTAGTTGCATCTCGCACTGATGAGACGTTCCTCCAGTCTCGGGTTTCAGGGGTGAAAAGAACACTTTGTGCGATGCACTGTACGAGGCGTCTCTGTAACGGCGACGGCCAGGGGACATGCATTATGCTGATCTGGGCCTGTGAGAGACACCCGTGGACGAGTCCAACTCCTTCAAAGGGCTGGGACAGAAGAGTGTCGGACCAGTGGCTCAAGTAGCGCACCTGCATTTAGCCTTAAGTGGGTCCATGTGTTGGCGCAGTTACTGTGACTGGCACCAAGAGCCTTTGAAGCCCTTGGCGTTCTCCATTTGATGAATGCTCAGCTACCTTTGATCTTGTACTTGAGATTGCGACTAAAATGTCTTTTGTGTGCGCTGTTTTTTAGGTTGTGGTGGGAGGATCTGAACACACAAGGTCCATCAGGTTTGTGTCACGCACTCACGGCTTCCAAAATCATCAGTGGCGTACTCCGAGAGCGACCCCACCCCACTTCACAGAATGTTCCCCACTTTACTTCTGCACTGATGACACTTATGACAACTCACAACTTTCTCAAATTGAAGATAAAATGTTATTTTTTATCTTTAATAATGTACCCCAATGGCTGATGTGTAGTGCAAGCTTGATTACACATATATAACTTTATCCTTGACCTATTTTAACCAAAAGGCCACTGATTTACATTTTTTAAAGCCATGATCACTCATCTCACGGACCTGACAGACAACGCAGTTCTTCACTGCAGCAGAATCACAATTCAGAATCGCAAATCATAATCTGTCATAAAGGATAGAAGTAGTTTCGAGTTTTAATTTCCACCTATGGCAATGTGTCTAAGGTCTTTGGACATCTACATCAACAGAGAAAACCCTATTTAATGTCAACAGCGCAAGATCCAGCGACTCAGAGGAAGGCGCATGAACCCCACACCGCATGAGGACAAGTTCAAATACATGCCCTGAACTTGCCACTCTATTTATTCTACTTGCATACAGATCATTTTTTGACTCTGTGCTGAAGAGGGCAGACAGGTGGAAGTTCACCCACCACTCACTTCACCCAGCAGAGGAACTGGAACCCCCAAGAACAGAAGAGGGGGCCAGGGATGGAGGGTACAAAGGCTCAGACCCCTTCAGAACCGGTACTAGGGTATAACGTTAGTGGGAATGGAAACACATTTACCATTATGACTCTATTACTTCCTCCAAGGAGGTTCTAGTATGAATTCACTAAAAGTCTGTCTGTTTGTTGCTACAACACGACCACGCAAAAAGTTATGGATGGATTTTCATGAAACTTACAGGAAATGCTTGAAATGGGACAAGGAACAACTGGCTGGTTGTTGGGGAGGTGTCAGGACTTTTGTGATATGTCCACCATTACAGGACGCTACAACAAGGCCCAACACCCCCTCCCCCTTTTGCCCCCCTCCAGTGCAGGGAGGGAGCAGTCTGCCTGCTCCGCTGCCTCCTTTTCCCTGGAGCCCACAGATAACACAGCGCCCAATAAACACAAACCAGCCACTGCTCCGTCTGAAATGGCGACACACAGAAAAACACAGACACTACACAAAGGACATTTTCCTTTTTCACTAATATGCCTAAAAATGGCAGCAATAATACTGAGGGAGGTTTAATTCCAGCAGAAGACAAACAGCTTATTGCATTGTGAGGAGCAGGAAATTATCTCGTAAGAGGGGGGGAAAAAAAAAAAAAAAGCCGGAGGAAATGAAAATTGTCTGGTGTAAAATACGTGATAAAATGTGTATATTTAATGAAATTGTGTAGAATCAAAATGAGAGGCAGCAGTGTGTCAGCTGCCCTTCATTTAGGCGCTACAGGACACCGGGCTCAGGAAAAGGGCAGGAAGGATTACCGGGGACCCTGTAGACCCAGCCAACCATCTGTTCCAGTAACGTTTCATTTGCAAGACGTCGAGGGGAAAAAAAGACACTTTCAAAAATTATATACAGTTTAAAAACCTGCTCAAACATGCCCAGTTTTTATTTTTTTTCTAACTGCAATATTTCCTCAGGAAACCCTTCAACTCCTTCAGCTGTATGAGCTACAAAGTTACAGGGAAATGTTGCTTAAATTTTACAAAACACATCAATCAGACCTTTTTTTCTTTACTTTAGTAGATATTGGTGTAGAAGGGGACTATGGTAAATGTAGAAGTAAATGAATTGAATATACCTTTATTAGTCCCCAGAAGAGAAATTTCAAAACAGCAGCTTAAAATACAAAGAGTAGAAAAAAGAACAGAGCAGAACAGATACACAACAAACTGAAATCTTGCACAATATGGGCAACAATGACAAAGACAGTATACATGATTGTAGTCCCAGAGATGATAACGATAACGAGGGGCTGAATGCGTCCTTTGGAGAGAAAAATGGCAGTGAAAGGGTCCACAGCCACCGTTAGCATAGCGCTCTCAGCTGCTAACCGCTAACAGTTGAAACGTAAACATCTTTAAACTGAAAACACAATCCACATCCGAAGATCAGTCACTCAAACGCCACTCCAGCCCCCCCCCGTGCGCTGTCGCTGTTGGAAAAAACAACCAAAAAACAAAAGAGTGCAGTGGAGTCCAGTGGAGTCTTATTAGCCAGAAGGTCGTAGAACTAGTACAGCTAGCAGCTAGCTAGCTACCACACCCGATGTTGAATCCAAAGGCCATTAAAGTCTCCATCACGATGGCAGACAGTTGGTAGGAATGGTTGACCTACTCAAACGTACACACATGAACTGATGGAGACCCCGGTTGTACGCTGATGTACCGCCACATTAATCCATCTCCCGGTACACACAACGCCAGCCAGTAAAGTACAAGTCCTGATGCCATTTCTTGTTGGCAAAAGAAAGGAAAAAAAAGGGGCACTGTTCATCTTATTTATTTCTTATTTATATTGACTGTGTGTGTTGTCACCTTTGCACTGCAGCCACTCATGGCTTTGGATTCACTTCAGCAATTTTGCACTTTTGTATTCTCCATATTTACTTTGTGTTATCAGTGGCCAATCTATGACATTTCGTTGCCAGATTCATTGTTTGTGTCTGTGTGATGACAATTAAAGGGAGTCTAAGTCTAAACACTCTCCAAAGATCTGCTGTTGGCTTTTATGCTGCAATTTCAAAGTGAACTGAGCCACAAATGGACATTAACTTCCTTCTAATGCGCAGGACAGTAACAGAACTGGAAATACGAAATCTCCATTTGATGCTCAATACTGTATTATGATCTGAGGAGTTAATACACCCTCGCAATTGTATGAATATGAATGAGTTGCTGAATCAGATGGGACCGGAGATGCTTTTAAATCTCTTTCAGTGGTCATTGATGTGTTCACGTACATGTTTTTACACTCGGTCTTTGTGGGGGACAGAAGAGGAGAATCATCCAAACGCCTGAGATCCAAGATGAAACCTCATTTGCATTGTTGTGTGTGAGCCGAGTGTGGTGGTGGTGGCAGTGGTAGTGATGATTGTGGTGGTGATTGTGATGATGGTGTTGGTGGCGGCGGTGGTGGTGATGACAATGGTGGTGGTGGCAGCGATGATGGTGGTGGCAGTGATAGCGATGGTGATGGTGGCGCCTGTGGTGGCTGTGGTGGTGACAATATTGGTGGTGATGGTGGTGGCCGTGGCGATGGTGGTGGTGGCGATGATAGTGGTGGTGGTGGCCGTGATGATGATGGCAACAGTGGTGATGACAGGGGTGGTGATGGTGTTGGCAGTGATGGTGGTGGCTGTGCTGGCGGTGGTGGTGATGGTGATAGCGGTGGTGGTGACAATATCGGTGAGATGGTGGTGGTGGTGATGGCAGTGATGTGGATGGAGGCCGTGATGGTGATGGTCGTGGTGGCGATGGTGGTGGTGGCAGCAATGATGATGGTGACAGTGGTGATGATGGAGGTGATGACAGTGGTGGTGATGGTGTTGGCAGTGATAGCAATAGTGATGGTGGTGCCTGTGGTGGCTGTGCTGGCGTTGGTGGTGATAGTGATAGCGATGGTGGTGGTGACAATATCGGTGGTGGTGATGGTGATGGCCGTGGCGATGGCAGTAATGGTGGTGGTGGCGGAAGTGGTGGTGGTGATGTCGTGGTGGCGATGGTGGTGGCGGCAGCAATGGTGATGGTGTTGGCAGCGATGGTAATGGTGGTGACTGTGCTGGCGGTGATGGTGATAGTGGTGGTGGCAGTGGTGGCCGTGGTGGTGGTGGCAGGTGGTGCCTGGAGGACGTCCAGCTTTGTGTTTCTCAGGCCTCCTTTCTCGCCTGCCTCAGCACTATCAAATATTCAACAGCCACACATTCATCTGTCCATCTATTCACAAAGTGTGGGACTTCAGTCAGGTTGTGTTTTCCCTCCTCGCAGACAGTTTTGTGTACGTAGACTCCTTCTACAATTTGTCATTTTGCTACAGTTACACAACAAATCCTCCCATTTCACACAAACACAGGTCTCAGTTTAAGAAGACGTTGGTTGTGACGTTGAGATTGGAAATGTGAGATTAGATACAAACACCAGAGGCTGTTTTCTATGTGAATAAGCTCTAAGATGAACTACAATTAATCTATTTTCATCTATATCTTATGTAAAAGGTAAAGGTTTTGTGTGATGTACCTATTTTTCTTGTTATAGCCACGCGTCACCTATCAAATCAAACTTTATTTTTATAAAATTAATCATTTTCTACCAACTAATTCATTAATCATAAATAAGTTATAAATTAATTAACAATTTTATACCACCTATTAATTTAAGTCTAAGTCTTACAGCCCTTTTCATACATAGAGATGCAACACAATGCGCTTTATATGGGAAGAAAACATATTTAAAAAATTTAATAAATACATATACTCATGCATGGTAAAAAAAAATAATAAAAATAAAGATTAAAAAAATATTTAAAAAATAATATCAATGATTACTTTTCTGCCAGTAGATGACATATTTCACACCAAAGCTGGCGGTGGAGGTCTATTCGGACACGAGCCCGAGGCTGTCTGACCTGAACCGACACCTGCAGCTCTGAGTCATGTAACATTACATCAAAGTGCTGCGTCTGTTGTCAAAACCTTTTGTCCGTCACTTGTATATCTCCGCCCTTCACACACTGTTCACAGCAGTTTTTGCACTGACTGTATGTCTGTTTGTTTCCTGTATTAATTCAGTGAATGTTCCCGGGGCCTTATTGGTCCGCACATCAACAGAATCATTCACCACATCTGTTTCCATTGTACTTATTTGCATTTGTGTTTTTTCTCCATAGATCAAGTTTTCTAACTCTTCCAAGCTGAAAATTTTTGGTGAATATTAACATTTTGATGTGTTTCCCCACAATTTTTTTTTGTGTTAAATCTTTACCATTAAGAGGGAAATATACCTTTTTATATACAATGCATCGTAATGCTAGAGTCAGTGTAAACACGGTGCCACAATATGATGCACTTCATGGAAGAGGATCTGCTTCTTTTAACAGGAAAAAGGTACTTGTAAGATTTTGTTGTTTCGTTTTAAGGCAGCAGAGGCTCTGGAATTATTATTCGCATATGATTGTAATAAATAAAAATAGGATGTTAACCTGTAGGTGAACGAGTGTCTGGATGTTTGTGTCTAATGTTTTCCAAAAATGATCATATTTTTTTATGACATTTTGTCATGTTGAAAAAATACATATATACGTTTTTTTTAGTTTTAGAATATTACTATACATATATTACATTACATTAATATATATCAGAAAAAACAAAGTATACCAAGTATATAAAATATAGTATTGAACACTATCAGTATCCTTTTTGTAAATAAGTGAGTCCTTTGGTTTTGCTGCCGAATGAATGAAAATGAATTGTATGAGTCATTGAATGAGTCATTTGGACTCAAATATGGAAGTTTGGGACAGTAATAAATAAATGCCATTTCATATACTCAATGAAAAGTAAGTCTAACTTTTAAATGGCACAATGTCCATAAGATATTTTTGTCATGATTCATGTGTTAAGTGGGGTTTGTGTTTCCTGTCTTGTCTTGGTACTTCCTGTTTGGTCCAGCGTTGATCTCCTCTTGTGTCAGATGGCTAAACTCCCAGATCCCGCCCCAACCGTGTCTCGCTTCCAATCGTCCTTGATGTGCCTCACCTTGTGAACTCCTTGTGTATAAAAGTCTGTGTGCTTTCCCTTGTCTTTTGTCAGATCGTTGAGTGCCTTGGCCTGTAAGTTTGACCTCCCTGCTTCAGTCTAGTCTTGTTTCTCTTTGTGAGTATACGATTGTTGATGTGTAGTTTTTGATAGTTTTGGTTTGTACTTTGAATCCTAGTGGGGTTGCCATTAAGTTGTATTTCTAATATTGTCCGTTTGACACTTTAAGTGAGATTTTTCATTATTGATTTATTATTTACGTGTTGTAGGGACTTTGTTAATATTTATTCACACATTTTTTCTGCATCGCTTTCCATTATATTAATTGAATAGTGAAATTGTAAGTTGTTGTTCAAGAATGTAAAATAAATCTTTTATTTTGATAAGAATCTGTGTTGTCTGCATTTGGGTCCTTCGTCCAGAGAGTTCTCACAGTTTTTTGATAAATACATATAATATGGAATAACATTTCATGATAAAGACATTGCTAGAAGACAACCTCACTGGATCATCTCTGACCCACTTAAGCGTCTAAGGGTTAAGAGCACACATCACCTATGGTCAGGGTTTATTTAAGGCATATTCAAGGCAACACACCACTGAGAACAATCGCAGATGAGTTACAGAGGAGATCCCACACACTGCTTTGGAAAAATACAAATCACCACAAATAAGAGACTTTGCAAAAGCAGGCTGTTAGCGCTAACGGTAACCGCGGTCCCATTCCACTTATTTGCCCCGGAGGTCTTTCCACTGAACCAATTAAAGTACACCTTTGTTTTGTGCCTCAAGTCAGAATGTCTGTTGTGAAAAAGGTCTATTCCCTCGTCCCGGGCTTAACCCCATAAACCATGTCATTTCTGGAGTGTGTGTCCACCTAATACTCTCCCTTGGACAGGACAAGCAGCGCTGCAGCGGGGTACCTCTCTGTGAAAAGGCACTTTGGTGCCCTACTTCCTTCAAAATAGGTCAGATCAAATCACCATAGGCCATAATCTGCATCTGCAATTACTAATTATAACAACCCCTCGTCTCTCTTAAGCTATTTCGACGCCGCAGCCCGCTCTGCTGCGACTTGTACGGGCGAGCTCCCGCTCAATTCTTAATCTATATTTGTGTATAAATCAGTTAAAGTGTAGTCCTGTGTCCAATTCAGTGTCGGAGCATGTGGGTGGTCCTGAACAAAAGGTCTCAGTTCTTCTTCAGTAACTCTGGGAAACTGAGGACGACGGTGCAGGAGACTACAGATGGAGACCATCTCCACAGTTGGTTTGCCATGAATGAAAATAAATGTAAGTGGGGTGAGACGGTGTATATGTGGGGGGGGGGGGACTCTTAATAGATACCCATCAATTTGTAACAGGACAAGGAATTTTTCAAGTGCTTCCAAAATCCTCGGCTCACATTAAAAGGAACCGATATCTTTACCTTTCTGATCATGCGTGTGTAGAATCCCACCGAAAATCCCACCAACGGCCGCACATAGTTACTTTTCCCTTAAGGGAATCTTTTTCTTTCCTTTTGAAACGCCACCATCCGGGATGGCGTCATTAATCTAAATTTGATGTTGTCAATGTTCCACAGATTCATGTCCTTGTTAATAAAACAGCTCGTGGCTTCAGTTATTGGCTTCAGCTGGTTGGAGTCTGAGGCCAGCGGGCTTCTACTGAATGAGCCCATAATGGACCCTAATGGCGCAGAACTTTAACTTTTAGAGCGACTCACACCATTCCAGTGTGTACGCTTAACGATCGCACTACACGTGTTCCGATTATTATTCTTCTTACAGACTTTGAGTCAACTTTAGTCCGTCCGCACTCCAGTGCAACTGTCCGACCGTCCACAGAGGGCGGCGCTACACCTGACACACACCAGGAGCAAGACGACAGGAATCACAAGCACTAATAGAGCAAGAACATGATATTTAAAGTAGCTACATCTGATACAGCATTCAGAATCAGTCTGAATCAGAAGGCTTCATTGATCCCGAAGGAGTTACGTTGTTTGTTTTTTTTTGCAAGTACTCTATCACGAAACAGAGATAGAAAGGTCAAAAAGATATAAAAAGTGGGGAATAGCTATTGATTCACCATAAGAAATTCTATGTCCAATGTGTTTACTTAGACTTAGAATTGGACTTTGACTTCATTTATTGTCATTACACAGACACACAGTGAATCTGGCAACTAAATGTTATTGATTGGCAACTGATAACACTAAATAAATATGGAAAATACAAAAGTGCAAAATTGCTGAAGTGAATCCAAAGCCATGAGTGGCTGCAGTGTAAATATGACAACATATAATACAGTCAATATATATATATATATATATGAGGAAATAAACAAGATGGCATATCAATGTAAACAGTACTATAAACAGTGTAAAATTTACAATATATACATGTATACAGTTCTATCTATCTATGACGATGATGATTCCGTTCGGGGTTTTCCCTTCTGGGCTTGTCACAGTGAATCCAATTCGCTTATTTGATTTGGCAGGAGTTTTTACGCCGGATGCCCTTCCTGACACAACCCACTGGA
>JAPTHA010000019.1:20681514-20704099 GCA_029814585.1 Gymnapogon annona | reverse complement strand
TACTATATATCAGTGTAAACAGTACTACAAACAGTGAAAATACTATATATCAGTGTAAACAGTACTATAAACAGTGAGAATACTATATATCATTGTAAAGAGATAGATCAAGTCTACCTGAATGTGGCCCCTGAGTGAAATGAGTCTGACCCCTGGGTGTTACTCCACCAATGGACTGAACATCTGGGGATGTGTTTACACCGCTGTCTTGTGTGTGCGTGCGAAAAGGGGGATAGGACGGGATATATCTGGCAACTCAAGTCTGCCATCTTTGATTGTGCGACAGGCCGCGGCGCGAGCGGGGCCTCACTCAACTAGAAAAACGGTCTGGCACGAGATAACGGGTGGGGAAGAGACACAGAAACACGGGAGTACCGCGCACCGGTGCCCGCAGCAACGGCCCAGTACGCGAGGGAAAGGGTATCGGCTCTGAACCGCGCAGGAAACGGAACCCAAGAAACCCGTGCAATATGCGAAGAGCGGTTTGTCGGCAGCCAACGAGTCCAGTAGCTAACCGCCGTTAGCCCCACTGTGTTAGCAGGCTAACCAGCTTTTGTAATCCGCCGGCCAGACACATTGGTCCACCTAAACCAGGCCCAGACCGGATTTCTGTCAAACCACCACAGCAAAGAATTGGACAAAGAAGGCACCGGCGGTGGCAGGTGGGTCTGCACGTCACGAAAGTCACACATTTCAAGTTTTTCACCACCCTCTCTCCCCTTTCCCAGTGGCAGGTGTGCTGGTGCCCCTCTGCAAAGCTAGCAGGGTTAGCATGCTTTGACCACTGACGGGCTGAGAGTGGATGTGATGGCGACTATAGTGAGAAACGAAACTATGTTAGTGATGGAAGCTGGCGGCCTGTACTCTCAAACAGCAGCGGGATCTGTACGTGTCCAAATCTGTGCGATTGGCATGTGTGTACGGTGACGTCTCGGCTGTTGAACGTTTCTCAAAAGTCTGATGTGGTTGAGCTCCGGACGAAAGAGGGCCTGTATAGCTCCCTGCCGGTATCAAGCACCCAGCCCACCGGTTGTTTGATTCATGGAACAGAGGTGGCCTGCACACTCATCACTGGCACTGATTTACTCAGACTAGTACCACGCCTAGCTTTGATTGTCATCGTTTAGATCAGGGGTGTCAAACTCATTTCACTCAGGGGCCACATTCAGGTACGTTTGAACTGCAAGTGGACCGAACCAGTCAAATATACACCATAATAATGTATGAATAATGTCAACTCCAAAGTTTTCTCTCTGTTTTTACAGAGTGAAACAAGTCAAATGATATGATGGAAATGTTCATATCTAAAAACTATCCTTTTTCAAGCAGCATGAATAAACACGAACAAACTGAAAAGATATGGGTGATTTAGACTTGGACTACCTTCATTGTCATTACACAGACGCACACAATGAATCTGGTAACGAAATGTCAGAGATCGTCAGCTCATAACCCAAATAAATATGGAAATGTAAAAGTGCACAGTTGCTAAAATGAATCCAAAGCCAAAAGTGACTGCAATGTAGATGTAACAATACACAGTCAATAATAAGAAATAAATAAGATGGTCAATGGTCATAATAAAGATGGTCAATCTAACAATGGAAACAGACTATAAACAGTGAAAATACAATATTATACTTCAGTTTAACATTTACACGTACTGTACATTATAGCTCACAATATTTAATAACAGGCCGAATGTTGTTAAAATTGCACTGACTTTTAAGTCGTTTAAGGTTTTCATAATTGCTCAGGTTATAAATACATGATAAGATTTGGAGTTGTGAGTATTTTTAAGTTATCATTTAGTATTGTATAGTATGCAGTGTTAGTATTTTATTGGTCTGACCCACATGAGATTGAATTGGTCTGAATGTGGAACCTGAATATTATCGTTAATATCTTCAGTGTCATTTCAACACATCTGAAGGGCCAGACTGGACCCTTTGGCGGGCACATGTTTGACACCTTTCGTTTAGATATTAACGTGGAGATGACTTTGATTTCTTTTAAAAGGCGTCAGTAACGTCTTTTAAGTATTGCATGCTTTGTACTCAATAGACTTTATCTCTTGTAAATGAGTCATACTTAACGGGCCATTTTTTGGGGGAGTTATTATGCACATTCGGGGGTCTGGCAGGAGTCCTCTGTGAAGGACTGTGCAGTGATGAGTAAACTTCATCCTCAGGAATTGAAACCTACAGGAGAGTTATTCACGAGCAGCACGACACTGTTTCATGAGTGCTTATACAGTAAAGGAAGTCTACTCCTATTGAAAATTTGAGGCACACCATTCAGGTTTTGAATTGATTTCTTGATCCACCACTCAATGAGTAATGCCACATCAAACATCTGCAGCTGAATATAGACTTAGAGACTTAGACTTCCTTTATTGTCATTACACAGACACACACAATGAATCTGGAAACGAAATGTCATGGAATTGGCAGCTGATAACACAAAATAAATATGGAAAATAAAAAAGTGCACAATTGCTGAAATGAATCCAAAGCCAGGAGTGTCTGCAGTGTAGATGTGACAACACACACAGTCAATATAAATAAGAATAAATAAGATGGTCAATGTAACAATGTGAACAGTACTAAGCAGTGAGAATACTATATATCAGTGTAGACGGTAGACAGTACTATAAACTGTGAAAGTACCACATATCAATGTAAAATGGTACTATAAACAATGAAAATACTGCACATCAATGTAAACAATACTATAAACAGTGCAAATACCATGTATCAGTGTAGACAGTAGTAGCCAGTACTATAAACAGTGAAAGTACCACATATCATTGTAAACGGTACTATAAACAGTGCAAATACTACCGTATATATCAGTGTAAATTGTAGACAGTACTTTGAACAGTACTATAAACAGTGAAAGTACCACATATCAATGTAAAACAGTACTATAAACAGTGAGAACTGCACAACAGTGTAAACAGTGAAAATACTATACATCAGTGTAACAGTACTATAAACAGTGAAAGATGGGAGAGTATTTGACAATGGTCCAACACTAATTCAGAAAGGGATACCAGTGTTATGGTATAAAAAAAATAACCTAGTCAAAAGTTTGCATGTTTAAAAAAAAATCAAAATTAGCTTTCTGTCAACTGTCATCTCAACAGAAATGTTTCCAATGCGATCTATTTCAGCCTGTTATTTGCACCAACATATGTTTGATTTGTGCATTGAATGTCCAGGTTATTGCTTGATGTGAAATTACAGTGACTGTCCAGTTTATAGTGTTTTTTTAATTAAACCAGTCACAAGTCGTCATTTGGGAATCTCTCCAAGCTGTAGTTTTAAAGTGGAATTGGATGATCAAGATAATTTAAGATTCCCTCCAATCCTTCCTAAATATTTTCTGTTAAGAGTATTCAGAAACAGTGATGTAAGTTTTGGAGGAACTCTTTTGCAGTGACTCTCATTTGGTCATGATCATTTGGCAGGGTCAGCATGAGAAGTAGATTATTATTATCCAGTATCCCTGTGAGTTTAAGAAATTCTATGTAATTTTGAGCCAGAAGGTGTTGCAGGGGTGCAGGGTTACAACGGAGGTCAGGTTATGGCCTTGATAAATGGTGATCAGGGAGTGCAAGTTTACAATCTTTAAGCAGGATTTTCCTTTTCTATTAGTCACTGGTGATCAATCAGAAACACAGGATTGTTTCAAACCTTCATCCCCTTGTTCCGGGAGCAGTGTAGATAGAAAAAGTGTAATTTTGGAAGTGTAAACATGCAGTGTATGATACAGAAAACATGGAGAATACAGATTTCCCTGAGCCTGAGTTCAGGCTGACAGTTGCGTCTCATGTCCTTTTAAGTCGGCTATAAATTGTTTCTTCAGAAATGTAGTTCTCCTCTTGCCATGTTTGCTCTCCTTTTTACACATACTTCACTTTGGCTCTCTGTCTGCTTCCAATCCCTGCCAAATATAAAGAGACGCAGACTGGTATCAAACAAGCCCCCCCCCCGACCCCCCCAGACATTCTATCATGAATAATGATTGAATGTTGACAAGACGCGGTTTGTGAAAAAAACAGTCTCAATACATAACCAAAAATGGTCGCTGGTGATCATGTTCACTTTATTGGACTCAGCGGCACCTGATCTGCTGCAGGGCTACTAAAGGATCGGACAGTGATGAAACCCACGTGACACAGAAACGGGAAATGACTCTCCGGTGCACCATCTGTTTAATGATCTGTCTTTGTCTCAATTCACAGACTACCATTCCCTGATCAATACCTGAGCATCCTCCTGATTTCACTTTTGACGTGGGTACCGTTGGAATTATTCAGGTTTACCACGTAGTTTGAGCTGAGACCATACAGTAAACCCTTGCTGTTCACTCTCGACTTGCAAAACATCAGCAAAATTCATCAAGATGACAACAAAACCCTTTGTAATTTATCAGCTTTATGTAAATTGTTCCTGTCGTGACGCAACACAAAATTCATTGGTTCTGTATTTTGTAGCATGGTTCAGTCTGTTTACATCACAGCAGACGATAATATGCCTATAAATAATAACCCAGTCAGCAGCACCCGTTCTGGTGGTACAGATTTCACAGACACTGCTTCGCTCTCCTTTTGTCAACACTAAGAACACTGGCTATCTTGGCATCTTTCTTCTTTAGACGAGGGCTGCACAATTTGGGCAGAATTGTCACAATATCGTTATAGCAAACACTGTTCCAGACTGTCCGCTTAATTGGTTATCAAGGAAATGGTGTGAATTTCTAACGTTGAAGTGTTTTTCTTAATTTTTGCAATTAATTCACCCTCAAACTCTTGTCTTGTGAATTGCAGCCTTTTGCCATTCTATAATTGCACTGGCTGATTGTGCAATTTGACTGTATGTGTGGTCCCCCTCAGAACCGCATCTTGGCAGCTACATGTTATGTCCCACACAAAAATATCTCTTGCATCGTCTACTAAATCGTGATCAGTCATAATTTAGTATATCATGTCATTTCTTTAGAGGGGTTACACAGATCAAGCACTGCCAAAACCTTTACAACTTCACTTGGTTTTAAACCTCCTGTTACAGTATAATTCCAGAATTTTACTGTTGCACTAATAGGGTTGTAACATCAACCTGGCTTGTGTGTGTAATGTGAGTTAATCACACCCGATTCTGCACAACTTTTAATGCTGACCCTGTCGACATGCTAAACTGCGGTACGCTGCAAAAAAATTTAAGACAGAGTTTCCAGTGCACGAATATAAGCACCTAACTAGACCTCTGACAGTAATGTACTATAACGCTACTAATTCCTACTGAAGTCTTTGAAATGTGCAAGAACATCTTAATGTTATGTGTAATTTCAAAACACCGTCACTTGTTTGTGTACTTGGTTGTAGCTGATCACTACTCTGTCACATCTAGTCTCCTCTGCAAAATGTTAGGCCCCCCCAACTTCTTTGCTGTAAAATATGTTCAGGACCAAGATTGCTCATCTGTGTACGCTGCTTTATGTTGTTATGAAAGAAGGGGACATTAGATCATCAACAAACTAATCTGCCCGGTGTCCTTAAAGTTTAGAATGTTTCTTCTGATGTATCTTTAAATTTTGTATTGTGTTCTACATGACATGTAGACTGTAACCTAATGCATAAATTGTACTCTCCATTAAAGCCTGGTTTTTACCACCCTTGTGAAGGGCGTAGGCTGTGTTCAGCATCATCTGACAGTGCATTTTTGAATGGAGGCTTGTGCGCTGCAGATAGATGGATAGAACGATACCTTTAATAGTCCCACTAGGGGAAATTTCAGATACAGCAGCAGAATAGGAAGAGTAGAAAAACAGTAGACAGATATAAAACAATTGAATTCTTGTACAACATATGAGACCGTTTGGTAGTGATAGACCTTCCACATTAAAAATGATCCTTGTTGGCTAGCATTCATGGCAAGAGTAGGAGTGAAATGACTGTATTCTGCAAATAGCATTGCATCAGTTGTTATTGGCCTTAATGTTGCAATGGTAGCAGGTTAAGTCTATTTTAAAATGAGTCTTTAGTGTCTGTGCTTATTGGACATTTTCGCATAGTCTTCAAGTAGATTAAGGAATGAAAGCACTTTTCCAAAGCTTCAATACAAAACACAATGTTGGAATGTATAAACATTTTTGGATTATTATAATAGTCCGGCAGGACAGACCGCTGGTTATATAATTAGTGAGAAACTCTGTAGCTGTCACACAACATACACAGTTGGGAAGATGTGGATTAGTGTGAAGTTAATTTGTGAGGTTTGTTTCACAATTGTTTCCAGGTTTTTTCTGTGTATTTTCAAAATACTTCAGTAGTATTGGTATAATAGATCCGTCATACCACTGCCTTGACCACAAATGTCTTTGTACTTATAGTTTCTTTCTATTTACTATTAATTGGAAAGTGGGAATCTTTATTAGCTATAGCTTGATGATCGGTGTCTTTCTGTAACTGGGTGATCATTATTAAGTTCTCGCTTGCGTTTGAGATGTCAGCCACCCGAAATGCAGAGACACTGTTCCACCATTGCTCTGTTAATAATAAATGACCTCTTTGTGACTTAGGTTAGCTACCACAGCCCCAAACATACCTCGTCTCTGTCCGATATTCTTGGAACTCTTCCCTTTGTAACTCTGGTCTTAAATAGTCCAGGTCAGAGGACATACTCTCTTGGAATAATCTAGTCTATTGATGACAGGGCATTCTCCCATATTTTGCTGTCCATGTGGAACCATTTTCACTATCTGTTTCTTGCAGAACGGGGAGAGTTGAGCCTTTTTAGGTGCTGTTTTGTTTTTCTGGGATTTAGCTATTTTATAGCCACAGCTCACTCATCCATGTACTGATGGTTCCACAAGTTCTCTCCTACACAGGTTTAGTAAAACACTGACGCTGCATCCTGTACTCAGTGCCCCCCAGGATGTGTGTGATTCATCAGAGGGAAAGCGTAGTACCAAAACCAGTCATATTTCCTGTCCTAGCTCAGTGTCGAGGCAGGTCTGACTCTGCAAGACTTTGAACCACTCAAACTTTAATTCCAAACACAGTTCAGTTACTTTTCTCCAGATTCCAATTCCAAGAAAATTAACTTGAACTTAATTAAATGAATCCCTAGAGCAGATTAAAATTAATCTGCTCATCATGTCATTTTGTTGAAAATATAATATATAAATAACCTAACGGTTAATTGGAATGAACCTGTAACTCCTCTCACATCAGTTTATGAAATATTAACCGAGGATACTTGATACCTGTGCTGTACATTTCATTTTCATTTTTTATTGTCAAAGCTCAGTCAGACATTCTGGTTGATTTTCTTCATAGGAAGAATACAAACTTTGAATGAGCTGTAATTATTTTCATTGTTTTTTGTTTTTTTTTCTTACTGGTCAAAGTGAAATGCCTTGGAGGCTTTGTATTATAGTGCAGTCTTTGCCATTCTCTAGGCGACTACTCATAAGCTGTTCAATTAATCAATTGCTTGCTTCTGCTTGATGGACATCAGGTAATTGGTGTGGATTTTTTTTATAACTTTGCACACGCTACCAAATTAAAAAAAAAAAATTCCCATCTTGAATTATTGCATTGTACACTCAGTTTGTTTCCTTGTGAACTGGCGAAATGTTCAAGAATACTTAAAATTGTCAAGTCTTTGTAAGCATCAAATGTTTCGTTATTGTCAAACCACTGATCATCCTTTTTTATTTATTTATTTTTTTGTTGTCCTATAGGAGGCTGGTTCTGGGGGCGAGGCCAAAGGACCAGACTCAATGAGTTTCCAGCGAAATGTCCGAGAAGTCAGGGCAGAGCACCAAGGCAAAGGATGGCAAAACAAAGTATGCAACCCTTAGCCTCTTCAATACCTATAAGGGCAAATCTCTGGAAACCCAGAAAACTGCAGGTAAGTTCTGACTAGTCTAACCTTGAATACATTGCCAACTCCATATACTGTACACTACAGTGACTTGGTGGCCAGATCTGAAGTGCTGTTAAAAGACACGTGTTGTTTTGGCTTTTTTTATTTGAGCTGATCCACACGATTAAATTGTCTGTGTTTTGAATTAGTTTTCAGCTCATACTGTGGTATAAATATTCTGCATATCCTAATGAGAATGTCATTATTTAAAAATACAGACAATGACAAACACTTAAAGGGTGCTCCACTCAAACCTTCCTGCTTTCTAAATGGAATGATTCTTCTTTTCAGTGGCTGCCAGACATGGGCTCCAGAGTCTGGGCAAAGTTGCTGCCAGCCGGCGCATGCCCCCTCCGGCCAATTTGCCCAGCTTGAAGGCGGAGAATAAGGGAAACGACCCCAACGTCAACATCGTTCCAAAGGACGGCAGTGGCTGGGCATCACGTAGTGAGGCAGGGGACGAAAGGTAAATTAAATAAAAGGCATACGCACTTGATAATGTTGTCACTTACTGAAAAGTAAGTACTGTTGTTTTTTATCAGAGATCTTAATGAAGGTGTGATACGTGTAATTATCACCCCAGCAGGGATAGAGATGTGTTGTTTTCTTACTAATGAGCAACTAATCCCTTTTTATGTGCTACAGGCAACAGGAGACTCCTCCACCCCAGAACAAACCACCAGTGATCCAGTCACAAGAGCTTTCCATTGGGGGCAGTCGCTCTTGGGCTAACAGCAAGCAGACACAGCTAGAGGGTGAAAAGCTCTTTCTCCATGAAGTATCTTTCACTAACCAGTCAATACTGGAATGATTCTCGTGAAGGTTGATTTTGTGATCCATGCACTTGTGTGATTTTCATATGTTCTGAAAACGTTTGTCAGTAAAACATAATTTAGTATGAGCTATGTATGAATTAATTCATTCATTTATTAAAATGAACTTCTCAACTACAAGTATACACAAGAGGTACAATCTCAGCAAAAAAGTAGGCACACAAATATTAAAGTACATGAAGTCCAGGCATGGGGGGGGCTGGCAGTTTTGAAAAAGTCTGGAATTTTCATTTGGGAAAGAGCAGGCACTCTGTTTAATCAACTAAATATGATTTTTGGGGTTGAAAGGGTGCGTTACTCCAACTGAGGATTAGTTTTTTTTCCAATTCTTTTCATCAAGCTACAATTGTGTTGTTTCAGTCTTGTGATTTGTGTGTGTTCGTGTTATTTTGGTGTTGTGCAGGAGCTCCTCGTGTAAGCAGCCATTTTCACCAGGAGTTTCCCAGCTTGCAGGCAGCTGGTGAGGCGGAGAAAGGAGACAGTCCAGAGGAGGAGCCTTATGGACCGGGCCCCAGCCTCAGACCTCAAAGTATGGGCATACTACACACATGAGCAGCATCTACTTTATGTCTGTTAGACTACCAATCAGGATCTAGACACTCTGGTTTTGTTATTTTGCTTTTAGATGTTGGCAGTTGGCGTGAGGGTGGAGGCAGGAATTTGAACACTGCACCCACCCCCCCAGAGATGGACAACAAGGCTGCGGAAGAGGGTAATGCAGGCCTTGGTTCGTCTTCACCACCTGAGGAAGCTGATGAAACTGGCCGAAATGTGACTGCAGATACTCAAAGGGAGAAAAGGGACGGCAGAGAGAGGTTGCCTCCCTCTGGTCCTCCTCAGCCTAAACTCAATGGGGGGCAGCAACCTCCTGCTGGGCTTCCAACTCACTTTGACCCTGCTTTTAGGAGCATGATGCCACCCTATGTAAGTCATCAGGTTGTGGACTTGGAGCATGAGGATGCAACAGTTGCATTACCTTGTTCATCTTCATTACCCTCAGGTGACGAGTTATGTGTCTGTGTTGTAGATGTTCCACGCCTATCCTCAGATGGCTTTTGGCCCTGGTCAAGGAAACTTCAGATTTCCTGTACCACAAGATGGAACAAAGTGAGTTCACAATCTAAAGGATGAACCTGAGAAATTCCAACATGAACAATGACACTTTTTATATTTAAGTTGAACTCTACAAAAGAGTTGCTCAGTTTTTTACCACAATTTAAAATTTTGCTGAAGTCATTCCACATTTATCAAACAGCACGCCAATATTTATATCAAGTACTTTCTGTTTCCAGCTACATGTGCAAATATTCTAATTGTAGTTGGTCAGACCCATCTCAGGAGCCTCAGTAGTCTTGCATATAACTTATAATTATAGTTAATTGTTTGTAGTTGTTTATAGTGTATAATTATAGTTAATTGTTTCATCCTTGATGAGACAGCACCCTGAACTTTTCTCTCTGAATGATTAAGGGGGCCTCGAACAGCACGACCTCAGCAGCCGCCGCCTCAGTCCTGGCTCCAGGACCCAGATAGACCTTCTATCATCAGTGCTACAGAACTGAAGGAGCTGGACAACTTGGACACTGATGCTGATGAGGGGTGGGCAGGTGAGTGGTTTAAAGAAAACTGAAATGTAACGAAAGGGCACTATCTGTGATGGGGACCTAATGGCTACTGCTGACCAGACTGTGGTGGGTGTACAAGCTGAGCTGCCCGGCTGTGAAGGATTCCTGGCTCACAGACACCACTGGACACTGGGTTTTTTGGTTGGTTTTTCTACTTGTGAGAGCGGACCAAAGAACGAAGGAGAGTGGTGGAGGAGAGGGGTGTACTGGCGATGTGTGTGTTACGGTTTTGATCTGTTTGTTACCGTTATGAACGTTGTACATTTGAACTGTTAGTGGTTAACTGTTAGCAGTTGATGTTTACACTATGTTACTATGTGGCCTGCGAGGACATTCACACTACAGTTTCTCAGCTCCACACGACGCATCACAGCCCCTCACTCTCATCTCTGGGACTTCAATCATGTATACTGTCTATGTTGTATAAGAATTCAATTGTTGGATATCTGTTCTACTCTGTTTTTCTACTCTTTGTATTCTGCTGCTGTATCTGAAATTTCCCCTTGTGGGGACGATTAAAGGTATATCTATCTTTATAGTAGTTCAAGCCTCAACTGCCTTTTCCCATCTGCATTCTAGGAGCTCAGATGGAAGTGGATTACACCGAGAAACTTAACTTCAGTGATGATGAGGAGAACCATGCTGCTAAAGATAAAGGAGAAAACTGGTATTTCATGATAAAATAACCTGACAAAAAAGTTGACTGAATGAATGGTGTCCCCATTTTGAGCATGCGTATGTAGATGTTTGCTTGTGGATTTTTGTAGTTAAGATATAGGATGATTTTTTTATTGTCTTGGTGCATAGTTGTTATGAAGTCAGTGACTTCCAATGGGAATTGCATTTAGAGTTACTACAATGATGACACTTTAGATGACAAGTGTCAGATTGAGCAAAGTGATTAACAATGTCATTTTTTCACTTCATGTCATCCTAAGTGCAGTCAGTCAACAGTGCAGCATATATGCCCGTTTACTTCATCTCTTTACTGAAATGCACAGCTAGTTTCTGTAGTCGGTGCAGTAGATTCTGATTTTTATTTTAGTTTCATCATGTTTGGAACATTGTTTAAGCTCCTGGTATGTATACAGCAGTGCACCATTTTTTTTGCTCAGCTGTTTGGTGACATACAGTAAATGGTTCACAAATGCTTGACAAACAAGAACAAAAAAAACAAAGTGCGAAGCAGTGAAATGCATAAAAGCTTAACCATGCCTATTATTTTCAGGGAATGGATGGGTAAAGTGGATCGTATAAGAGCTCGACCAACAGACAGTCAGGAGGGTTGGAAGGAGGCATCTGATGGCCGTGGTGGCAGCAAAAGCTTGTGCGCTGACAATAGGGATCCCAGAGCACCATCACCTGGTAGCATGGGACAATACAACAAGTCAGGTGCTGCACAGGACTACCAGGTAAACCTGATGGGAAATGCTCAAGGCCGTGTTGTGCTACAATAGTTCAGTTAGGTAATCTGTAGGTCTGGATTTTTATTCTCTAGGGTGGTGGTCGGTCAGTAGGTGGAGCTTCACGTGGCAGCAAACCATTGGCTACAGCAGCACCTGGTGCTGATGAGGACTCTGAGGCCTGGCGTCAAAAGCGCAAGAAGCCTGAAGTTTCTGAAGCTGTAGAACGTGCACGACGGAGGAGGGAAGAAGAAGAACGGCGGATGGAAGAGCAGCGACTCGCTGCTTGTGCAGAAAAGCTTAAGCGTCTTAACGAAAAACATCGCCAGGCAGCTGAAGCAAAACCCCCCTCCACTCCAACCATCATTGATGAAGCTGCAGCTTCCTGTGAGGAAAATTCTTCATCAGCTCCTGTGTCCAGTCCCGCGCCTTCAATACCACCTTCAATCCCGCCTTCACAATCACAAGCCCCAGTCGTGCAGCCTGCTCTTCCAGAGAGTGCGGACGGAGACGGGGATATGATCGACCAAGAACAAGAAGGGGTTGAACAGAATATGGAGGAAGTTCTCTTGGATCGTCCAACCAGCTCCCCAGTCCAAAGACCTGCAGCCATTGAACCTCAGAATGAGGAAGAGAGCACCTTGACTGAGGTGGGCCCAGTAGTGGAAGACAAGCAACCTGACAGGACAGCAGTGCCTATCCGAGACTATTTTAACATGGAGGACAGCAGAGGTGAACCAGCTCATTGTTTTCCTTACTATTGTATGTAAATGAATGTAGATTGGTTTGTGCAGTACAGCAGTCATTTTGTGTCATACATCAAATTTGCTTGTCTTTGTTTGTAGTGGATGAGCCCCACCTGTCGTTGCCTCACATGGAAACACCGAGTGGTGACGAAGTACCTTTGGCACCACCACAACTGGAGGGAGAAGCAGCAGCTGCTATGCGTCCCGCTTTAACCTCAGGCTATTCGAAGCAGTTCCAGAAGTCTTTGCCCCCTCGTTTCCTCAGACAGCAGGTTAGATTATTGCCATCAAAAATATAATCACAATACTTTAGATTTGTTAAGCTAGTTGTGCCTATTATACATACCCATTATTTGGACAGGTACTCCCAATACATTTGCATCATTCACATAGTTAAACAGGAATGTTTTACAACATGTCTGTGATAAATTTAATAAAGTGATCCAAATCGTTATACTATTATTCATTCTTGATGGTGTTTGTAGGAACAAATGAAACAGCAGCAATGGCAACAACAACAACAGCAGCAGAGTGGGGGTTCAGTGTCCCCATCGGGTGGTGGAGGAGTTCCAGCTACCCAGCAGCAACAGCAGCAGCAGCAGCAGCACCGCTCTATGTATCAACCAATAGGCCCTCATCACCAGCACCTGGCCTCCATGGGCTTTGACCCCCGGTGGCTGATGATGCAGTCCTACATGGACCCTCGCATGATATCAGGACGTCCTCCCATGGATATGCCAACTAACATTCACCCTGGTAGGGAGATGTGTTGAATTAAAAAACGTTTTTAATAAAGTAATGTAGACATTTGTGTGGCTTAGGTGTAGATATGCAGGACGAGCTGATCAGTATTGGTCTGTTTGTTCACTTTAGGGCGAATGCCTCCTAAACAGATAGTGCGCAGAGAACCTGGTGACAACTCCAGCTCTAGCTCAGACTCCTTTGACCACTTGACCCGACCAATTCGTGACCATGGTTTACCCTCAGACTCACGGATGGTGTGGGGTTCGGATGCTTATCCACAATCAGAGCCCCTGCCATCAGTAACTCCTCCAAAAGGACGGGATGAAAACAAGGAGCCACGGTAAAAACATTAAATAAAATGATATAATCCATGAATTAAATCCTGGAGAAATGTATGGATGAAATATCGCAATGGCATCTACCAGTAATCTTGTCTTTATTTCATATTCACTGTTATATTATGGAACTTATTTCTCAACAGGATTGATGGAGGATTGGATCTGGACAGAGGACTTCCAGCTATGTACCCACAAGACCATGGTCCATTGGACTCCCGAAAAAATAATTTCTTCCGGGACCCCACAGAGTCCCTGTCTTCATTTACCCCAGGGCCAGAGGATGGACCTGGACCTTTAGACAGGGTCCCTGTAAGCTCTGGCTTTGATCATGAAGAACCAGGTCTACCAACTGGAGAAGAAGTAGAAGCTTTAGGTCAAGCCATGCTACAAAGGAGTGTCTCTCAGGGCTCCAGTCATTCTCTTAAGCTAGATGAGCCTCGGTTTGATGGGATACCCCTTGGAACAAAATCAATAGAGCTTCAGGAGTCTGATGAAAGAGCTGATGAAAAGGCCCAGAATGATCTCTACCCCCAACCTGCAGTGACAAGTAATAGAAGTACACCACCTGCTGATGGACTCCACAAAGACAAACTGCCTCTTCCAGCCCCTAGCAAGCAAAAAACTGAGCTACGCTGGGGTGGAAGATCTGGTCCTGGGCGCAGAGAAGGACTTGGGGGTGAAAGACCTCTCCGCAGGTCTGGGCCAATAAAGAAACCAGTGCTTAGAGACATGAAAGAAGAGCGAGAGCAGAGAGAAGAGAGGGAGAAGCGCCATGAAAGAGGGGAGAGAGGAGATAGGGTTAAAAAGGAACAGTTATCCAAAGCTCCTTCTGTTGCTGCTGCTGTGTCTGAGGGGCCGAGACCTCAGGTGGAAGTGAAGAGAGAACCTATAGACACTGAGGAAACTACCACAGGCCTCCAGAGATGCAGAGATTCTCAGCCTTCATCAGGAGCTCCAACTTCTTCTTCTCAGGAGGAGAAAGCAGATAAACCACCCAGTCACGACAAACATCCAGAACCAAAACTACCCCCCAGGAAAGAGTCCAGTCTTCCTCCACGTTCTTACCGCCGAGAGGAGAGAGAGAGAGAGAGGGAAAGAGAGCGGGAGAAGGAAATGGAGAAAGACAGAGAAAGAGAATGGCCCATTGATTCAAGCTTTAAAGGACGTGGTAGAGGTGAATATTACTCTAGAGGCCGGAGCTATAGGGGGACTTACAGTGGCAGAGGCAGAGGGAGTCGTGGTCGAAGCCGGGCAGAGTATCCTTACAGAGAGCCACGGTCACGTTCTGATCTACCTTCTGCTGGTGGTGCTGCTGCCTTTCGAAATAGAGAGGAAAGTGAAACACGTAGTGAGAGCTCAGACTTTGAGGTCATACCAAAACGCAGACGCCGCCGTGGTTCAGACACAGACTCTGAAAGTGAAGGGGGACGGGAGTCTGCCAGTGACACTGGACCATCTGACCGTGAACCTAGCACCAAACCTAGCCGTCCACTGAGGAGAGAACTGCCTGGGGAGGCCCGGTCTGGCTCACACAAACCAGGCTTTGGACCTCCTCACATGGGAGACAAAACAGGACCCAGAGGAGATGATGAAAGCAGGCCCAAGCCAGGATTCCTCCCTAAAGGAGAGCCTTCTCGACGAGGGAGGGGAGGATTATACAGTAGAAGAGGTGGAACAAGAGAACGTGGAGGGCCCCGCTCAGCTCCACTTCGACGACCAACTGCAAGAGAGTCATCGTCTCAGTGGCCCTCAAAACCTATGGAGACATTCAGACCCGAAGACGCAGACACCACACCAAGATATGACAATCCTCCAGCTGACCGACGACCACCCAAGTCAGACAGCAAGAAATTTGGTGATGGAGTTCCTCAAAGTAGCAGAGAAAGACCTCGTCGATCCAGACCTGCACGTCCCCCCAGGCAAGACAAGCCCCCACGCTTCCGACGGCTGAAAGAACGAGAGGCTGCCGTGTTGGCTAGTGGAGAAACGGCTCCCAGCCCTCTAGTACCTTTACCCCCAGTGCCTGCTGCTGCTACAAGTGCTGTCCCAAGCAGTGCCCCTGCCTCAACTTCCCTCTCCCCAACGCTTTCAAGAGCTCCAGGAACTCCTGTAACTGTGCCTGCAGAAGTAGCTGCAACAATGCCCACACCTGACCTACCCTCTCCTGTAGAAGCATCTTTGCCTGACACTAGCAGTCCAACCATAATTGCAGTTGGCACAAAGTCCCCTGACTTGTCCAACCAGAATTCATCAGATCAAGCCAATGAGGAATGGGAGACTGCTTCTGAAAGTAGTGACTTTAATGAAAGAAGAGAGCGGGAAGAACGAAAAGGGGCACTAGAGGCTAATAATGAAGTTGCCACTGTTTCTGCCCCTGTACCCCCTCCTCCACAGGGGTCTTTGACCCCAAGTAAAAGTCCCCCTGATGGAGGTGTGATCCCAAAACGTGACGGAGTGCCTCCAGCTAAAAGGAGCTTCTCAAGTCAAAGGCCTACAGAGAGACAGAATCGTAGGGGGAACAGTGGAGCCAAACCAGGTCGCAGCTACCCAGGAGGAAAGGGGGACAGGAGGGGAGGAGCCAAAGCAGGTCGTAAAGGGTGAGTGTAAAACAAGTAGGCTTTTGTCTGCTTAAATTAACTCTTGCACAATGAAGTCTACTGAGTGTGTGTCAACTCCTAGAATAACACACATTTATTGATGCAAAATAAGACCTTTGTTTGATTTTGAACTGGTGGTGTTTAATGCAGTTGTGCATTTTGAAAAATGTCGTTGGTTGTTATGTTATTGTTGCACTGTTTCCACAGGTTTCTCTCCTTAAATGTGCTGTTTCTTTACATTTTTAGATGAGAACTAAACCTTAATATTGTGGAGGTTTTGTGGGAGAAAAGATTAGAAACGTCTTGATGCAATATATCAAGGCACTTCATAATTTTTTTACTGAATGAGATGGAGAATGTTTACAGAGTTTGTCCCAGAACATAAGCCTTATCAACACTATTGATAAGGCTGATAATAAATAGGACCAGTACATTAACCTGGTCCTATTTATTATTTAAAAAATTTCCTTTGTCTAACATGCACCTCATTGCAGCCCTGCTGCACAGCAGAACTCTGACGCACCAGCAGCTGGAGGATCAGCCCAGAGGCCTGCAAAAGAACAGTCATCCCGGCGTAAAGATGAGGCTAAACAGGCTGCAAAGAAACCTAAGGAGAATGCACTATCCCAGTTTGATCTAAACAATTATGCCAGTAAGTGGACACATTTCTAATTACTCACTTTGATTTTACTCATAAACATAGATGGGCCCTCGGGTAATAGCTGCTTGTAGACTTAACTGAATGTCACAGAATCCTGTCTCTTCTTCACTGTAGGTGTTGTGATTATTGATGACCACCCTGAGGTGACCACCACAGATGACCCTCAGTCCAGCACTAATGATGATGGCTTCACAGAAGTTGTGTCGCGCAAGCAACAGAAACGCTTACAAGATGAAGAGAAACGGAAAAAGGAAGAGCTGACCACTCAGGTAGAGATTGCTTATGTAATGTGTCCTTTCAGTAAGAAGTGCTATGTTTCATTGCTGCAGTCCTAATGTCATTGCTCTTCTTGCAGAACTGGGGTAAGAAAGGCTCTGGTGAAAAGAGCAGAGGCAGCGGAGGTAAACTGCCACCAAGATTTGCTAAAAAACAATCATCGCAGCAGCAGCAGCAACAACAACAACAACAGCAACAGCAGCAGCAGCAACAGCAGACGTCACAACCTCCTCAGCCTCCTGTAGCCTCTACCACACAATCCCAAACGCAGCCTCCAATTTCAGCCCCTCAACATCCTCACCTTGCTCCATCCCAACCTACTGCATCCCCTCAGATTTTGGAAGGAACGGTGGCCCCTTTGCCCCCCATACCCCCGGCCACTGTAGACTTTACCTCAAAAACCCTACCACCCACACCTGCACAGACACACAGCACTCTGGGTACAGAACTGTGGGAGAACAAGGTAGCAGGCTCTACTGTCCTTCCTGACGTCAAGAAGCGTGAGTGGATTAATCTGTTCAACAGTAAATTACAACACTACCAGAATTTTCTTGCTAGTCTTAGATTTCATTATACTCCTGTCCTAAAATTGCACAACGTGTTTCAGTTGGTCCAATCAGCCCTCCCCAGCCACCATCTGTGAGTGCCTGGAACAAACCTCTTACCTCTTTCACTGGCACAGTCCCCTCTGAGGTATAAGAAGTATGCCTGCTGCTTCTTTTATGTTGCTTGATTAACCTTTGATAAACCATTGAAAATCTGGGCTTGTTTTTTAGGGTGTGAAGCCTGGTACAGAGGCCAGTGTAGAATTGGCAATCGACAGTATTCAGTTTGGAGCGCCATCATCTGCTGGCAGTACTGACAGTGATGGAGTCCCACCATTGTTAGAAACTGGCTCTGACAACAAACTACCTGCTCCCAAAGAACAAAGGCAGAAACAACCTCGCGCTGGCCCAATCAAAACACAGAAGGTAAATCTATAGTGAATATATTTTGAGCAACAAAGGATACTAATTTGACCCTTATCCCTCCATGATGTAAACTGTTCACTCTCTCCTGTAGATTCCTGAAATGGAACCTGTGGAAACCAAGGAGTATAAGCCAGGACCTATTGGTAAAGAGCGCTCACTGAAGAACCGCAAGGCCAAAGACGCACGTGGAGGGGAAGGTGAGGGGTTGGAGGCAGGAGTCCCAGGAGGAGGTGTGAGCAGAGCCACAGACTCCAGTCCTCCCACCAGTGACGCCGCAGTAACAGAGCTGGGAGGAGACATTGAGGGCATGATCACAGTCCCGTCAGCCGACTACACCAGTAACACCAAGGTAGGCACTTTCTCATGACGTCACACATCAGAAAGTCCATGGATAAATGGCTTATTTAACCTCCTGGCTGGATAGCTCAGTTGGTAAGGCACTGGGCTGGTGCATAGGGGACCTGGGTTCGATTCCTGGGTTGAGCGTCCAGTGTGTTGTGTCAGGGCATCCGATGTAAAAACTTCTGCCAAATCAAATATGCAAATTGGATTTGCTGTGGTGACCCCGGAAGGGAAAAAGCTGAACGAAATCATCAAATGGCTTATTTAACCTGTACAGCCCACACACCATGTGTCAGCTGTTCCTTTGTCACCACTCCTTGCTGCACCACTACATACAGCAAATGGCTCTGGTTCAAGTAGGCGTGGCTATTGAGATACAAATAAGTTTTGGTGTGTCAAGAAGTTGTTGAAAGAGTGGTTGCTTGGACAGCTACCTGAACAGTATTGAACATGTATGTGGATGTCAATGATACCATAATCTTCCATTTTGATCATTTATGGATGTATAGATTAGAGGAAGATGAGGAAAACTAAAGTTGTATGTTTGTAGTGCTAACATACAATTGCCTATTTATACAATGCTTGTGTGAACACTGGATTTATGTTGATTTCTCTCTCAGGAGTCTGTAACAGACTACACAGCTCCATCTTCCTCTTTGGCGGATAGTGTTCCAACAGGAGGGAACAAAATCGAAGAGAGTTTAGTGGCAAATGTGAGTACACGTTTTTAACTTGTTGCAAACTGTTGCTGAATATATACAGTGTGTTGTTAAACTGTGCTCTGCCACCTTGTTGTTCTGTGCAAAGGTTGCCCTTCCACACTCTTTGCCTCTTCCTCGGCGAGAGACCCTGCAGCAGAGCTCCAGCCTCAGCACTGTGTCTCCTGCTACTGTTGATCTTACGCTAAAGGTACATAGACAGATGACACATTAGGGAGAATAGATCCACTGTCCCCTCTGGTTTAGCAGATGTTCGCCTGAACACCTGTTTCCGTTTCAGATGGAATCGGCTCGTAAAGCATGGGAGAACTCACCAAGTCTGGAGAAGAATTCTCCCGTCACTTCCTCTTCCTCCCCTATTACTTCCTGTGCGTCCTCTTATTCCTCATTCTCCTCTGCCTCCATGCCACAGATTCCTGTGGCCTCTGTAACACCCAGCACCTCGCTGTCAGGTAAAAACATTACCACTCACCTCTGATAATATTGTTAATCAGAGCAACACACACAGAGCACCTTTGATATTTTACAGTGTACTGACTTATCAGTTCGGCTTAGGTTAGCTTTACTTCTTCAGTTTTGTGAAGGTATCTGTAACCTGTCTTCATCCTTTTTGTCATTGCTGTCCAGGTTCTAGTACATACACAACATCGTCTCTCAGCACTAAGACCACCACCGCTTCTGACCCTCCTAACATCTGTAAGGTGAAGCCTCAGCAGCTGCAGGGTGGAAGCCTGTCGTCCTCCACCAGTAGTAGCAGTAGCAGCAGCTTCTCTCAGCTGGGTTGTGTGCCTCCCCTTCTGCCCCAGCAGCAACAGACGCCACAGGTGTACGTTTCTCAGTCTGCAGCAGGTGAGGAAACCCACTAGCAAGCTGTTGAGAGGCAGCTTTGGCAAATGTTTTCATGTGAAAGCGTGTCTATAACGTTCTGCTATTTAATCTTTGAAGACCTGCTGATGTTTGATCATTTCTCGTCTACATTAGGTTCTGCAGCTCAGATTCCAGCCTTTTACATGGACACTAGCCACCTATTTAGTACCCCCCACCCTCGCTTGGCTCCTCCCTCCTTGGCACAGCAACAAGGCTTCCAGCCAGGCCTATCGCAGGTAATATTTGAAATTTTCAGGCTGATCAAAATGTTTCTTGTGCAGGTTAGGAACACATTTTATAAGAAGTCTGAACATTAAAAATTAACCTCCTTGTGTTTGTTGCTCTGCTCCATAGCCGACAGCAGTGCAGCAGATTCCCATTCCTATATACGCTCCACTGCAAGGTCAGCCCCAGCACCAACACACACACCAGGCACAGCTGGGACTGAACACAGGCCCCCCAGTGTCCCAGCCACAAGACCTCTTCAGCTCCTCACTGCAACCTTACAGGTAACAAACAACACCATGTGTGTCCGATTCTAAACCAAATACTGATTTAACCACAAGCTCCTCTCATTTACTACAAAGTTCTAACAACTATCCGCCTTGAATTTAGTTTTACAAATTACTCTCCCCAGGAGAACTTTTTCGCTCCGCATTCCCACAGGCAACAGAACGTTGTACCCTGCGGTGTGACGTAATCTTATTCTGCATCCTCTCTGAAATCGAGCAGATACGGGAGGGTGGAAAAGCTACAGATAATGTGCAGGCGAGAAAGCTAAAAAGACCAAATGAAGTGTTTTATTATTGTTAACTAATAAATGTCGTCAGTAGGTCTGTTTATGTAAACTGGTGTATACAGTTTAGAAAAGCAATAGGACTTATACCCGCAATCTTATCACAGCTGTGATCACCGTAACACACACTTTCTTCTGCAAGATGCAGAAATAAGCAGCAAACAATCAGCAAACATCTGCGTTATATAGTTACTATAGAACCATGAAAAGACCCTGACTCGGAGTAGGTGCTAAAAAGGTTCTAAGAACTCAAAAAGGTTCCTACAGTGGGAAAGCACTTATAGTCCCCGTCATTCTATAATGCATTCTTACTCTGCTTTCTGTCAGGTCACAGCAAGCGTTCATGCAGAGCAGTCTATCACAGCCCTCCATGATGCTGTCCGGACCATCGTTGCACAGTTACCCTGGCGTTCAGGCACCCGAGCTGGGCAAGCCTCAGTCCAATCTGGCCTATCAGCAGCCCTCCTCCACCCAGCACATTCCAATTCTGTTCGAGCCCCAGCTCAACCAGCCGTCTGGCATGGGTGGCTCCCAGCTCATTGACACACACCTGCTGCAAGTAAGCAACCTGCTCACGGGAGAATGAGTACAACACCCTATGCCATCTGGGACTGTTATTTAACCGTTGTGCATCGCCTGTGTTTTGGGTTCAGGCTCGACAGGGGATGAATCAGCACTCAAACATGTATTCAGGGCAGGTACAACAGCACGGTCAGAGCAGCTACTACAGCAACACCCAGTCTCCCAGTTCAGCAATGCAACAGGTGCGTACATTAACCATGTACTGGGGATGAACATTTGTGTTTTACTGTGTGGACTTGCTGAGTTAATGTTGGTCATGGTTATAAAGCACACACCCAGACTGTCTACTGGTGCATATTGAATATTTTCAGGCTGGATGAAATGTTGTTGCATCATTACAGTTGCGTTTGTCTTGTTTATTGATTATTGTGATTTTTGTCAGGTCACGGTCCCGCTGCCTGGATCCCAGTTGTCTTTGTCCAACTTCAGCTCAGGCGGCGGTCAGCCCCTGTTGGCGCTGCCTCCCACACCTCCCCAGGCCCAGCCTCCCAACATTAACCGACAGCCTCCAGTGTCCCAGCAGTACCGGAGCATCATGGGCCCCAACCACAACATGATGCAGCCTCCCACCAGCAAGGTACCGTCAGCTGTTCTTTTATGACTGGAAAAGTTCACCTTTTGGTTTTGTCAGGTTGCAGCCATAACAACAACTGTTTCCATGACCACACTATAGATGGACATGGACCTGAAACTTTTTGGCGGTGGGATGGATGTGAAGCCTGGGACTCCTCCAGTCAGTGCCAGGAGTACCACGCCCACCTCCAGCCCCTACAGGTACACCCATAAACCAATGTTAACTGATGTACAGACCTGGAATAACAGCTGTTTCCCTGATTTATCTAAAGGTCTTTGTGTGTCAGTCATATAGTTGTACAGCCCAAGTTGGCAACTAATGTTTTATTTTTTTTTTCATCAACTGGATGAAGGAAATCATTCAGGCTGTTGTGAATGCAAATGAACATCTGTGTTCTTCCATACACACTATTATCTGTCATTTCTCAGTGGCACATTGAATGGACCGGAGATTGTCACTTTTTTAATATACTGTGTGTGTTTGTGTATTTGGAAATTTCTTATATATGTGTGTGTGTGTGTGTGTGTGTGTGTGTGTGTGTGTGTGTGTGTGTGTGTGTGTGTGTGTGTGTGTG
>JAPTHA010000019.1:20664850-20676182 GCA_029814585.1 Gymnapogon annona | reverse complement strand
ACTGAAGTGAATCCAAAGCCATAAGTGGCTGCAGTGCAAGGTGACAACAAAAAATCACAGTCAATATATATAGCAATACATAAGATGGACAGTAACAATGTAACCAGTATTGAAAACTACTGTTATTGTTTAGATGAGAGACTTTATCGAATCAATGGCCTGTGAATGTATTACAGTAAACTAGCATGAAATAAGTAATGATAATTGTAATAATAGTATTCCATTTAGTTTGCATCAGTGAAAGTGAGAAGTCTATTTTGTTTTGTTTTTTTGTGGTGTTTCTGTAGCCGCACAGGGTTTAACATCACAGCCTGGCAGTTTTACATGATGACACAGAGCTGGACTCTCACTCCGACCACACCATTGTTCCTGCCCACTGGCCGTGGATGCCATTGAGCGCACCCTGGTCACCTACTTACTGGCCTTTCTGTCTTTCTGCTGCGTTTCTTTCTGCCCATTAATGTTGTACACAGACTCTTTGGATAGCATGAGTTTGTCAAAGTGAAGTAACCCTCGAACATTGAATGCTGTGGTAAACGAGCCTCACTTTCCACCAGTATCTTAAAAGCACCATGCAAAAAAGAAGGAAATGTAGTTGTACTGCTGTTACGTGTCTAAATAAATAACCAAATCTGATGTAAAAATGATCGTTAGTGGATTTGGGTTCTTGAACGTTGGCACTATCTCAAACTGATCTTGTTATTATCTCTGCTTGCAGTTGTATTTGCGAGTGTTATTAAAACTCCCTACTGTGGGGTTTTCATTAAACACACTCAATAGGGAGTTAGATTCAAAGTGTGCTCTCATTTAATTTCATACACTCAGTTGTTCTCTTCAGGCATCAGGAACTTCTTTGCACGATCCTGTTGCTCGCATAATGCTTTTCTGGGAAGAAGTAGGTCTGCATTGAGAGTTGAATGCAAGCCAGTTGCCTGGGGATATGTCAGTGGGTAGAAACAAAATGACACTGTTTACTGAGCGAGTGAACGGTGCTCCGAGGGTGGAGATTGCTAAGTGTCATAGGCGGTGGTTTGCGTCAATAACATTTTGCTCCATGTGACAGAAGAAAGCGTGTCAAAGACGTGAGAGCTGGTTGATTAAACAAGGTCACTAGTTAAACTCAAAGCTCCTTTTAAGTTTAGAAAGTTAAAACATCGGGTCGGGGTTTTTTTGTTAATATCTCCAGGTTTCTCAAGATACAGTTTCCAGTTATTGTAGTTTTCCTGTTTTGATTTGAGTAAAACCAGGGGTTTGTTTGCCTCTCGCTGTCAGAGAAAGGCACCATTTTTCCCTGTTGTGAAAATGCTCCATCTCCTTCACATCCCCTCCCCCTCTCTCACTTACTGCTCTTCTGCTATTTACCTTTTGCAGCTACAGACTTGCTCAGCTTGTACTGCATGTTTGCCAGTAGTCTGCTTCTGTCATTTAACTCTATCTGTTCTTCATTTCTTATCAGCACATGATTACATTTATCCTGCATAGAGGTTAAGGGCAATGTACAGAGAATATACAGCCCAAGTTAATAGGTGACACATGTAGCGCCTAAAGAACATTGTGTACTAAGGCTGATGGAACATGTTCTATAGATGTATGTGTCCATATTTCATCCTCCTGTTAAAATGGAAGACCCCTTTGTGTTATTTCTCAGTTTAGAATCCTTATATGTGTAGGTGACATTGGACTCACGGACAGTACAGGCTCACTGTTTTTGCTGATTACAATGGTGGTATCAGTGGGCTGTGGCAAAATATCACCAGTTAACTGCCAGTTAGAAATGGTGCTTCCATGCTGGTTAAGAGGCTGCTGTTTACACTGAAGGGGGTATGGTTAACGTAAATGCCGTACCACGTCAGAGCACATGGGTACACTGTGTACTAAGCTGAATGTTTGATGAGCTTGTTTTCTTTCGCTGCGCCTGCTGACGCATACGTATGGTCAAGAATACATGTGCATTGTTGTATCCACTCCCACCCATACTAACTCACACTGGCAAAATGGCTTTTCCTATCAAATTACATTATGTCACATGGCTGCGTCCTTCAGCCCCTTTGTCTACACCATTGTCCCCAGTCTGTGTTCCTCATGTCACATTCCCAAGCCCCTTTGATCGCTGTCTGACTGGAACGACTGCTCACTGTCCTGGCTTTACTGTAGCCACCATAATATGACAGACTGTCAGTCTTCTGTTGTGATGTTACGAGGGGATTATATGGTTTAATTCCACCATAACTTAATATAATGTGAGCAGATAGTTAAACAAGTCAGTTCCAGCTCTTTTCCGGTTTTCTTCTTCCAAGTCACATGATAATTGGTTTTGCTGGGATTCATGGTTTCGATAAAGTCAATAAAACACAATGAATATACGTAAATGTGAGTATTAATTGTTATGTGCTACTGTTGTATAATTGACGTTTGAGTGATATAAAACGGTAAGAGCCACTGATTGTCTACATGAGAGAGGTCCAGTTTGTCAGATGTGTGTGTGCTTACATGATGTTTGCATTCTCTGTTGGTATTAGCAGGTGGAATTTCTGAGCTAACTATATGCAACATTTCACATTGTCGCAGACATAGGAAATCAGGAGAGAGGCACTCGTGAACGTTTAAGTGACACAAACTCAACATAAGCGCATATAAATTCATGTAAATATTTCACATTACTCCTTTAAACTTCAGCCACTTATACAAGGTGTCTGCAGGTCCTTAAAAAGTCCTAATTGAAAAAGAAAATGTGCCCACAGGGGACTAATAAAGGTATCTAATCTAATATAAATAACCTGGCACTTGAACTTCTTAAAAAATTATACGGATGCAGTATTGCCTTGAACCCGTTAATGCGTTAAGCCCATTGTTCTGCTCTGTTTATACTACAGACACCAAAGACACCTTGAAAAATGTCTTAAAAGGTCCTAAATCTGGCTCCCACAAACCTGCAGGTACCTTGTTGCCATGCTCTGTATCAGGAGCAGTAGTATTTCTTCCAATTGGTGACTCGGTTCCTTCGGTCCCACAGGCAAACCTCCACATAGAGGTGTGTCTGTTCATTCATGCTGGATCTTAAAAAAAGGCTCCTGTGTACATTTTGAAGGCTTTTCCGTGAGTCACAGAGCCAGTGTAGCCAGAGACAGATCCTTATATATCAGAAAACAAACAAGCTTTACAAATAGACAGTAAAACCTGACAAAACACACAACATGGTTTGCTCTCTATCTTGTCGAAGTTTGCATATGTATGGCTTATTGGAATGATAAACTTACATTTCAATCATGTGGCCTTGAGAAGAAACAGGATGTTGCTTTATTCCATGACTTGCTTGTCCGGTGCCAATGTGTTGATTTAATTAGAATTTTAACAAGAGCAACACGTCACCAGTTTGTGTTTGAACTGTTGTGTAATGTCACTTTGGACAAACAGAGGCTGATCCTAGTTGATGTTTGTGTGTATGTATTTATAGATGTAGGTCTGTTTTGCTGCTCTCCCAAAGAAATTTTTCCACGCGAGATGTTATAGGCCTATCATATCGTATTCTCTTAAATACAAGATAATTCACTCTTTTGGGACAGAACAGATGCCCTAATTGATGCAAGATCAGTGCAGATCCTCTTGCCAAGCTGAGGTCTGGGTCTTGGAGGAAGGGAGGACTCTGGAGTTGCTCTGCAGAACACAGCATTACAGTGCACCGCTATAGACACCTTGACTGACCTCATGAAGAAGTAAACAGAGCTGCTACACTTCAGCTACGGTGTTGGTTTCATATAAATTCACTCCCTTTGCCACAGGAGTAAAACCTATCGGCATTTTTAAAAAAAAAAAAAAAGAACAGTTTTTCACTCCTAATGCCAGGCATGAAAATTGTCTTGCTGGAATGTATTTCTCTTTGTATTGTGTGTTGAGCTTATCGTGATTTGTTGGGTTCCCCTGTGTTTCAGAGTTTTTTTATTAGACATCAATGTAGTGTGAAAAGATTTTTAAAAAGGTTTGGCTTTATTTTAACAGATTCGCTTGTCATTTTTGGTGCAACCTATCTGAGCACGATGCAGTCAATAGAGATGGTGGTGTTAGAAGATTGCAATAGTGAACAAAATTACACTTGATGTAATTGTCGGTGTGTTTGGTGCCACAGGCAGAGGTGTATCTGCTCATTCACACAACTGCATTTTGAAGGTTTTTATGACTCACATGCCGCACAGGTGTATCTGCTCATTCACACAACTGCATTTTGAAGGTTTTTATGACTCACATGCCTGCGTTTCACAGTTGCATTTTGTATTTGATGTTCAACAATTTACACTGTGGAGTAAGTTTCATTTGTGCTGTTGTTCATTATTCAACTGTTGAAAATGATTAACTTGTATCACAGGCGATGACATCAGTTAAAACCTAAATCTGTGTTTCTGACTTGGTGTTTCTGTAGGTGTAGTTTTACGTAGGAGGAGATTACAAGGATCCTCAATATGCAAAAATTCAACATCACAATCTTCCTAAGGGCGACAGGAGACAAACACTGTTCAGGAACTTGTCTTTAAAACTACGAACTAGTGAGTGGTGTCGCCTTTAGGCACCTTAGTGTGCCTAATTTGCAAAAAACGTCTTAGGTGTGGTGGTTGAGAGTCGGGTTGAGCGTAGGAGAGAGTGCAAATTTCTGCACGTGTGTTGTTTTTGTGTGAGGCAGAGTGTTTTTCACCAGTTCAGCCACTATGCCCTGGTTGCCATAAGGATGGCCCAGAGGAGGGGATTATGGAGGATCAGCAGGCCTTTGAACTAAATGCTATTCTACATTATATTCCACGGAGAGGAAAATGAAAATACACATGCAAAGTTGTGCACATAACCATGTTGTATTTGGACCACTGAGGCTGGTCTTTTTTGGCCTTGCCCTCCCTTATCCAACAAACAGTGACATATTTTGTCCGTCTGGCAGATGTACTGTCCTAGATTTAGTGGCGAGCCATGACACATCTCCCTGCCCCACAATCCACCGCTGCCCACATGGCCCCTGCATTCCCTCTTCTCAGCTCTTTTTCTTTATCTCACTGTGTGTCTGTTGTTTGCTTTGTCATCTGAAGGCGTAGAACACAGTTTGTCGTTTGGCTGTCATTCCTCAGCCTGTCTATAAATGATTTATTTTCAAAGATGTGAATGTGGGAAAAAAAACATCTGGACTGGTCTAGCATTTTATTGGAGGTTTATTTTCTCTGTCGGATCACATGATTGAGGCTTTGCTGAGGTGGCTGTCCAGTTTAAAGGGAAACTTGAATTGTTTTCCTACGTCAGATCACTGTACTTCATCCGCCTTTCTGAAGCTTGACTGCCCTCACTGCATTACACGGTGCATAGAATAATGTGAACTCAAACACAAAGTATCACAGGACTCCTCGACCTCTGCATGGAGAGTTACAGACCCAGAAAGATGAACTCCTTCTGTCAAATCAAATTTATGATCGAGATCTTCAGGCGTACATCCAGGGTCATGGGTATGTTTCAGTTTATCTCATGGACTTATCTTGACTCAGCGACACCATTTATATTTGTCTGGTTAAGACCATTAAGGAGGATAAGGGCTTAAGTGTACATCACCTTCTTGCCTATTTATCGCAGTGTAGGTGTGAGAGAGTTTCATAATGAACAGTAACAGACTGTTCTCAGATGTAGGACAGACGAATGTTACACTGTCATGCACGGACCAAGATCGAGGTCATTATCAGTGTGTCAGACCCAGAAAAATCAAACGCACACTTTTAAATAATAAATACAGGCGTTGGTATCTGAGCTAAGTATGTGTCGTGTCTGAAAACTTTTAGTTTCCATGCAAACATCTCTCCAGAGGTTAGATCAGGGCCCTCTTTGCATGTGGCTGGTTACAATATTAGGTGCTGTTGGCAGAAGAATATTCTTGCATATTTTTGTCATTCCAGCCTGCTGGTCTGTGTATATAGTACTGTGAATTTGGTCGAGCTGTACAGTGTCTTTCCCTAAAGCCGACAGGATGTATCAGGGGGATTTGCCTGCTTTGCTAATGTAAAGACAGTTTATCGTGGCTCGCAGACAGTGTCTCTGCGCATTGCCCCGATGATTTTAATTGTGTCCCTGTCTCTTTTTCTCCCAGCAGTCTATGAAAGGCCATGTGATTGTTTGAGTGAAAAGATTTCCCCAGAAATTATGACTCGGGTCTCTGCTCAAACTGATTTCGTGGAGGCCGACCTCATTTATGCTCACAGATGTCGGAAAAGAGATTTTGATGGCGTTTGAGCAGTCAGAGGAATATCACAGAGAGATTGAGCCTTTTGAAGCCATTAGTGGGAAACGGAACAGAAAAGACTTCGTTAAAATCCCCTGCCACTCTTGTAATGGGACAGGAAATGAGACAGAGCGTAGTTGAAGACTGCTTACTCATTAATGTTTCTTAATGCTTCTTTTTGCATTAGTTTAGCATTGACATACTACTCTTAACGGAGTGTGCACGATGGAACTTGCTTCTTTCTATGTTTTTCCTCAACATGTGTGGGTCATAACTTGTGGTTCCCAATGTTGCGTAAGCATTTGATTGAAAAAGTAGGTCAAAGTACTACCCCCGTAGCAGGCCCTCTCAGATTGTGTCCTGTAACTTTTCTTTTCCCCCTTTCTTTCGGAGGAATGCGAGCACTCAGGTCTTTTCATTCACTCGTGGTAGATGATGTAGATGTTAATGAGGGCCTGCACACCCATTTCTGTTCCGGTTTGGTGTTTACTGATGCATCAGTTATGATAGTGTTCTTGTGTCCGCGGATCGCTTGATGTATTTGTCGCTTTATTTGAATATTTCATTTTTGGATAGCTATCTTAGGCTCAGCTGGTTTGATGAGTCACATTGCAGAAGTGGAATAGGTTTGCATTTTTCATCACGGATGTTTATTGAGGGCTGTTTAAACTGACAGACTCATCAAAATGTTTTTTTTGTCACCCATGAATATAAATATACACACACGACTGGATAGGTCAGTTGGTAAGGCACCGGGCTGGTGCATTGGGGACCTGGGCTCAATTCCTGGGATGAGCGTCCAGTGGGTTGTGTCAGGAAGGGCATCCTCCTGCCAAATCAAATATGTGAATTGGATAAGCTGCGGCTACCCCGGAAGAGAAAAAGCCAAAAGAAATCACCATTTGTCACCCATGAATATTTTCAGTGTGTCAGTAAGCTAAAGTTTTGGGGTTTTTTTTGGTTCTTTTAATGTCATAATAAGCAAAGATTTACTATATAGACATCTTCAGAAATAGAATGATGAAGTGTCAAATCAAGAACAAATGGAGCCTATACCTACTAACTCATTTTTAATTCGACCACTGAATGATACACCTGAAGAAATGAATGAGTCATTTTCTGTAGACTATATGTTGTTGTTCTTGTTTGCTGACCTTTTGTTTCTGTGGGGTTCTTACGTAAAGAGTCCATCCTGTCATCTTCAGTGATTAATGTGAACAGCGTCCTCCAAGAACACTGTTGAGGAGGCTGACAACTACATGTGGGAAATTTAAAACGCAACACAACATAGTTTAAAGATATGGATCTAAGTTTAGCCCTGGGTATGTCTTAGCCCACAGTTCCTGTTTACTGTAAATTGTTTGGCTCTTAGGTATTCCTCACTGGCTTTGTTGCCTTTTATTTCTCTTTTAGGGAAGGGTGTTTTATGAGGTGTTAACACATTCAGTAACGTGCACATGTCAATATCAACAGGGGTCTCAAATGCCAGAAGGGTCAGAGTTAATGTCAGAATTGAAGGACAAGGACTTCATCCGTGGACTCATGTTTTTGCCAGGGCTCATGGACTTAAGTATATTCCAAATAACAAAGGTGTAAATCCTCCTTAAACCACGATGCAGACTAAGCAGCCCAACCAAAAGATTTCTGCTTGTTTACTCAGTCACAAGACGCTTTTAGTAATTTAGTCCAATGACAAGAAGTTATGCGAGATAAACAAAAAACTATGGGGATAAACAGAAGACAAAAAATGCTAAATTAACAACATGGAAGTGCGTACGACTAGAAATCAATACAATGTCAAGTATAGGTTCAAGGTTATTGTTAACCCAGTTACCAATTTACCCACACTATAATACATACACAGTACCTAGCGTAAGAATTAGGGATGAGCATTAGCACTTGGCACATCAGTAGCAGTAAGCTGCCGTTGATGGTACATTTAAGTGAGTTTGGCTAGAAACATTCTTCACTGTGCTAACAAAAATGCACCTTAAAACCCAAAACCTACCATGTCAAACATATACTATAAGAAAACCTCAACCTCGATTCTGTCCTTGGTCTGGGCTAGACTGCAAGTGTGAAAGTACCAGTAGACATGGAATCATTAAAAAAGCAAAAACAATGAATTTACTGTCACTTTCACTTTCCACGTTTTAAGCAGCATCTCCAGAAAATGTAGAGAGAGATCCTGTAAAGGTCCCGGCTCCTGTCTGGAGAGAAAGGTCAATGTTGAAGTGGGTACAAATGGCGGTAGTGTTTGGATAGATCCTTGTCTTATGTACATGTCATTCACTCGTGCATTTGATCTTACATGCAGCACAATGTCAGTGAAAACAAACACTGGTAGGAGTTTCTTCCTGTCCATGTCATTCCTTCGTGGCGGGTCTTAATGAGTAGAATACAGATGGTTCGTCCCTTCTGAGTGACAGGCCACTGAGTTGCACAGATGGTTGTCTCGGTGTGATGGCGAGTACGTGTGCTCAGTGCTCATCTTCCTCCTGACAGCGTGGCTGACAGGGCGCTAACGTGAATGTCCATGTGTCCTGGTAGAAGGGAACAGCTTCTGTTTCAGAATCACACGGTGTTTGTATGACAGTTGTCTTTGCTGTCAAGATGACACTGATGCCAGGCTTTGTCTGAGTCATTTCCATAATTTATTCCCACCTTTGTGTCTAAATGCACATGCCAGTACTTGTAGTTTATGGCAGGGAAACAACATATTGACCTGTTGGAATGCTCTTTGATGATGGGACATTTGTTTAAGTTTTTATTATGATGACTTATCCTAAAGCCCTAAAGCAACTGACTCAGAAACGAATGACGTTGTTTGCGGATTGTCATAGCAGAGGGAACCTGTTGAAACACAGATACTGTTCAGCTTGACTCTCCAGTTGCTCCATTTATCATTTTAACCTTTCTGATAATAAACCCAGCTCAGAACAAGCTATCTCCTGCCATCCTGTATTTCTATGTCTGTTCTACTTTATCACTTTCTGAAGCTGTTGCACTATTTCTTTTTATCGTTTCATCTTTGACTATGCTAGACTCTCTGTCAACTATTATTCAATCTCGATCACTGCACAGCCTTGGTATGCATATGATAACAGTGAATTTTGAGGGACAGTACATTTCTTATCAAAAAGCATTTAATCTGGTGTGTTTGTACTTCTGTAAACTCCTCTTCATGATGATTCAGCTCCACTGAAGCAAAGTGTGGTCAGTTGGAAGGAGAAGTGATTGCTACCATTTCCAAATGTGCATTAAGGCTATTCTTTAGCTGTATACATAATTAAGCTAGAGGAAGCCATGTGATCAGACTGGAATGATACGTTTTCTGCCTCTGTCTCCTTAAATATCACATTTTCCCTTATTTCCTGTTCCCACTTCCATCTTTACTCTGAATACACAGCAATGCTCGTGTCAGTAGATCTCCCTATGAGTGAAGGAAATGACCTCTCAATAGGGCCAATATACTGCTAGCATTTCAGTGAAATGCACTTACCATTGACAGCCTTATGTTCTCAGCTGCATCCTTGATGTCTTAGAGCCACTTGTCGGAAATACATTTTTGTCTTTTTCCACATGTAGACTTCTAATTGTAATGTGTCTTTGTGCTTTGTATTTCAGGTACCCCAGTCAGTATGTGTATTGTTCAGAGCAGAGCTTGTCCGGTCCAGGTCAGTCTGCTGCAGACGGAAACCCCGATGGCCACAAGCAAGAACTGGAGCAGGACTCCACACAACTTAAGGTTCGTCAAAGCTTATACCTTTTATATATTTACAGACCACTTATATAGTAAGAACAGCGTGTAATACAGCCCGCAGTCCTATTGGACAACTGTTCAAATTCATTTTATTTTATTATTATTATAGATTTATTAATTTGATGCCTTCAGTGAGAATCTACAATGTAAATAGTGATGAAAATAAAGAAAACGCATTGAATGAGAAGGTGCGTCCAAACTTTTGGCCTGGACTCTGTGTATGTAATACATTTTACACAAGGACAATGTAAACTAAATTATATGTCATTAACTTTAAGCAGGATCTTACATTATAATTGCACCAAGGAGTGCACAGCACATTATGGTACCTTGTTCAGTAGATGCGTAAAGGAAGTCTTGGACTTGCTTAGTTGACTCTATTGGCTAAATCAGCAACATGAATATTATTAGACTCAGAGCATGCAGTGAAATGAGTGAGATCGCAGTACACTAGTATGGTAGTGGTCAGGTTGTGCACTTTGGTGACCCACAAACCCTTGTGGGAGGAGTGCAGAGGTATAGCTATGGAGATTCAGTGTGATGGATCATTGGAAGTGTGGACCACACGGCTCACAACCTGTGGGGGTGGGAGGGTGAAGGAATTACATAAGTCTCCAACACCTACAGAGATAGGAGTTATTGAAATTAAAGGCCTATCAGTTGTTTTTGCTGTTTATCTCACAGACCTTATGGCAGATGTTTGTGCTGTCAGGATTGTAGCTGTGTAAAGAATACTTGTAAAGAGGTGACAAATACTTGAACATTAAGGTTACCTTCAGCTGAGCAATCATTGCACGTGTCCAGTTCCACATCACAGACGGAGACCTATAGGGTTCCTGCCTGATGACTCATCGAGGCGGTGCTGATATATGTTGGGACATGTCCTACATGTTAGAGGTCAATGTTCATAAATGTCCCGGGCTTCTTCAGCTGGAATAAGGTTTCAATGGTTGAATAATCTTTGAGTGTGGTGTGTGTTGCGTCAGACTCTGGATGTCTGTCCTTTCAGAATGGAGAGGAGAGGTTCTTTAGCAAACCGTAGACTTACAGAAGTTGATAGAGGCTCAGAAGCAGTTCAAGGGAAATTGTGAATGGTCCATAAAAGGTGTGTGTAATTGTGTGTATGTGAATCGGAATGAATGATATTTTTGAGATGTGTGTGTCATGGTATGATTTCTGTAAACACGTAAGAAGGGGAATCATTGTTTATGGTCCAGCAACAACCAGGCATGCCAGGGCATTTCAACAGTCTGTCACTGGCTTTATAACACAGTCTTTGTCTGTCAACAAAGGACTTTTTCACAATTTGACATAGGCCTTTGAAAAATTCT
>JAPTHA010000019.1:20646371-20657748 GCA_029814585.1 Gymnapogon annona | reverse complement strand
TGTGTGTGTGTGTGTGTGTGTGTGTGTGTGTAGGGTGTTTGGTACCAGCATGGTGGAAGAGTACGAGGAGATAGCTGACTCTCAGTACCCTTCAGAGAGACTGGAATACTTGGATGAAGACTACGGTAATATGTGTTTTGGTGTTTGAGCTTTTAGGAACATGAGCTTTTCAACATAACAAGCAAAATCCCCACTATTAATAAAGATGAATATATACGTATCTAATGTAGTACCTCACCTCGCAAGACAATGTATGTGCTGAAGACCTCCATACTGAATTCCCCTGGGGAGTCCAGTTACAGTCTTGTCCTCAGATGGATCCACATGCCTGAGGCCAGAGTTGACTATAAATATCAGCAGAGTCTTTTTCTATCAGGTTTCTTTATTGATTTCTCAATTACGTGCCCACCGTGTTTTTTAGTTCAATTGTAAAATTTGGTAAAAGTGTAACAGTCGTGTTCTCACTGTGGATGGGATGTCTAACTATTTTAATCGGAGTTTGTAAATGTTGTCTTTTTTTAGACTACCCTCCTCGCTACCAAGCATCAGAAGACAAGGCCTCAAAAAACCTCCTGGGCTCAGCGACAAGTATGTACACACAGGATCCAACTACATTAACAGATCACATCAGTACGACTGACATCCAGTACTAATTATATAACCAGTGGAAATAATCTGTTATTGGATATGGCTTTTCATAATGCTATTTACACAACTGGGGGGTAGTTATGACATTACCCAAGATTTTAAAGATTGAAACAAAATTTTTTTTACGAGACCATGCTGTGAAAGCTTCCTCATTCTACAGCTACATGTGGTGACACTAGACAGCCTGAAACCAATACTTTGACTATACCTCAGTTAGATATAGATTTATATTCGAGGAACCAGTGTTGAATGCTTTCCCTGTATCTTTAACCTACTTGGCATTTTACATACGTGGAGGCATAGTCTGAGGTTAGGTTTGCAGAAATGTAGCTGTGTATACTTCGCTTTTTTTTTTTTCTTCTAACCACACACCGACGTCCTCACATACTGGTGCCCCAATGTCTCTCAATTTGGTAAAGGGTGTGCATGTGCACTCTACACACTGCACATATAAATCACGAAGGCTATAAAACTTTCAAAACCAGAGGTCAAATTTGAGGGTTTTTCTTTTAGGTAGACAGGCTCAGAGGAGGAATAAAAAACACTTAAAATGATCTGCAGTCGAGGAAAATGCATGGCTGTAGTTCAGAATAGGGGGGAAATGGCGATTATTGCCAAAGCCTGTGGTTTTTATTTTTGGTTATTTCATGTTTTGTCTCGTGCAGTTGCCTTTCAACTTATTTACCACAAAACTCCATATCTTCCAAAATAACTGTGTTTGTCTTGCTTCAGATGCCATCCTAAACATGGTAAACAACATAGCTGCTAATGTACTGGGAGGCAAGCCAGAGCTGGAGGGAGGAGCAGAAGCAGGAGGTAAATTCTTTTATTGTTTTGTGCAATGTATCCCGTCTTGTTTTTAATCATCTCACTTCACCTTACGTGGCCAATACTTGATCCTTTAAATTTGCAGTTCTTGTACCTCGAAGTATGTTTGCAAGACCTTGAAGCTGTTGCTTTCTATTTTTCTTGGCTTTTTCCACCCTTGGAAAAACAGTTTTTGCCTTTGGAAAATACTATTTTCTGATACTCGGTAACTCCTCCACTATTAATACATGATTGTTCAAGCCTTTTACCTTCACTTCTCATTTACAAAGTGAGGTCCTGAGATGCATTTGCTTTGTTCTTTTCACAAAGTACAGCTGTGTCATCCATATGAACCACTGATTGTTCCCAGATCCACACAAGAAAGAAAATAATTATACATTTATAAAGAAAAAATGCATTATAGGGCAGATAACAAATCTTGTCAAACTAGGAACTGCTTCCCTACTTTTAGCGACCAAATACTGGTGTGCCATCCACTGGGTTGTCTCCACAAGTGTGTCAAAATGCTGGCCATAAATAACTGGATAGTTGTAATTGCTAAGCTGATAATTGTGTGTGAGTTTTTGAGAGTCTTTAAAATGTTCTTATATCTTGCTCTGCTTCTCTTCTCTTTCTTTCTACTGCTTTACTCTCTTGTCTGTAACCACTGCCCACGCTCACACACATTGTTTAGATTAACTGGTTCTAAAACTGGGTCACTTCTTTTGTTTGTTTTTTTTTTTTCTTCTCCAAAATGTGAGCACATGCATAGCACAAATGTGAATGTGCATATGTACTGAGGGAGCCAAATGTTTATTTAGCCTCTAGCGGGAGGTCTCCAGCAGCGTTTCAGTGATCAGTGTTTTACTTCGCTGAGGAGCTGGCACGTATTAAGAGGGCTGTGACGCAAAGGCTTTTCCTTACCCTGTTTTCCCTCACACAGAGCTGTATCAAACATTTCTACTCATGGTAGCTCTCTACGGTTACAGCCCTCCCATCTGTGCCTGTAGAATTAGAAAGGGGGGGCATCGTAGAGAAATCAGTTCTAACTGGACCAAACCAGTTCTCAAGTATGTTGTTTTTTGTTTTTTTTTTTAAACTCAAGCATGGCCTTTCCAACCATACTGAGCAGGAAAAGGGTCTCTGGTACACACTGTACCTTTTACATCAGATTATCAAGAGAGACACCACAACTGTTAAAGTGTGTACACTCACTTTAGAAAACTTTGTGTTTGTTCAAATTCTAGGTAACGCATCTGCTATGGTCTCGAAGGAAGGCGAGGAGGGGAGCTCCGACGTGACACCTAAGCCATCTGAAACCATTCATAGCTCTACAGTGTAAGACATTCACATGCATATATACAAATACATAGATGACAAATCAAAGGAAAATCCTAGAGGGCTCGGGGTTCTTCAGGATGGCAGTGCCACCATCCACAGGGCATTGGTGATTCTGCACAAAAGGCTCAAATGAAGATGAACTGAACCATGCAAGTACTGCCAGCATGCTGGTCTGTGACACTATAAACAACCTGTATTTTTACACAATTTCATACCTCACTCAACTTGTTTTCTAATTGCCCCGGGTTCACTTGAGTTACTTGTTAGTGTGGCATTTCTAGCACTGCTGAATACAGAATGGAACCGTTGTCAATAGGCTTCTGCTCCCTGCCATTCCATTTACTTTCTTGGTAAATTCCACTGGCATTTTTAGTTGAATAACCTCTCAACTGGCATGTCTGTTTCTGCACATTTGACACCTTGGCATATTGTTTGTCTGTTGCTTGGTAACCAACTTCCAAGGGTATTCTGTCCCCGCAGAAAAGACTTTATTTCTATTTGACCTTAAAATACAGGTCAATTTCACCCATTTTCAATGAGCTTCTACTTCATCATTAGATTAGATGCACCTTTATTAGTCCCACTTGGGGAAATTCCAGGTTACAGCAGCACACACATGACACACACACGACACTTCGAAAATTCAAATAATCCTAATACTATCAAAAGTACAAATACATCTCCAGTATAAATTTATTGCAAATACCTCAATGCATTCTTCAGGTAATGTTGTTACATTGTTAAATGGGCAGATGACAAAATGATTACAATACCCCTCTGCCGCAGTCGTGATTTAAAAACTAAAAATGAACCAATCCTTCATCAGTAATAGCTAAACAACCAACCTATTTGGTCAAGTTCCAAATCAGTCTGGCTTGAAATTTCCAAGGAAATTGTTAGATGTAATATGAATTGATGGACATAAAAACAGAAATTCTTATACAAAGACGTTTACACAAAGAAAAAAATAAATCTGTCAAGGATTTCTCCCATTTGCTTCTGGAGCAGTTTCCTCTCTCTCACACAGAGATACTTTAAAACATAACACGGCTTCCCATGAGTCTTCTTTGTAAAAAGGAGTGCTATATTGAAATTTTTTTCACACATACGAAATAATGCACGTTGAAGAAAACACTGCACACAACAATGACATTGTCTAATGTATCAGTTTCTTCACTTCTAGATTGGAGCCCACAGAGTCGGGGCACACCCAGGAGGACTCCAATTCCTCCAGTCACTCCTCCACTCCTCCACTGTCATCAGCTGAACCCCAGGAGGAGAGGCAGATTGTCATGCTGGTCGAGGAGGAGGAAGAGGAGGAAGAGCCCAGACAGTCGACTGTCACGCTGATGGAGGAAGAAGTGGAGGAGGACGAGGATAAAGAGACAGAAGAGGAGCAAACGAGGAAGGAGGCGGACAGGAACCAATGGGAGAGCCAGGCCTACTGTCCTTTCTTGTCCTTCTCGTCCCTGTCCTGCATGGCCACCCTGCCGGAGCTGCTCCACCGCTGGTGCTCTGCCAGACTGGCCAAAGAGAGACTCCGCAGCCTCAGGCGGAGAAACCTCAGCGCTCAAACACAGACCCAGCCACAAACGCACACCCTTTCCTCCACACACACGCCTCCACTGATCCCCACCCCTGACCCTACGACAGCCTTCCAAGAAGCCCTCCCCGTAACAGAAAAAGTGTCAGAGCCCGAGGTGCCTCTTAAAGGACAAAACGAGGCCAAAGCTTTGGGGGAGGAACGCGCTGCTCATGTCTATGATCCCCACACTCCGGAGTTCAGCATCCTCCTAGAACCAAGTCGAACCTCAACCCTCCCTCCTCAAAGTTTCTCGGACAGCTACCTGACGCGTCCCACCCCCATTCATGAGGAGAAGCCCTTGCCTCCTGTTAAAGACGCAGCCCTGGACCCTGTCCCCACTCCACCCCTCCAAGGGGTCTCTATCCTGGAGACGCAGCAGGCCAGCAGTGCCACCCCCACCCCCACTGCCAGCCCCTCCTCACATCCCCTGGCATCTGAAACAGCCTCTCCTGCTATTGTCGTTCCTCCTGTCAAGGAACAACCCGTTCAGCCCCTTCCTACTGCTTCAAGGCTGGAAAACCTTATTCCTCCACCCACCGAACTGCCAACAGCTGTCTCCACTGACACTCACACAGACACAGTTAAATTGGGCACAGACAGCGTGGACCATCAGAAATACAGTGTCCCCGCTTCTCAGAACCACAGAGACCAGACAGACCCCCTTGCTCAGACTGGGGATCCTCATCGAAGTGAGGACACAGTGGACGAGGAGCTTTTAAGCAACAGTGGCAATGGGAACGGCCACCGGGCAGCTACAGACTTCTATGCAGAGCTGCAAAACGGGAGTGATTATAATGGTGGTGCAGTAAACGGCAATAGTGTGTTGGTGAATGGCGGGGCAGTGCACGGCTCCTCCCAGAAAGAGAGTGTGTTCATGAGGCTGAATAACAGGATTAAAGCACTGGAGATGAACATGAGTCTGTCCAGCAGATACCTGGAGGAACTCAGCCAAAGGTAAAACCACTGGACTGCACCAACAAAAAACAACAGCCACAGTGGTTTTTATTATAAATTACACAGCATGAAGAGCTTCAGAATGTGTTTTATTAGACCTTTATTTAAGACAATTTTTCTCTACGTTATTCAGATACCGTAAACAGATGGAAGAAATGCAGCGAGCGTTCAACAAAACCATCATCAAACTGCAGAACACCTCCCGCATTGCAGAGGAACAGGTCCGTTTCCTTTTAAAAACAATTACTGGAGCAAGATGCGTGAATACCAAAGTGTCATGTGAAGGTTTGACCTTATTGTGGGGTGACGAGCGATTGATGAGCATTTCTTTCTCCTGTGCATAACTCTAGGACCAGAAGCAGACAGATTCTATCCAGGTTCTGCAGAGTCAGCTGGAGAACATCACTAAACTGATGCTCAATCTCACTGCTACAGTTAGCCAGTTGCAGAGAGAGGTAACGTACATGCTCACCGTTGATTACTGTTATGTTACAGGGTTCTTTATATATTCATTTTATGCCTATCATAAATGGCTTATAAGAGCATTACTCTTATGCTGTCAGATATGGTATTTATATTTTTATAATTGTATTTGAGGCGTGACAAGTATTGACATTGTTTGGTTCATGCCCACTTTTCAGCTGTCCCCAAAATGTCTTTTCATGTCTTTTTCATGGTGTATGATGAGTGGTACATACCGCTGGACTTGACTTTGTCCCTGCATATGTGTAGGTGTCGGACCGTCAGAGCTACCTGGTAGTCTCTTTGGTTCTGTGTCTGTTCCTGGGCGTCCTGCTGTGTCTGCAGTGCTGCCGCAGCTCATCTCCTAACCCCAGCACCAGCACGTCTGTCCTCCCCAAGAGCAACCACTACCCCAGTCCCAAGAGGTTGGACTCAAAACGCATGTGCTTACACATGCTCGCACACATGCCTTTCACATAAGAATAGAACATGTATTTCCCATGGGGCCTTGCTTATGGCGTGTAGTATTTTCACAAGTGTATGCGTTACTGTGTGACTGTTGAGAATAGAAATATCTTTTGTTATCTGCTTGTTTTGTTCGATATATCTTGTAACAAAAAGAAGTCGTACTTAATTGTCAACGCTAACAATGCATTATTTCTCGCCAGATGTTTTTCTTCTTACGATGACATGAGCTTGAAGCGCAGGGTGACCTGTCCACTTATCCGCTCCAAGTCGTTCCACCTGTCTTCTACAGAAGGTAAGAGCGACCACTCCCAAGTACAAACATGAACACACCCACACCTATAAAAGCTCTTCTCTCCCACCTACTGTACCTTCTTGTTTTTTTCCCCATGTATTGTGTTTCTCCATTTGCCTTTGTCATTGAAACATAAGCAAAATTGAGACTTGATCCTATGGTCTTAGCTCAATATGAAGATTATTGCTGCAACTATGTGGCCCTTCAGTCAATCTGCATCAAACTGCTGCAGCTCTTTCTGGCACACTGCCTACACGTGAGCCTTCTTGACTCTCTTTCGCTCTCTCTCTCTTTTCCTCATTCTTTCTTTGACTTTCTCTCTCTGTTTATGTTCTGCTTCCTGTTAAACATGACGCTTAGAGGCTCATGTCCCTGATGTTGTCTGTGCCTCGTGCAATACAAGTACACAGGGGAGTGGCTTGAGCAAGCAATAAATGAATAGCATCTTTGAGTCATGAAACCTGAAACTCCCCCTGCTGTTCATTATAGTTTGTGTGTGTGGGTGTGTGTGTTTGCCCTTGAGGCTGAGAAGCTGTCATTGCCAGCTTTTGACCACATGCGGGCTTAAGGAGTGTAATAATAGAGCACGGTGCTTTGCTAGCTCATAGACATTTGCAAGTAGTAACGAGTTTTTAACTAAAACAGGACTATTCCACTGATTTTTAGTTTAACCTTTTGACTTGTAATATTATTTGTATTTGTGGTTATAATGTCACAATACTTGCTTGCCTGTCTATCTTTAAGAATACTACTTGCAAGGTCACATCATGCTTGTTACATGTATGTATTCCTGTTTGCCATTCCATCATTAACCTGGCCCCTCTCTCCCCTCCCCAGTAGGTCCAGATGACTTGTACATTGTAGAACCTCTAAGGTTTTCTCCAGAGAAAAAGGTACAGTGTTTGATCCAACTGCTGCTGTGACAGCCATCTTGTTTAAGTGCCGTTGTGTTTTTCTTGTGTTAGTCAGCCTATGAGTGTGATAAGCAAGCAGGGAAATGTCTGGATGCTGTTTTTTTTTTTCCCACTCAATCACAAATTTTTGACCTCAGCGGAGTATAAAAGATAAGAGAGGAGCTGAAAAATGCTAACCTTCAGCCCCGTTGTCAGTCCAAATACCTGACACGTTAGCCACTTTCTTTGCTTACACAATGGAGCTTTGATCACAGCAGCACAGAGGATTCAGGAAGTCCTTCATAAAAGCATCTAAGTAGGGCCGGGCGACTTGGCTGAAAATGGCACCACGCTAAAAAAATCTTTTACTTAATCTGGGTAATTATAACCAAGTGACAAATTATTCAGGTAAAAGGCCGTTTTTTTCCCCTATTGTTTGAGTGAAAGTTGAATTCACCAGATGAGGATTCTTGGTTTAAAGGTCAGATCAGCCAAAACCAAAACATTTAAAAAATCTACACAGACAACATTCACTGCAATGATCCTAAGAGGGTTAATTGAATTTAAGTGATTTTTTTTTTTTTTGTTTGCCAAATTATCATTGTATCGCCCAGTCCTACTTGTAGTTATTGTCTCTAAATTGTAGACACATCTCTCCCACGTGAACCTTCCCCATTTTTTACCCTGTTGTGTGACTTCATTCAAATCACACATAAAGTGGACATGGTTCATCCTCTGCTGTAAACTGACTTAAAACATTAACAGAAGAGCTTGTTTACCGTATTTTCCGCACTATATGGCGCACCGCATCATAGTCTCAATTCCGTGGTTTATTCCTGTACTACTTGAACCATACATAAGGCGCACCGTATTATTGGACGCATCTGGGACGCAAGTTCCATTGTCCAGGAAAGAGCGCCAACCGCCGCTCATTCATGCGCGGACCGATCAGGGTTGGCGCACCAAAATGCCTCTCAGCGCGAGCCGATTACAACTGTCTCCATAGCTGTCATCCTTCAATGACAACGGTCCGCGCATGAATGAGCGGCTTGTCAAATCTGTGGAGCCAAGGAAATCGTGGAACTTGTGAGGAATGGATCGGGTTGTTTGTCACTGTTCGGAGAGTACCAGTCCGGTTCATGCAGTGACAAACAACGGATCCATTCCTCACAGTTCCGCAATCTCCTTCGTTCCGCAGAGGAGCGGCTTGTTGACTTATGAGAGTGCCAACAGAGAATCAAAAGGAACTGACGATGACGCGGCGCCATCCGGGGTCCGTCCGCCACAGCGTTGTCAGTTCCTTTTGATTCTCTGTTGGCGCTTGGGTGGAAAAATGTTGTAAATAGTCTTCTTACGTCCCGATGTCGGCAGGAAATGGTCCGATAGTCGATCAAGCGTAGCGTTTACTAAAATCTCACAACACTTTTACAGATTTTTGAACTCAGTGCACACACAAGGCGCACCTGGTTAAAAGGCGTACGCTCGATTTTTGATAAAATTGCAGGCTTTTGAAGTGCGCCTTATAGTCGTGAAAATACGGTACGCAGTGTCGAGCACAAAAGTTGGTGAATGTGATCTTGTCTTGTCTAAATATTGCTGTACTCACTCCCACGTCCTCTCGTCTGTTTTTCTTCACAGAAAAAGCGTTGCAAGACAAAGTCGTTGGAAAAAGTTGAAACACTGAAGGCGTCTGATCCTTCGGCTCCCCTCACCAATGGGGCCATCAAGTGTAACGGCTTCCACCCATGCCTACCTGCTCCACCTTCCCCCATAGCCCTACCCCCACCCCCTCCTCCACCTCCTCCACTGCCACCTCCACCTCCCTCCACAGAATTGTCCTTGAAGTCCATTTGTACAACCAATGAGACCCTGGCAGAGACCAGCAGCAGCAGCAGCAGCTCATCATCCACCCACTCGGAGGAATCCTACACGAGCCGTCTCTCCCCCCCCTCGCCCACCCTCCCTTCCATTGGCCTGTGCAACGGCCACAGTGTGAATTTCCCTCTCAGCCAACCTCCCGCCAAATCCCGGCAGGAGAAGCGCTCGCTGAAGCGGCGGAAGTCGCGGCAGACGGAGCTACAGTTCCCTCAGATGACAGGCGGCGACGTTCGTTCTCTGCCCAGTCTGCACCATCTCATCAAAGGAAACAAGGAGATCAATGTTGGGACCATTGGAGTGACAGCGGTCACTGGACACGTCTGAACACTCGCACATATCCGTGTGTTCCCTTTTACACAACTTCCTTTCCATAACAATACACACTATACAGTAGCAGACAACATTTGTGAGGAAATGAGGTCTTAACTGCATCCCAAAGAACCACATTTCCCATGAGCATCCAGGCTAACTGTGGAAGTGAAATGGCTATGGCAGCAGTAGCTCATTATCATCTAGTCCTTATCCACTCCTGTCATAGACCTGTTTACGGTTATGTGCCTTTATAGTTGTCCTAGACCTTTTAATGCGAAAACCATGAAAATATGTGGTGACGTTGAAAGAAACTGTAGTGGGGTGTTAAACATTCACACAAGTCAGATCCATTGAGACACATGTTCAGGATGTTTTTTCTACTGGATAAGCACATTTACCACACAACAGCCGAAGACCAGTCAGGGGACGTTGTCACTTCCCGCTGCTGTTCACTTCACATGCAGCAGCACCAAGAAGTATTTGGATGAAATGAGTTGTACGTTATATGCGAAGCATGACAAACTGTTACTTCTATCCTTTTTTTTCCTCTCTCTCTTCTGTCCATCATCCTCTTTGTCCATTCTGTCTAAGTGCTGCATCCTGACTCTGCGGTGGGCGTTCGTAATGGGACCAGAGCGTTAAAACTTTCCTGAGCTCAGACAGAGCCTTTGTTTCTCTTCTTCTCGTCTCTGTCAGTCTTTTCCTGACCCAACCGTCAGAGCTGAATGAAGAAAATGTCGTCGTCTTAATGCGTCAGTCCTTCTCCTTTCACCTCCATACGATCATTAGCAGCAGCAGGAAGATCCTGCTTTTCCACCTCCTCTTATGAAGAAAATACATGCGGTCACCAGATGCTTCGATCATGACGGACATGAGATCCAGTTAGAGCCTCGTCTTTACCTTAGTTCTCTTCTGTATTATCACTCGGCCTGAATGGTTTTAACCTGTGAGGAGGTGACGTTTTCCCGGTGGGGGGCACATTGTAGCTGCACTCGCTAAAGAGCAAAAACACTTCTGTAAGACACACACACACACACTGAACCTACTGGGACCCTGCAGACAAGTGTGAGAGACCACATTTATTTATTTATGTATTTATTTAATAAAAAAAAATAGATTCCTCTAACATTGGCACTGGCTTGCCAGTCTCCCAAACCTGCAGTGTCACAGTAGTGGATCTGTGTGAACATTCAATTAACAAAATACAACGGTACAGACCTGGTTTTTATGAAAGGTTGACTTCTGACATTATTACAGCCTCTCAGTGTCTCATGTCCCGCAGCTTATATATGTGTATATATATACACACGCGACAGAGGAAAGTATTTATTTTGAAGACTAGATGTTTATGAGGATCCTCGCTGCTGCTTTTGTATCTGTTGACAGCTGCTTGTTGTTTATCGGAGGTGGAAAGGGTCAAGGTTAGCGTTCCATTAGTCATCGTCGTGTCTCCTTTTGTGCTTGTTTCAGTTTTAGATCACCCGTTCATCCCCGACCTACAATGACATTAATTTAATAAAAACGTAGGGAGCTCAGATATGAGAAGGGGCATACTTTTTAAAAATATATATATATCTAATGAAATGTTTCTATGTGTTAATTGTGCAAATTTCTGATTGGCTCTGTCGGGTTGGAATTGGACAAGTGTACCTTTTGAGCAGAGACTCTTGTGTCTAAATCTTGTACATCTTCTCTTTTCATGAACATTATGACCTCCTTTGTCTAGCTCTCTCTCTC
>JAPTHA010000019.1:20497279-20529954 GCA_029814585.1 Gymnapogon annona | reverse complement strand
AAACAGTGTAGCCAGTATATCAATCTAAACAGTACTATAAACAGTGTAAATATCACACATCAATGTAAACAGCGCTAGAAACAGTGTAGCCAGTACATCAATCTAAACAGTACTATAAACAGTGTAAATATCACACATAAATGTAAACAGTGTAACCATTACATCAATGTAAATAGTACTATAAACAATGTAAATGTCACACATCAATGTAAACAGTACTATAAACAGTGTAACCATTACACCAATGTAAACAGTACTATAAACAGTGTAGCCAGTACATCAATGTAAACAGTGCTAGAAACTGTAAATATCACACATAAATGTAAACAGTGTAACCATTACATCAATGTAAATAGTACTATAAACAGTGTAAATATCGCACATAAATGTAAACAGTACTATAAACAGTGTAACCATTACATCAATGTAAACATTGCTAGAAACAGTGTAAATATCACACATAAATGTAAACAGTGTAGCCATTACATCAATGTAAACAGTACTATAAACAGTGTAACCATTACATCAATGTAAACAGTACTATAAACAGTGTAGCCAGTACATCAATGTAAACGAAGGAATAATAAAGGAAGACTAAGTCTATTCTATCATCGCTCTAACTTTTTACCTGTGATAGTGGGCACTGTGCGCGCTCCCGCGAGGGTCATGCGGTACTTGGTTGATTCACGAAATTCGACTTTACACCGGTGTCGGCGCTGTTGTCAGATCGTGACAGGCGGCGTTAGCAGCAGCAGCGGCGGCGGCGGCGGAGGAGGAGGACTGTAAACATGGCGGCGTGCACTGCTACAGGGCTGTGCCGAACACCCCGTTACTATTAGTCTGAAACACGGAGACACCGCATCATGGAGACCGAAGAGGAGCAGCACATCACGACGCTCCTCTGCATGGGTTTCCCGGATCCCGACGTGATACGAAAAGCGCTCCGTCTCGCAAAGAACGACATCAACGAGGCAGTGGCGCTTCTGACGAACGAGAGCCCCGGACTCGGTTACGGATATGAGCCGATGGAGAGTGGGCCTGCCCCTAGCTTGGGCTCGAGCGGAGACGGGGAGAATAGCGGGCGTACCGGTACCGGAGGATTTGACCCCCCGCCCGCGTATCACGACGTAGTGGACAGCGAGGTAAGAGTCACTCGCAGTCGCTTAAAGGGAGCGAGGAAGAAGGAGAAGGCGAAGGCGGCTAATTGGAACTTAAGGACTCGCCCATTTAACTAGCTGCATGTTAGCCGCTGCTAATGCTAATGCGAGCCCAACGTGAGCTGTCACAGAAGGGAGTGAAATACTCTTGCGGTGTTTCGTACAAACGCCGGTCGGTCTCTTTTTGCTCGGTGTGACCGGAGAGCTGTCGTTAGCACGCGGTCAAGGAGGGGGGGGGGACTTAACTATGAAGCAGGAAGGTTAATGGGAATTCATAAAAGTTCCTAGCTAGCCTCGCTATATGGTGGTTAGCTGATGTTAGCGTCAGTTGCGAGTTGAACGCGCCAGTCAGCTGGACCACCAGTTACTGCACAGACGCCGCGATTTACAGCCTTGCACTTGCATTTAACAAGGCGGGCGGGACTGGGTCACTGTGTCACTTGCAGGCAACTATTTCTCTTTTTTTTTTTTTTTAATGTAATATTCAACTAGCAGGTCGATGGGCTGACAGCGTCAACCGCCCCTGCCCCCCGCGGCGGCTGCAGTCCACACGAACCGGACTGGAGGGGATTTCGCAATTCTGTGACTACTGTGGCTGTTAGGATCTTCTTCCTTAATCTAAACCTCAAATGTTGCGAAAGTGATATATTTATGCAAATGTTAAGATTACTTCTCTTAGAGAATGCAAAGATCGCCGTGTGTGATGTTGGTTAGGAAATTGCACACAGACTTAAGTTACATTGCACACAGACTTAAGTTTTTGCACATATCTCAAATTTCTATTTCTTTTTATATTATAGTGTAATAATATATTGTCAATTGATTACTGTAGTGTTCTTCTTTCTTCCTTCCTTAATTCCTTATTTTATATATTTATAGTGACATGGAGCAACTGCATACAAACAATTTCCCTCGGGATTAATAAAGTATTGAGATTCTGATGCCTCTGACTGGTAGCACTGATTCTTATTATGTTTATTTTATCTTATGCACCAAACCAGCAAAGCAAATTCCATGTAAGTGTAAACCTACTTGCCAATAAAACTGATTCAGATTCTGATTCTGAAAGCGCAGATTCCTTGACGGGAAAATGACATGTAATAGAAAGATATAGACTTAGATTAGATTAGATTTAGATATACCTTTATTTGTCCCACTTGGGGAAATTCCAGTTTACAGCAGCATAATAAATTACACACAGTACAAAAACAAGAATTACTCAAAAGCTTGGAACAAGTCTTAAATAATATAAAAAAAAAATATAAAGGAAAGGACAGATTGTGCCACGAGTTCAGGAAAGTGTCATTGTCGATGGACAGTTTCTGTTCCAACAGCTGCAGGAAGGAACGACCTGCGATACCTCTTGGGGTGGCTGTGGTTCAGTTGGTAGAGCAGGTCATCCAATGGCCGAAGGGTTGGCGGTTCACATGTTGAAGTGTCCTTGAGCAAGACACTGAACCCTTAATTGCTCCCAGTGGAGCCTGGCGTGGTGTAGCAGCCGTCCGCTGGTGTGTGAATGTGAGGCTAATGTAAAGTGCTTTGAGTGCCTTAAATGTGTAGAAAAGCGCTATAGAAATGCAATCCATTTACCATTTACCTCTCCTTCACACACTTGGAGCGTCTCACTCTGTCACTAAAGGATGCCTCCTGCACTCGACCACCTCCACCCACTCCACCTCCTCATTCAAGTTCAAGATTCAAGAGAAATGCATTGCCATTTGTGTGCAAACACATAGGGATATTTGTGCGGTCACTCCTAGGGTCAGATAAAATCAAGGCCAGGACAGATATTGGCATCTATAAAAACAAATAACACACAAGATCTGTGCATAAAAAACACATAAGTGTTGACTTTGTTTGCTGACTTGCACACAAGTTGACTTAGTTTTATGTCTGTTTCTCAGCTGCTGAATGGAATCTGTTGACACAACAGTCGGATGTTTTTTACAGACACTTTGAAATAACGTGATACTCTGTAGAAAGTTCATTTTGTTTTCTCAAAGCAACTTGACATTAACCTTTAAATCCACATGATTCATGTTTCCTACTGCAACACAACCACTTTTCTAAGAAGTGTTAGATATGTTGCATTGACAGTTCATTCATCTTCCATTATTAACATGTTTTGTTTTGTTGCTGTGATTACTGGACATGGGGATACATAGAAACTCACAGTACACGTTGCAAAAAATATTTCTTTTTCCCACTGCCTTTCCTGGTTGCTTTCATCACCGTGGCCGCTCTCTGATCTCAGCTGTTAAGAGAAGGTAGAGTGTAAACAACAGTTGGCATTCAGCATATGCAGCAAATAGCACATACTTGCATGTCACATCCCTATAAATAAACCTTTTTTTCTAAATATGCTTATTATAGTAATGTTACTCTGTCTGTCTGTCGGGTCATAAAGTGTGTTTAGGAGTTGTCACTATAGTATTTCATTACATTCCCACATTAATAAGGGTTTGGGTTGTCAGTTAATGCATTGACAATCCAAACATCATTCTACCTGCTGGAATGATTTATTATCTTAGACGCGTTTTCAGAATTTGCCAAGAAAATGTGCCTTAAATGATTCAGTGTTTCCCATGGCACACGTCATAAAAGCTGTAAGAAATCCATAAGGTTATATGAGCTTAATTTCACTTTTTCTGTCTGCTGTATTCATGCTTAAGCATATCACAGCTTGTTGGCCCAATGTTTTCCTCCTAAATATAGCCCTGCAGTCTCTCTGACATACACAAACACGTTGCAGCTTTAACCGGGGGTCTCTGGGGGGTTGTGGGGTGCATGGTAACAGAGCGGAGCTAAGTTACCTCATCGTCCTGTTCAGCCACTTACTGTGCCCTCGAGAGCGGAACTTTTTCCTTAAGGATTCCGGCTTTGATATGAAATACTCAGTTTTGCAGCCTTTCGGGATATCTGCTCTAATATTTGCTGCTCTTTGGGCGCGGAAGGTTTTCTGCTCTACCTTTTTGTTTCAGTCAAAGTCAGCTCTTCAGGGACTTGATGACTCGGGTGTCTTTCCACAATCTTGCAGGCATTTTTTTTCTTCTTTTTTAATATAATTCGTATTTCTTTATAAGATCGGCGTTGGCTTGTTCTCCATCTATTTCCTTTCATCCATCTTTCTGTCAAGGGAAATTTTCCTAGAAAGGAAAGGGATGAAATATGATGCCTCTCTGTTACTTTCTCCTTCCTGTACCCCCTTCCCCTTCTCCTCCTCTTAATGCTCAGTCCATCAGTTTATATCCAATATTTATCAGTATGCTGCACAGGACAACATGAACTGAACATCAGTAATTATGTATGTTAATATGTGGAGATGTATTCAAAACTGTAAGAGTTGACCTAACCAAATCTTCTCTTATTAATATTCATATTGTGCTGCCCAGAGCCAAAATGGAGGAAACGAATGAAGTTGTAATAGTTTGTTACGCTTAAACCCTAGTGAGAGCTGAATCCTAGGGTTAGTCAACGGAAGCTTCAGTTTTAAACACGAATCGGTTGTTTTCAGCAAAGATTCATCATTACAATTTTCCACAAGGCATCCATATTTAAGGGGTTAAGTTCTGCAGTTTAATCATTAATATTCTGAAACTTCATAAATATGTGACGGCATTTATGATGATAATTGCTATTACTTTTACAATGCATTCTACTATAATGCACAACTACAGGTTAATATTTAGGTTTCTTAAGACAACAGACTAAGCAGCATGTTGAATGATGAATGGAGAACCTATTTGTAAGTGAACTTAAATTTGCAGTTACACTACAGGCCAAAAGTTTGGACACACCTTCTCATTCAATGCGTTTTCTTTATTTTCATGATTATTTCCATTGTAGATTCTCACTGAAGGCAACAAAATTGAATGAACACGTGGAGTTATGTAATGAACAAAAAAGGTGAATTAACTGAAAACAGGTTTTACATTCTAGTTTCTTCCAATTAGCCACCCTTTGCTCTGATCACTTCTTTGCGCACTCTGTTCATTCTCTGGATGAGGTTCAAGAGGTAGTCACCTGAAATGGTTTTCACTAATTATCAGTAATTATCAGGGTTGATTAGTGGAATTTCTTGCTTTATCAATGGGGTTGGGACCGTCAGTTGTGTTGTGCAAAAGTCAGGTTAATACACAGCCCCCAGCCCTATTGGACAACTGTTCAAATTCATATTATTTTATTATTATTATTATAGATTTATTATTTTAATGTCTTCAGTGAGAATCTACAATGGAAAGAGTCATGAAAATAAAGAAAACGCATTCAATGACAAGGTGTGTCCAAACTTTTAGCCTGTACTGTATATATTCACAACAAAAGGAGGTCTTGCGTGTTAAATGTCCGGTGCTTGATTAACAGGACAGGCTGCCATGTTGCGACAGGGTGTCCATGATGTTCACACGCTGTCTTACATGTCATAGCGCTGAATGCTCAAGTGCTCAGTGCAAAACTGGAAAACAAGCACCTGTCTGGATTTGTTTTTTGCTGCTTGGGACGATGACAGAGGATAAGAAGATGCAGAAACGAAGGACATGGAGATAAGGTCACATTTTCCAAACGGCTGCTGTGCTTCTCCCCGAGGGAGAAACAAATCAAGCATTGTCCTGTCTGACTTTACCACCGCCAGAGGCAATGTGTGCTCTCCTAGCTCCCAACGGCTGAACAGAAACAGCTGCTCTGTCATAAAATAGGATTAAATGATGGCTCACCACATGACTTTGCAATATTTCATATGTGTTACAGAGAAATAATGATGAGAATGGAAACTGTTCTGGAGGTAGCATGGAGTTCCCCACCACCAACCTGTATGAGCTGGAGAGCAGAGTCTTCACCGATCACTGGTCTATACCGTACAAGAGAGAAGAATCCCTGGGGAAATGTCTCATTGCTTCCACCTGTCTTGCGCGGCATGGTAAGACTGAGTTTATGTGGGAGAAACTCTACTTTTTTTTTCCTCAACAGTTTGTGCGAATATAAACCTCCATCTGCGTTATTGTGTGGGTGGTGTGTTTTGTTTGGATCACTTGTTTTTTTTTTTTTTTCCTCGCACGTTATTTTAGACATGTTACGTGGCTCAATCTGTATCATGTTTGTCATCGCTGTTTATTTGTCATCTTCACGTATGGGACTAAATATGTTAATGCAACTTTTTGTTCTGACAGGTCTTGCTGATGCTGATGAGAACTGCAAACGATTCATCGATCGGTGTATGCCAGAGGCCTTTAAAAAGGTCTGGAATTAGTCTGACCTGCGTTGTACAATAATAGTGATGGTAATATTTTCTGTCACTTTGCTCACGCCTTTCTCATTTTGGATTGCTAGTTGCTGACCAGCAGTGCGGTGCACAAATGGGGCACTGAGATTCATGAGGGAATCTACAACATGCTGATGTTGTTGGTAGAACTTGTCGCGGAGAGAGTCAAGCAGGATCCTGTACCTGTAAACCTGATGGCAGTCTTGACCATGGTATGAATATTTTTTTCCACATTACGTATGCATTTGACACCAGACATAAACAAAGTCATCAAGTGTTGCTCTTTTTTTTCTTTTAGGCTTTCAACCCTGACAACGAATACCATTTTAAGAACCGAATGAAGGCCTGTCAGAGGAACTGGGCTGAAGTATTTGGAGACGAGGCCAACATGTTTGCGGTCTCTCCTAGCAACACCTATCAGAAAGTAAGGCTGTCCCATACGTCCTGAGATTTTGTTGTTTATGAGCCAATTTATCCAGATTCTTTTGCGGTGAACTCGTGCCAGTATTTACATAAAGACTTCCTTTTTAGTATTTGTTTATGATTCCTTGTCATGTTTTAGGGACAGACAAACAGGTTTCCTATCTGTAAGGTTGTGTAACTGATCCATGGGGGCTTAGGGCAACATGTGTGTTTGACACATAACAGCTGTTAGAGAATGTATTGAGTATGTGCAGGTTAGTGTGTGTGTGTGTGTCTCCTATAATCTTGCAGTCTAGTTCAATAAACAAACTGAAAACCTAATTTTCCTTTACAGGAGCCTCATGGTTGGCTGGTTGACCTGGTGAATCGAGTGAGTCCTGGGCAGTCACTTTTTATGTCAAATAATAATTCTATAGATCATGAAGTCAGTGATGATAATGTCTTGTGTCCTCTGTTGTTTTTTTTAAGTTTGGAGAATTGGGAGGATTCACTGCCATTCAGGCAAAACTCAACACAGAGGAAATTGAAATTGCGGTAAGAGAAACCTTGACGTTCATCTTTTCACAAATGGTCTGTCATACAGTAACATCACAGTATTAAGAGTGACTAAAATAGTTCCTGCTCATGAGAGAGATGTACTGTTGACAACGCATACAGGCAAAAGGTCATCATGTTTACCCCCCTCTGCTCTCAGCTGCAGGCCGGTGAATGTCTCTCTCTTCCCATCATAGTGATTCTTACATACACACAGACACACTCTCTCCTCCTCTCTCACTGTGCTATGGTTGAAATGCCCTGTTGTGTTACATGTTCTGAGGCATCCTTGTACTGATGCTTCCTTCTGGGAACCTGGCCGGAACCACAGCAGTGCACAGCCATTGATTCAGTGTGCAAGCACGCACGTGGACACACACTTTCACTAACCATTAGCATATTAATAGAGCTGGGACTGGTTGCAGACTACTGTTGCGCTCTTGCAGTAGCAATGGGAGCTTAGAGTGTGTGAGCTTTCAGCTCCCAAACATATATATATATACACAGGAGAGAAAGAGACTGAAAGTGAAAGGAGAAACGATAATGGGAGGAGTACTCCCTGCTATGCCCTTTCCCAGGGGTGACTCATTCATTTGTCGGCTTTGAACAGGAAGTCAAGTGCAGAGAGGGGGTTCACTGAGTGAATAGAAGAGAAAGCTAGAGGAGATGGGAGCTGCATGGAACGAGATCATAGATAGAGGGAGGAAAAGACAGGAACATGTAAACCATTCATTAACATGATGTGGTTTAGCACAGAATGAAAAATGACAGCTGGGCTGTGATACTGGAAACTAACTCGCATCTGTTGGCACTCCTGAGCTTTCACTCACACTGAAGCAGCATAACCTTCTCGACATGTACACTAGTATTCCGCTCCTGAAAACTGGATCAGAAAGGTCATGTAAACACCACATGCAGTTTGCATTCAGTTTTGAATTTGTCATGTGGGGTTTGAAAAATGTTCTGGTTACATGAGGAATGAGGACATGCGTGTTCAGTCGAGATGCATGACTGAAAAAAATGTGCTCACTTCTTTTACCATTGTCGCTATGTGTCAGTTCTATTATCATTGTTGGTATATATCAGATCCATTACCATTGTGTGTGTTACAAGATATTGACAGTTAAGTCAAGTTAATTACTGAGTGTAATAGACATCCATTTTCCTAATCTGTTTGTTGTTCTGTTATTTGTATTATGACTTCATATAGATTTAATTTATTTAACAAGACTAAGCTATGTGTTGCATTGCAAATGAAAAGTGGGAGAGGCATTATATAAGTTTTCTTCTTCCCACTCTTATTCGAGTTCCACAAATGAATTATTTCTTATTACTCCATACATGGACACCATTGTATTGTATTGATTGCCTTTATTAATTAGCTTGTGTTCTTATCGGTTCCTTGTATGTATAGTTTAATTTAGTATTGCTTCAAATAAACAACAACAAAGAATCTACTTTTAAAAATGAGGACTAGGATATGGAGAAGTATTGCAGTGGTCATCATTTCAAAGAGGGTGGTTAAAGGGATGAAGGAGTGACGCTTGAGTTGCAAGATGAGCAAGTCTTTTACCGCTGGAGAACGACAAAACAGACAAGCACAATAAGTAGTTGAGGTATGCCCATTTATATTAGTCATGTAGTTATCTTATTAAGAAGCTTCTCAGAATGCTTGACAGAGTTCACCTAACTAAGCATATACTGTGCATGCAGTATTTTCTGAAACCACAGTGTCAGTTTAACCTCTTATTTGACACAAGGTTTATCTTCAGTTCATTTTTATTTTTAGATCCAAATATTCCAATAAAGTCACTTCAAAGGGCTTTACAGACATTTTTCAGTTAAAAAAAACAAAATGAAAATATGTAAAGAGTCAAGTAATAAGTGGTGAATCAAATACACCAGTGCATGGAAGGACAGGCTATAGGTGTGACCTGGAATGCACCAGTGCTTCACTATGTGGGAAATATGTGTGATATTATGCATGATTTTTTTTTTTTTTTTCTCAAAAAGTGACACCCATGAAGATGTGTAATTCTCACAACTATGGGTTAGGGTTTAATTCCCGTAAGAAAGGGCAGAGGAAATGAAGTGGATGCTTACACACTTAGTCATCAAACAGCTGACAATGGTGAGGTAATATTGTTATTGCTCGTGCGGTGACTGTATTGTGTCTCTGTCTGCGCAGTGTGTATCAGCACTGGTTCAACCTCTAGGAGTTTGTGCCGAATACCTCAACTCCAGCCTTGTCCAGGTGAACTTTCTTATCTGCTCACACATACAAACATGAAATGGTGATATACTATGAGTTATCTGATTGTGTATATCATTTCCATTCAACTAGCACTATAACTGTTGCCCCGCATGTTAAATATGTACAGTGTAGTTTTTCTCCTAATCTGCATTCCACAATTTGTATTTTCTCATGTAGCATATAAACCAGTAGTTGCATGTATATTCAGATTTTTATTTTACTTTTTTTTACTCTGTCCTTTACTGATTGCTGCATCGTTGACCCATTGTTATATAAGAAAAACCTATCATTGTTTTTCCTAGCCGATGCTTGATCCAGTTATCCATAAGATGATCACCTATGTGCAGAACCTGGAAGAAAAAGACCTTAAAGATAAGGTAGTTGTTTTACTTTTCAAATCGTACTGACCCTCCTCCTGTAACGGAAACTTTTGCTAAGGTTTTGAGGATGGATTATCTGACATTGACAGTTTTAACAATGTGTGTATTGTGATTATGACTTGACTCGTTCCTCTTTTCCTGAATTTGTCTTTTTAGCGTCTCGTGAGCATCCCAGACCTTCTGTCAGCCATCAAACTGTTATGTATGAGGTTCCAAAGAGAGTTGGTCACTGTAGTGGATGACCTACGCCTGGACACACTGCTGCGCATGCTCAAAACTCCCCACTTCTCCACCAAGATGAACTCCCTAAAAGAGGTCAGCCATTGGACTTTGTTTCAATGTTGTGGGAGATTTTTAATCTATTTTGGGCCTAATTTTTTTTTTTTTATTGTTCTGGGATCTTCTTGCCTCTCAGGTGACAAAACTTATCGAGGAGAGTACTGTGTCTAAGACAGTGAAAAACGCCATTGACACAGACAAACTCCTGGACTGGCTAGTTGAGAACTCAGTCCTGTCAATAGCACTGGAAGGTAGGAAAACACACAAGCCCAAATTCAGCTCAAACTGATTGTTTTTTTTTTTTTTACAAACCATGTGTAAAACAGACTGGCAGCATTGCTTTAATCTTTTACATTAATTTGTAGCGAGAGGAAAAAAAAAAAATCAGTGGACCGTGTCATTGTGTTGACAAAGGCACTTATCTCCGGTCATTAAATCATTCTCTGTTCAAGGTAACATTGACCAGGCCCAGTACTGTGAGAGAATTAAGGGAATCATTGAACTGCTTGGAAGTAAACTCTCACTAGATGAACTGTCCAAGATTTGGAGAATACAGGTAAGCACCAGTACACGTCATAGTAGGGTATACATTGTGTGACTTGTTATTGAACCAAATTGACTGACTATTAAAAAAAAAACCCTTTAACTGAACTTGTAGCTAAGATGTTTTGCCAGATTTCATGTCGTATATATTTGTTTGAAACCATAGGTTTACATGTGAGTGTCTAAATGAGCTCGTGTTTATCCGTTTGCCCGGTTCTTGTGTTGGTGTTTCAGGCAGGCCAGTCGTCAACTGTGATTGAAAACATACACACCATCATTGCTGCTGCTGCTGTAAAGTTCAGCTTTGATCAGCTGACCCACCTCTTTGTGCTCATACAGAAGGTCAGTGCTGTCTCTGCTGATTTCACTTGTGCTTCTTCAGTGTTGGAATCAAAGTTTTCCAAAGACAAAAGTGTTTATCTGTGTTGCATTCATGATCATGTTTGCCTGTTATTCAGAGTTGGGAGATCGAGAGCGACAGGGTGAGACAGAAACTTCTTAGTTTGATCGGCAGGATTGGGAGAGAGGCTCGCTCTGAAACTACAACAGGAAAGGTCTGTCCCTGTCAAATACAGTACAATTATTCCAAAAATAATTCAACTATATATATGGTGTCACCCTAATGAACCTGCACGTCTGCTCAGGTACTGGAGGTGCTCTGGGAGTTGGCACATCTTCCCACCTTGCCTACAAGTCTTGTTCAACAGGCATTAGAGGAGCACTTGGGGATCCTGAGTGATGCTTATGCCGTCAAGGAGACAGTGAAACGCAGTTACATCATTAAATGCATTGAGGACATAAAGAAGGTAAGACAGCTGTGATACATATACCTAGTATGATTTTGTAACATGGGGAAATCGGTTCATTTGTACCTGGCACAGTGAAGCATGGTATTGTTTTTGCTTATGTTTATCTGTGTGTGAGCAGAATAACTGACAAACAGATGCACTGATGCTTGGTAGGTGACTTTGTGAATACCTTAAAACTGTAGATGGTGAAAGATAAGCATATTTTCTATTGCTCTGAGTCAATGAATTTATCATTTATTTAACATGTAAACATGTATTCTAATTGTGCTGCTCATAACTGCAGCAGAGTAAACACTCTCTGGCCGCTGTATTTCTATGCCAGCTGTGACATTTTTATTAGAAAGTTAGCATGTTCTTGTCAAATGTTGCGCTAATTTATTGGTTTTCATCTAAGTGGCCCACAGTGAGTTATAGAGACAAGGCCATCCTCTGGCTGGTTTTTAATCAAACATATTCCAATTACACAAAAAAAGAAAGGAAACATTTTTCCCTGTCCCCTTTACTCCAGAATTTACTGTGTCACAATCACTAAAGTCACCTTGTCCTTCTCACTGTACTGTGTCGTCTGTGCACCATCGTTGTACCAAATTTGTCAAACTGCCCAAAAAGTAATTCCAGAGTCGGTGTCTGAAGAACACAGCAAGTTTTCACTGTGAAAACCAAATTAATATCTCTATATTTATGCAGGAAAAGAGGATGGTAAATTGTTCTCTGATATAGTTAAAGCCTTCTCAGTATTTTTAAGATAAATTCTTTATTTAGATTAACCTTGATGTGTCATAAGTAGAGCAGAATGAAAGTTAGACTTAAAGAAGTTCATGTTTCCTCCAACTTCTCTATATGCATCTGTTTTGGTGTTCCTCCTCTTGTGCTGCGTACACACTGGTGCTTTAGTGAAATACCAGAGTTGTCATTAATGTGTTCAGATGTGCCATTGCCCCTCCTGCTCTGACATGATTTCAAAATATCTGTCATGACGAAGGAAAAGGGCCATCCATCTTACCTGTCTCACCTACAGTACTTTTGGGTATATGTACACCTGTAGAATTATCTGAGCTAAATTGAAGTATATGTTTCTAGACGCACTCTAAGGAGGACGGTAAAGGCAGCGAGACTCAAAGTTCATTTCTTACTGGCACTTGGGGCAAGAAGAAGTCTAACATTTTGGTCAAAGTAAGACAAGAAACTGATATCGTTGTCATTTCACTGACCAAACCGTATCCAATCCCGCTGCTTCACGCCTGCAAACCAATTGTGGAGGAGGTCTTGACCACAAAGGGATGTCATGGGTCACAGGTTTATAATTTCCCACTTGATTGTAACACAAGGTAGTTCCAACAGGTGTGTATTAATTCTCTGCTTGCCTCACTCAGAGGGCTTTGGCACTGACTTTATGATTAAACAGTGGTGTTGATCTTGTTGTGGGTGAGTGCTGGCTGACTTAAGTAAGTGATTTTCTCTTGGATGAATGGTCCGCTTTGGTGGAAGTGCTGGCATGTTTACTCATGCAAAGAGAAATCTAATCAGAGCCATGGATGTTAGAGTCGTAAAGACAGATGAGATTGGATTTTGAGTGTGACTTGGGTTGGGAAAGAAACATATATTTAATTTGAATTTTCTTCAGTATATTTTGGCATCTCTATCAGTTTGATTTATGCGTCACATCCATGACCCTGATTTTCCTTTTCACAATGTCACAAAGGCTCAACTACAAAAACAGTGGGTCGATGACTCCCAACACCTCAAAAAGGAATATTATCTGACAATGGGTTAATTAAATTTTTCCATAAAGAGCATCGTAGACCTCTGTTTTTGTAGTATGTGATTGGGTGCTCAGTCAGATTTAGCAAAAATTCAAGTGTCTGTGGCTGGGTCTCAACAGGCTTCTCAGCAGAGCACTCCTCAGGCAGTGTGGGTTGTCCCTGCTCTACGACAGCTGCATGAGATCACCCGGTCCTTCATCAAGCAGACATATCAGAAACAAGACAAGGTAAGATGAATACTTAAATAACATATAAATGGAAGTTATTTACGTACTCCTAACCACATTCGTACCACGTACATGATTATGACTTATATTATCATCATCAGAGGTATAATTTGCTAATCATCCCTGTCAATCTGCAGAGCATCATCCAGGACCTGAAGAAGAACTTTGAGATTGTCAAGTTGATCACAGGGTCTCTTGTGTGCTGCCATCGATTGGCTGTGACTGCTGCAGGAAATAATGGCCTCTCAAGCTCCACGATGGTTGACGGACGATACACCTACCAGGAGGTTTGTCTGTGTTAAAACTACATTTGTGCAGTTACATTTTTCATTTCCACACCCTTTTTAGGGTTGTGAGTTATATTTCTCCTAAGGTAAGACAACAGGTAAGGCAGTTTCAAAGCGGTGACATTATTCGTTTAATCTGAGCTGTAGCAGGTTTACACAGTACACAAAATATCTGTTGAACTGCACAGCACTGATAATGGACCGTGTGTGTGAGCGTCAAGATCACATCTGTCTCCGTGTATCTATGTTTAGTATCTGGACAGCCACCTACGCTTCCTGGCATTCTTCCTCCAGGAGGCCAGCCTCTACCTGGTCTGGAACAGGGCCAAGGAGCTCTGGGAATGCCTGGTGTCTGGGCCAGACGTCTGCGAGCTCGATCGAGAGGTATGACGACAACAGATGTAACCTTTTCTTGTTCTGTCTGTTTGTGATTCCAATCATCTGTCTTTGAATGAATAAACAGAATTAGAGACATGAGCATACCGAATAATGGATGAAACCTTTTTAAACTGAGGCAAAGCAGAAAAGTGCATTTGTGTATTTCAGCTGATTACCTCCTAACGTGATATTCTGATATACACAGATGTGTTTTGAATGGTTCACCAAAGGACAGCATGACCTGGAGAGTGACGTTCAGCAGCAGCTCTTCAAGGAGAAGATCCTAAAACTGGAGCCCTACGAGATCACTATGAATGGTGAGACTGTTGCAGCAGTCATCCAGAATAAGATAAAGGATGTCTAATACAAAAATCTAATCTGTTTAATTTCTTTAACAGGATTCAATCTCTTTAAGACATTCTTTGAGAATGTCAATCTGTGTGACCACCGCCTGAAACGCCAGGGAACTCAGTTGGTATGTTCTTTTTTTTAACATCTGTTTTTCTGTGTTTTGTGTCATTTTTCAAAGAAAAGTGAAGTACGAGCACCATGTACGTACATGTCTTGAAGTTGAGATTCATGTTTAATATATAACATGGCCTCATTTCAGTGTGTGGAACGCCTTGACCTGGCAGGTATGGATTTTATCTGGCGCATTGCCATGGAAACTCCAGATGAAGAAATAGCTAATGAAGCAATCCAACTCATTATTACATATAGCTACACCAACCTCAATCCAAAAATGAAGAAGGTCAGTGTAATGAATAGATAATACTCTGATGCAACAGAAATGTTTCCATTTTGCTTTTATAATAATAATTTGTTGTTTTGCAGGACTCTGTGTCTTTGCACAAGAAGTTCATTGCTGATTGTTACAAGAGACTAGAAGTAAGTGATTAGTTATGTGGCTGGCTTGGCTGAATTTTCCATTAAACGACATCAGATTCTGAAAGTATGTTCCTCTCCGTCAGGCTGCCAGTTCGGCCCTGGGTGGGCCTACATTAACTCATGCTGTTACTAGGGCAACCAAGATGCTGACAGCCACTGCTATGCCAACAGTGGCCACTTCTGTACAATCACCTTCCAGGTACCTAGGGGGGTTTGGGTAAGAATATAGTTATTAACATATTATATGTGTTTGTGATGAGGTGTAACCTTTCCTGGATTTTAACAATTCAAATTTATCACATGCTGTTAAACCTGTGTATGTTCATCCTCAGATCCACCAAGCTGGTCATAATCGAAAGATTGCTGCTATTGGCTGAACGCTACGTCATCACTATAGAGGTAGCGTCTGTCATCTTGAATGTTACTGTTTACACATTAAACATATGTGAGAAACTGTTGAAGCAAATGTACTTTCTGAAATGTCTGAGAAGCCCATTGTTTTGTTTATAATCCAATACTTTTTTCCCCCATTTAGGATATGTACTCAGTTCCTCGCACTATTCTACCTCATGGGGCCTCGTTCAACGGACACCCTGTCACTCTTCACATCACCTATGAGTCAACCAAAGACACTTTCACCTTGGAGGTACTTTAGAACCTTTCCAAATCGTTAGCCTCATTTGATTATTAGCATTTGTACCTATGCCCCCCCCAAAAAACTAATTAAAATACACTGTTGATATTTAAATTTTACTTTGGAAGTAATTCATGGACTTTTTACCACTATGGATGTGAAATCCTAGATCTTAACTGTAACTTTGTAATACCATTATGAAAACAATTTAAGTTGTTGAAACCTACAGGAACTCTGGTATCATCTTACATGTACAGAGAAAATCAGTCGTCTTACTGTGTTTGTGTGCGTTTCCCTGCAGACCCACAGTAATGAGACAATAGGAAGTATCCGGTGGAAGATTTCTGAGCACTTGAGCTGTCCTGTGGATAATGTCCAGATCTTTGCCAATGACAGTGTGGTGAGTGTTAAAGACCCTGTAAGATACAGAGAACGTGTTTGTTTGAAATATGTCTATGACTTTATCTCTCACCTGATCATGAAAGTGTTATATTCCTCTCCTCATCATGTGTTTCTGCTGAAGCAGTGCCCTACTACAAATCAGTCCAGGGTGCCATCACCTGTTTACCGTTGATTGGACCACTGCATCTTTTATGTGGCAGGGGGAGACAATGCTCTTCTCATTCCCTGTTCTTTTCTCCCTTCCCTCCACCATGTGTTAGCTGACCATGAATCGGGACCAGAAGCTACTGTCCCAGCTTGGCTTCAGTGATGAACAAACCCTGACTGTGAAGAGCTCAGGCACTGGCACTCCCTCTGGCAGCTCAGAGTCCTCCGCCTCTGCCTCCAGCAGTTCCAGTTCTGCTGTATTCAACTCTGCCTACGCCTTGGAACAGGTCGACACAGATAAAGAAATGGACTAACTTGCACCAAGACTTAAAAGTGTTGGTTCTAAAACAGTGTGTCTGTTTATCTCTTTCCTCTCTGCAGGAGAAATCACTGCCAGGTGTCGTGATGGCACTGGTGTGTAATGTGTTTGAGATGCTTTACCAGCTGGCTAACCTAGATGAATCCAGGTGGGATGGAAAATTGCAAAAGCTGTTTTTTTTCCCAAACAATATGTATTATTGAGTTTTAACATCAAATCATATAAATTATTCAAAAAGCAAGGTATAACGATCACTGTAATGTAACATGTTTAAGACAGGTATGATTAACAAATTATGGCAAATCAATTAAATCATACAAGCAATAGAAATCACGCCTTGATGAAAGCGTAAACATATACCATCTATAAACATCTAAAGGAAAAGACATCTGGCGGTTCTATATCCATTTATAAATCATGGCATACTCTACATCAAAACCTTTGTCTTGTGTGCTGCTGAAAAAAGTACCTCGTTATTTAAAGGTCTAGTTGGAGACCCAACTTTTCAGTATGGTGCTACAGACACATTTCATGTTTTTCAGTGTGTTAATGGAGCTAAATATGGAAGCTGAAGTTCTCTTGTGCCTGTGTTTCATCCAGGATCACTCTACGTGTGAGGAAGCTTTTACTGCTCATCCCAACTGATCCAGAAGTGCAGGATGCCCTTGATAACTTTGTTCCCAAAGAATCCAGCGTCTGGAGTCACCAGGTACACACGAGTACACTCTAGTGTACCTCTTATTGTAGTACCGGTGTTTATTTACTCGAAATCTGTGTCACTGACTTTTTTTTTCCTCTCACTACGGTAGAAAACGCTGTTCACCCTTGGTCAGGGTTCAGGTTCTCGTTCTCCATCTATGGCCTCTAAGCAGCAGCACCAACCGAGTGCTGCATCCATTTTAGAGTCCTTGTTCAGATCCTCTGCTCCTGGCATGTCCACCTTCAGAGTGTTATACAATCTGGAGGTACGTACAACGTCCACACAGCCCACTGCCCCCAGGGCAAAAAAAATCAATTTAAGTGGTGATGATTAGTGTCTTCAACATCTATACTCTTCTCTCCTCTCTTTGTGTTAGGTGTTGAGTTCAAAGCTCATGCCCACGTCTGATGATGAAATGGCCAAAACAAGCAGCAAGTCCTTTTGTGAGAACTTCCTGAAAGCAGGAGGCCTCAGGTATTATTTCAGACCACCCGTCACTTCAAAGAAGAGTATTCCCTGATGGGTGTTAGGATTATTGTATCATGAATAGCCCGATAAAACATGTGACTGTCTTACATTATTTGTAGTTCTGACAATGATCTTTCTTTCTTTCTTGGGGTGTTTTTGCAGTTTGGTGGTGAACGTTATGCAGAGGGATTCCATTCCATCAGAGGTGGACTATGAGACCAGACAGGGAGTCTACTCAATCTGTCTTCAGTTGGCCAGGTCAGCGTCACACAGGATAAATATTGTGGGATATTTAACAAGCCAGCACTGCATGCTTACTATAGTCTGTTTGCAGGTTTCTGCTGGTTGGCCAGAGCATGCCTTCAGTTCTGGATGACGATGTCATCAGGGACGGCGAGGCACTGTCTTCTCGACCTTTCCGAAATGCAGGACGTGCTGGGAGACAGCTGTCGCTTTGCGGCACTCCAGAGAAGTCCTCATACAGACAGATGTCTCTGTCTGAGCGCTCCTCCATTAGGGTTGAGGAGATTATACCGGCTGCTCGTGTAGCTATACAGGTATTTACAGAGAAGTTCACAAGTTTCAGTTTCTATTTTACTTGCTTCTTTTATCATGCCACACCTGCAGTGAAACTCTGAGCACCTAAAGAATGTATTTCCTTCGCTTTTAGACAATGGAAGTGGGGGACTTCACCTCCACTGTGGCTTGCTTCATGCGCCTGACCTGGGCAGCTGCAGCTGGGCGGTTGGACCTGGTTGGCAGTCCGCAGCCAATCAGAGAGACCCACAGCTCACTTTTGCCACAGGGAGTCCGAACCAGAGTCAGCAGTACTGGTAAGAGCTTAAACTGAACTGATTTTCTGTTTGTATATGAAGATTCCTCTTATTGCCCTTTTGAAGGCACACACAAAAACAGGACGGACATGTGATATTTAGTCATGATAATTATGTTGTCCATCTTCATTCCACATTTGTGAGTAATAAGGGCTCAGATAATTGTCATTGTGTTTTCGTTTCTTGCTGGGAACCAAAATAACAAAGAAATGAAAGCAAAACTAATGTTTTATGTCTATTTGCAGGGAGCAACTGCAGCTCCAGCAGTGAGGGTGAAACTACACCTACGGCGTTGCATGCTGGGATTTGTGTCAGACAGCAGAGTGTCTCAATCAAAGATGCTATCATTGCCCGTGAGGCCTTGTCACTGCTGGTTACTTGCCTGCAGTTACGCTGCCAGCAACTGTGTAAGATTCATGCAGGAACAAATAAACCATCCAAGATCTTTGTTCATTTCTCTGATAACGTGTCATTTCATTATTGTTGTTAATTCTGCAGTTTTTGCTTCTTTGTTTTTTAAACCAAATCCTGTTGTTGGTTTCTCTTTCCAGGTTCATTTTACAATCTTCCCTCTGTTAACGATTTTATCATTGATGTTCTGCTGGGATCCCCCAGTGGGGAGGTAAACAACATCCTTTTATTGTTCAATTGACTTCCCAGGAATATATCCTTAACGCTGCAGTGTAGGGTGTTCATACATGTGTCCTGTCTTTTATCTTTGTGTCAGATTCGTCGCGTGGCCTGTGATCAGCTGTACACTCTGAGCCAGTCTGACACCTCCGCCTTCCCTGATGTCCAGAAACCAAATCTGTTCCTCCTTTCAGTTGTTCTGACGGCACAGCTGCCGTTGTGGAGTCCCACATCTGTCATGAGAGGCGTCAACCAGAGGTACTTAAGCAACACAGAAGATCGATATCACTGAAGCCTTCACAGGAATCTAATGCTGACTGTCCTCTATCTCCTCAGATTGTTGTCTCAGTGCACGGAATACTTTGACTTAAGATGCCAACTTCTGGATGACCTCACTAGTAAGCTAATTAAGTCTCCTTTTCGTCATTCTCATCTAAACATTATAATTGGTCCCAGAGTGGGGGGGGGGGTCTGTCATATGAGGTTATTAGTTGGGAAAGTGACTATGCAATTAGCTGATGTTATGTGCTCTGTCATCCTCTGTCGTCTCACCTGCTTGTTCTTCTCTAGCTTCAGAAATGGAGGTGTTGAAAGTGAGCGCAGCCACCATGCTAGAGGATGAGATCTCTTGGCTTGACAACTTTGAACCCAGCTGGAGCTCCGAGATGGAGACCAGCGAGGCGGACAACATCCTCCTGGCAGGACACCTCCGCCTCATCAAGACCTTGCTTTCACTGTGTGGCAATGAGAAGGAACACCTCGGTAAGGTCAAAGTACACGGACGTGAATACAACTCTGTACTCATCAGTAACTGTTTTCCTACTAATATCCAGCCTTTGTTGACATCATCGTTCTCACTTCACTCAGTCGATAAATTAGTGACATGGTGATGTGCAACTCTTTTTCCCAGGCCCGTCATTGATCCAGCAGTTGTTGGATGACTTCCTTTTTCGAGCTTCACGCATCATCATCAACAGCTCCAACCCCACTCCTTCTCCAACTCCCCGGCACGACTTTCACCCCAAGTACAGCATTCTCTTCCTTTCCATTATTTATGTTTTATTTAAATCCTTGAAAGTCAGGGTGACACTACATTTGCGGGAGTTGCTTAGCGGTAACTATTACATGTCGGTGTGTCTTGTTCAGGTGCAGCACAGCCAGCAGCCGGCTCGCAGCATATGAGGTGCTGGTAATGCTGGCAGACAGCTCTCTGTCAAACCTCCAACTCATCACCAAAGAGTTACTGTCCATGCATCACCAGTCTGACCCCTCCCTCTGCAAGGAGTTTGATGTAAGAGACAAATCAAAATCCAATTTTCTTAAGATGCTATTTAATGTAACTTGCATTCCAGTGACAGCTGAGGTCTAAAACCTCTGGATCTCTCTGTTAGTATCTTCCTCCAGTAGAGAGCCGGTCAGTCTCTGGTTTTGTTGGTTTGAAGAACGGTGGAGCTACGTGTTACATGAATGCTGTGTTCCAGCAACTGTACATGCAGCCTGGCCTTCCAGAGGTACAAATGTTAATTGTTTCCATCATTATTTATTTGAGGCTACCTGCTCTTTGCATCACACCCACTTAACATCAATTTTTGTTTTTAATTTCTTAGGCTTTTCTATCAATTGAGGATGAAACTGACCAACCAGAGGAGAGCGTCTTCTACCAGGTCCAGTCATTGTTTGGACATTTAATGGAGAGCAAACTGCAGTATTATGTGCCTGAGAACTTCTGGAAGGTAACGGATTGATTTGAAACTACAGTATACTTTGAATGATGACGAAGCAGACAATTGCGCTAGTATCATCAGTAGGACTGTAGATGTCGAAGTGTTTACAGGGGAAATAATGTTTTTGAAGTCCATAATTTGCAGCAACTATCATAAATATACACTAGTGGCATAATATGTCAAATTCAAGTACAATGATGTCCTATACCTTGCTGGCTTGTATATACGTTTCCTAATGTGGTTAAATCTAGAATAGTATTTGGTGTAACTGCCAGTCATTCAATAAGTTAATCTATTTTAGTGGTGGTAGTATTATTTTATTATTTCCAATTCCATTTTGCAGTATAGTAATTTGGAAGTGTGCTCATTTGATGCTGTATTTTGTTAATTATTTACTTTGTATTTATTGTGCTCAGTAATATAATGTCATAATATCTAACTTCCATTTGCTAAATCTGTCCACCTAATGTCAGAGAGATAATGTAGGTTTTATACTTTGCACTGAATGCTGTGGGAAAAATGTCAGAACATGACTTCGATGTTATCTGTCATCGGCTGTGGTGGAAACACTCCTTATGACCCCATGGTTCATCACAACAGCATGGAACATCTTCTATCAGTGCTTAATTTGAGAAACGCTGAACAGGAGCAACTTTGTACCGCTCACCTGTCTAGATGTCGACATTATACATATGGTATTCAGTGATAAATAATGACAATTTATTTTCAGTTATTGTCAGATGAATATTTGCACCTAAATGAAACTAAGCTTGGATTTTTGTAGAAGTTAGTTATTGTTTTAAATATAAAAAAAAAACATTAAAGCTGTTGAGTCTGTCCTCAAAGAACCCTGACAGATTGGCTTATTTGGTATCTCTGTTCCTTTGTACAGATCAGGTCTCAATTCTTACTTTGGCCTTTTAGGGTTTAACAGAAACACAACGATCAATCAGACAGAAATTTCATCCGACACAAAAACATCTGATTTCTGCGTGTCGCTCTATAATCAGCTGCATTAAAGCAAGTCTCTGACTTAACGAGCAGTGACACAAGTAATTTATTCTTCCTGAGAAGAATTCTCTTTGATTAGACTGACAAACAGCTTCTTTAAGAGAATACTCAAGCATAATTCACATTCTGTTTTGCAGATATTTAAGATGTGGAATAAGGAGTTATACGTGCGAGAGCAACAAGACGCATATGAGTTCTTCACCAGCCTGGTGGACCAGCTTGACGAACATCTCAAGGTAAAGTGTCTAAAACATGCTTAAAATAAACTGTCATCCATGGGTCAGTATTAATATTAGTAATTGTAATTTTTCCTCCAGAAAATGGGTCGAGAACAAATCTTCAAAAACACATTTCAGGGAATCTTCTCAGACCAGAAGATTTGTAAAGACTGTCCTCATCGGTGAGTTGTCTGTGTTTTTTGTTTTTTTTCCCTCTCTCTCTCTCTCTCAGAAAACACCTTCATTTTAATATCCGTTATTTCTGCCGTTTGACTGCTGACCTTTCTTGCACAGGTACGAACGTGAAGAAACATTCATGGCATTGAACCTCGGAGTAACATCCTGTCAAAGTCTGGAGATCTCATTAGACCAGTTTGTCAGAGGAGAGGTGCTCGAGGGCAGCAATGCCTACTACTGTGAGAAATGCAAAGAGAAGGTCTGTAAAGAGCTCTGCACATTTAATGTTTTTTTTGTTTTTTTAAAACCACATTTTATTCTGATTTACTTATCAGATTTGTCTGTTTTTTCTTATGTACACAGAGAACCACAGTAAAGAGGACATGCATCAAGTCCCTTCCCAGCGTCCTTTGTATTCACCTCATGCGTTTCGGCTTCGACTGGGAAAGTGGACGCTCCATTAAATATGACGAACAGATAAGGGTACGCAGCGGACGGAGCGCTTTATTCTCTGGCTCTCTGCTGCTTTTCACCAAATCCCTGAAAATCCTCTCCGCTCACTGCTTATACTTGAGTTGAACAGATTCCAATGTGACTGTTGTGTGTTTGCAGTTCCCCTGGGTGTTGAACATGGAACCGTACACTGTGTCTGGAATGGCTCGTCAAGACTGCAGCAGCGATGGAGGCGAAGGCCGCGGCGACGGGACCTCAGGGGGCTCACCCCGCAAGAAAGTCACCATTTCTGAGAACTATGAACTCGTGGGCGTCGTCGTTCACAGTGGTCAAGCGCACGCCGGCCACTACTACTCCTTCATTAAAGACAGACGGTAAGAGATGGACAGAAACTCCCTCCCACTTTAGGTTGAAATACCTCCTTATGTGCCAAGGAATCAGAACCATTTACAGTGTGGTATTTTTGTGCTCGGTGGAGCGGTGCGTTGGTGATTTGTCTTGTTGTTGGAACACATTTTTCTCTTACTTAAATTTCCAGGCAGAACTTTATGGACCTCCTTGGGGCAAATAATTGCAGCATCAGATGTTGTACGGGATTCCAGTTTAGTTTGTAAGCGTCTCCAGATGTCTGGCTCTGGGAGTCAGAAATCCTCACTGGCAAAGTAGAACATTAGGAGACCACAGGAGCTAATATTTGGCACCACGCTCTTGCTTGCCTGCTTGTTCTTTTCCATACTTAACATCACAACAAAGAAAGCCTGTTCTTAAGATGTTGATATTTTCCAGGAAATTAGACAAATTCTGAATCTGCTTCTCAAATCATGTTGTTTGTTAGAAGAAGAGACTGGTTGGAGAAACAGGTGGACACCATGTCTTGCTTTTAGGATTTCCCTGAAAAGTATTTAAAAGTGTGAAATCCAATTATTTGGATTTTAGACCATGAAATGCTTTTAATAAATTATCATGTATCTTAAAAATTGTATCGTAAAGTCATTGTTCCTATGATCAGATTGAATTAACATCAGTTTTGCATTTAAACGTGTTTTGGGGGGAAATGTGCTACTGGTAATGTTATTTTCATCTGATATGGATGAAGTGACGAGATGTTAAACAAGACGTGTGTCGAGACCTGAGAACGGATGACAGAAGTGGCGATCTCATCCCCTACACTTTTCACCCTTAGCAGCTCTGTCCTGTTGTTAGGTTGCTCAGTGTTCCTGAAGGCACAAAATGATAAGGCAGGGAGATGTGAAATATGTATGTGCTGAAAGAGGCAATGTGAGTGTGTTTGTGTGTGCAAGTCCACTTATTCATTTTAAATATTTTGATAGGACGCATATCAGGATGTGTCCAGGAAAGCGAAGGACGGACATGAGGACGAGGAAAGAGAGGGCAGACAAGGTCCAGAAGAAGGGCAGATTGAGGGAAAGGATGAGGATGAAGCAATGAGAGGCAGGAGCAGAGATGTGCTGTGATTGTTCCCTGTCCATACTTTAATAAACCCAGCCAACCTGATCCAAACAAAGCTCATCTCCCACATTTTTCAAATGCTTGATGGACAATTAGCTGCTCGATTCAATATTGATGAAAAAATGAACTGAAAAATGTTTCAACGTTATGTTTAAATGCACAGAAAGTGTCAAAAAATAAAGCCACTAGCAAATTCCTGTAAGTACCTCATATTCAGACTTTTGGGTTTTCTTTTTGTTTGACGTAATATCGTCTACTTCTGTTTGTTTCAGTGGCAGTGCTCGTGGGCGCTGGTACAAGTTCAATGACAATGTGGTGGAGGAATTCGACATGAACGATGAAACTCTGGAGTATGAATGCTTTGGAGGAGAGTACCGACCCAAAGTATATGATCAGTGTAAGTGAACCGTAGCTGGACGCGTATCTACTAATGAGTACATATGGGTGAAGCTCCACATCTGTATCTGGACCCACATCATAATGACACCTATTTTGTGTGTACAGCCAACCCATACCCTGACGTGCGCAGGAGGTATTGGAACGCCTACATGTTGTTCTATCAGAAGATCAGTGACCAGAACTCACCTGTTCTGCCCAAGAAAAGCAGAGTCAGCATCATGAGGCAGGAAGCTGAGGACCTCACACTGTGAGTGACTTTTCCACTGACCTGATAAACCTTCTCCCGTTAGGCTTTGGTTGTTTGTGAGTCAGTATGACCCATACAAGTATGAGTAATTTTTGGTTTCCCTGACGGTTCCAGTACACAGACAGTAGAAGTCTGTGCTGCTGTTACCAGATGTGCAGCCGTAACCCTTTTTATTTCCACGTGCGATCAATAGTCTTAATCAAAAATATCACAATCAGCATAACCGGAACAGTGCACCACCTACTGTTACATTGTCTTTCCCAGGTCTGCCCCGTCTTCTCCTGATGTTTCACCCCAGTCCTCCCCTCGCCCCCCTAGAGCCAACAATGACCGCCTCACCCTCCTCACACGCTTAGTCCGAAAGGGAGAGAAGAAGGGCCTGTTTGTAGAGAAGATGCCTGCCAGCATCTATCAGGTAATCAAACCTTTTTCAAATAATTACACGGACACTTGGGTTACAATTGCAGACACACCGGTATAACATCTGTCCTGTGTGGCAGGAAGAGGCATTCAGCTCAGAAGTGGAGTAATTAGTCGAGTGTCTAACCTTTATTGTGTTTGTAGATGGTGAGAGATGAGAATCTGAAGTTCATGAGGAACAGAGACGTCTACAACAGCGACTACTTCAACTTCACCCTCTCTCTGGCCTCCGTCAACGCAGTATGTGATGCACTTAAATTGCCATGCGTTGTAATAATACAGCAGTCAAACATTTTGTGAAAAATTGCTGATGTGTTTGTGTACATGTCTTATACATATGCCAATATTCCACTTAATTTGCATTGGGGTATTTTTCTCCATATCAAATGCCTGTTTATTATCAGCTTTGTCAAACTTAGTTCTAGAACAGCATTGAGACATTTTCTACTGCAAACAAGAATCATTCTGAAAGAGTCTGTGAGCCATGTTTTCCCTTTGGACAAGGACCAGTGAACAGACTGTTCTTGTGTTTGTTTCAGACAAAGCTGAAGCACCCAGACTACCAGGCCATGGCCAAAGAGAGTCTCCAGCTGGCTGTTCATTTTCTCTTCCACACCTACTTACACACGAAAAAGAAACTCCGGTAAGTAAACACATGCTCTGTCAAGATTTAACATCCCTCATAGCGCTCTCTAACAGTCTGTTCTTCTGTTGATCTGCCACAGTGTGGACACAGAGGAGTGGATGGCCACAGTGGAGGTGTTGCTGTCAAAGAGCAGCGAGGCCTGTCAGTGGATGGTTCAATACCTGGTCGGACCAGAGGGAAGAGAGATCACCAGGTTTGCACCTCTTTTACCTGATCTCTTATTAGAGGTGCACATCACTATGTTTGTGACGATGCAGGAGGTTCCGATCCAATTCTAAATTATTTTGGATGCACCCGCCAATTAATGAATATTTTTCTCACAGTATATAAAGTACTTGGTATTTTTAAATATAGCTATCCGTCGTTGATAGTTCCCAAAAAGCATAGTCCTCTCAGAAAGATGTTTGATTGTCGGTTGATTGTGAGCCAGCCGCCACTCATATAAAGACATAATAGAGGACAATCAGTGCACTTTTATACAGGCTTATATTTGCAGGACTGTAGCTGAGTTTTAATCACTGCAGCATTTTTGTAGCTGTCCTGGTGATATGTGATCCTTAAGACTTGGCAGCTCCCTGCAACACTCCCTCATTCTAATCAATGCTCATTCAGGTCTCTGGTCGGGGTCAGGAAATTGACCCTGATAATGCTGCTGTAGCCACTAAAGCTGCACTCACTCCCCCAAGTGCATGTGCTGCAAATACCCATACTTTAACACAGTTCTATCCTTTGTGCTTAATTATTTTGTTTTAATTGCACAAAGACATGCTCAAAGATTTTTAGTACAGAACATGCCTAAAGCCAAGAGGTGGAAATTAGCACCTGTAATATACAGGTGATTGTGTTCTGGTGAGTTTTGTCAAAATACACATGACTGGGAAATAAAAGTAGCGCATACAAACGAGATCTGGCTGTAAGAGCATCTTTAGTGATGGTAGAGTGATGTGTCTCAAAACAGACTGAATCTCATCACTGCCCCAAGAGCATGCACTGTTCTGTCCCAGACATCATAAAATGTAGTAGTATTCTTATATGGCAAAATAAACAAAAACAAACAATCTTGGCCCTGTATTGCACAGTCATAGAGGTTTAGAAGAGGCCAGTGATTCAATTTTGTAACCAGAGACTCTGGAACAAAATTCAGGCAATGTCAGAAATTTAAGCCAACCTTCTACAAGTGTAGCTGCTGCCACGACATCTGTTTAACAACCATTAGGAACGCACTGTGACACATTGATCTACATGACAGGTTTTTGAACACTGACGCTGTTTTAACGTCAAGCTTTCATTGCAAACTTGGCATTGCCATTCCTTTTCTATTTAGAAAGGGACAAGGATTCTATTTTTTTTTTGTATGTTCACATAAATACCATAATTGTAACAGGAATATGCTTACTGTTTCCAGCAGCTGTGGTGCAGGTTAGATGACTCATGCTGGACACGTTTCTTTTCTCCTCCTTTCTTTTCTCCACGTGTCATAGTCTGACCTTCTATCATCACACACACTACATATGTTTAGTATTTCTGTGTCACGTTGTGTTTGCCGATAAACCTGTTGGCCTGCTGAAAACACACAGTCTATAAGTGCCTTAAACATAAGATACTGTGTAGGAAGGGGGCTGATAGATATCAGCCTCAGTGGCAGAAAGACGAACCGAGCACTTCCAGCCGTGTTCCAGTCCACACGTACATGTTAGTGATCAACTGACCAGCTGCAGCAGCAGGTGATCCTCAAGAATGTAACAGCGCAGCCAGAAGATGATTTCACCAATACGTTCCTTATTTTTAAACAGGTGTTGTTTTGCTTTGCTACGTGTTAAAACACAAGGTGAACATATAGTCATTACATAACTGCTTATGGAACATCTGACATCTGAGAAAGGGAACCCTCTGGACCTTTCACATATCACCTTACCTGCATAGAGAAAGACCATGCGTGGTATCACAATTATCACTTATTTATTCACATATTTATTCAATTTACAGGTTGTATTATCACAGTGACAGTTTTTGCACACCACTTATCTCACAAATAACCGCAGAAGCTTTTTTATCGCATCATCATATTTTGTTCAAATGAGGCTTTGGCTTCCTGTTTACGGTATGTGGTCCATGTAATAAATACTGGATTTCCCTGTGCGGCTCCGTTCTCAGAGTTTGCCTGTTGGAGTGCAGCGTGAGGGAAGTGAGAGTCGTCGTCGCTTCCATCCTTGAAAAGACTCTGGAGAGTGCCCTTCACTTTGCAGACCCGGGATTGGACAACCTGACCGACGCCCTGCTCTCACTGCTGGACAAAGATGTTCCAGAGAATGTGAAGAACTGTGCACAGTATTTCAGTCTCTTCAGCAACTTTGCTCAAAGGGTAATAACACTCGGACAAATAATGACTATGGGGCTACACCCACACCGAAAATGATGTCTTATCTAGATGATGGTGTTAGCTACATAACTCCCAACACAGAGGCGCACAAGGATTATACACCAGTTGCTGGGATTTTAGCGTCTCTGCTGTCGATGTAGGTTTGGGTTGTATACTGAATTAATTTGATTAATTAAGTTTTCGCTTTCTGAAATAGTTAACAAACATTCATAGGAATTCTTAATGATCATTCATAAAGTTTACATTTTGTAACATGTTCTGAGTGTGCTTGTCTAGTCATAACTGCAGTATGGTTTTAGTAAACATTTATTTCTCAATGACGCTTTGTTTGGTTCACATAGCTGAAATTAACTGATTGAATTGATTGGAAACCATCCATAACTTTGGGCGAGAAATGTTGATGATTGAACTCTTTTTTTTTTTTTTTTTTTTCCATATTGCTCAGCTCTGTGTGAATGTAGTCAGTAGTATGATGATAAAAATTTGACAGTAAGGACAGTCATGCAAATGTAATGATGTAACATTTTGCATTTTTTTAATGAAACATCCATGTGACGTATGAGTGAACTGACTCCATGAGTGTTCTTCCTTCTCTGTCAGGGCTGTGGTCCTTGTCAGTTGTTGCTGAAACACTCCGCCTACCGCCGGATGCTCATCTTCCTTTTAGGACCCAACAGGCAGAACAACCAGGTACCAATGAGTGTCATTGTGCTCTTGAACAACAGCACATGCTTAAACTGAGAAGTGCTGTTTTCTTAATTACTAGTCGGTTGACTTCTTGTTTGCGTGTCCGCTGCACAGAACCGGCGGTGGAGTCCAGCTCAGGCCCGGGAGTTCCTTCACCTTCACAGCACTCTGGCTCTCATCACTCTGCACACTGAACTCAACTCCCAACGCACACAAGGTCAGACATGTCTCACATCACCTCAAACTCAGGAATATATTCAGCGCCACACAAGCTGCTTTTGGGTTTCCTTTGTCTTTACTGACTTGTTTGATATTTGTTGTAGCTCAAGGAGTGTTTAAGCTGCGTGTGAACAGCGCACCAACGTCCACCCCACTGCTCCCACTCCACAGTGACATCCTGGCCTCACTCTTCACTCCAGAGGGCCAGCCTTATCTACTAGAGGTATATATATATATGATATACAGCAGCAAGAATAGGTTTACAGAGCACACAACAGCAAAAATAATCCCCGCGTTGAACTGGCGACTTGTCCAGGGCCCCCCCCCCTGCCTTCACCCTTGAGCAGGAGTGTCAACCTTATTTTAGTTCAAGGGCCAAATGGCTACATTAGGTCTGACATGGGCCGGACCAGTCCAATAATAACAGAATGGCATGACTAATGTCGACTCCCAACTTTATTCATATGATGCAAATGTTTACATCTACAAACTGTCCTTTAAAACAATGAATAACATTAACGATCTCAAAATTCTTGAGAAAAATACGTTTAACTTTGGCAATATTATACCTCAGTTTATAATTTATACTGTTCACTATAACTTGGAGATCTCAGTAGATCTACAAATACACAAAACATTTAGTAACAGGCAGAATATTGTTAAAATTACACTTCTCTACAGACATTTCAGGTTGTTTATATTTATTTAACAAATATAAACAACAGGTTATTTAAGTTTTTTGTGAAATTATACTTCATTTTAGTGTAAATACCTGGAAATTTCAATGAAAAATTGACATTTCCACAGAGAAAAAAATTTAGTAGTCAGTATTTATAAGTTATTATGTTAATGATAAATAAAATACTTATAAAAATAATAATTTTTCCCTTCTGTATGTGGAAACTAATCTATAATGGGGGAAAAAAATGTCTTAGGTGTAATTTTTGCATTCTACAAATTCATCCCACGGGCCAGATTGGAACCTTTGGCGGGCCACATTTGGCCCCCAGGCTGCATGTTTCACACCCCTGCCCTTGAGTACCTGGGATAGGCTCCAGTGACCCCCTAGGACCCTACAAAGGATAAAGCAGGTTCAGAAAATGAGTGATTTGAGTGAGTTGTGCAAAACAAGATCAAGAATAGGTGGATGATTGCACAGTTTCTGTTGTGCCACCTGACAGCGGCAGGAAGGAACGACCTGCCATACCTCTCTTTCACACACTTGGGGTGTCTCAGTCTGTCACTAATGGAGCTCTTCTTTATTTTAGAATTTACAAAATGACGCTCATCCTTGTTGATGGTGATGTCCACTGATGAATAGTGTAAAAAAGGTCCTTAACTCTCTTGTTTCTCCCTCAGGTGATGTTTGCCATGCGGGAGCTGTCCGGCCCGCTGTCTCTCCTGATAGAGATGGTGACGTACATCTCGTTCTGCAACGAGCCCTTCTCACTGGGGGTGCTGCAGTTGCTCAAAGTAAGTACTATTTAAAGGTCTTCCAGAACCTACTGTGACAAAATCGGTCAAAGCTGTGGGCTTTTACTGTAAAAACCTCCCTTTTTGTCTTTGACAGACTCAGCTGGAGACCGCTCCACCACACGAGCTGAAGAACATTTTTCAGATGCTGCAGGAGCTCCTTGTAAGTGGAATTCTTCTGTTCTTTCTCCACTACTGATTTGCTGAATTTTTTTTATTATTTTTTTTATACATGTAACCATCTTTTTTTAACCTCGATTCATTGTTTTTATGCTCAGGTTGTGGAAGACCCTCTACAAACCCAGAGACTCAAGTATGCTTTTGAGTCAGAGAAAGGCCTCTTGGGTAGGTGGTTGTTTTTGTTTTTTTTTTGTTTTTCCTCTTGGCATCTTGTCATTGTTAACATTGTTAGTTGGTAATTGATTTAATGACTGTGTGAAACTAACTGAACACTCTGTCCCCGCAGCTTTGATGCATCAGAGCAACAACGTGGACAGCAGACGCTGCTACCAGTGTGTGAAGTTCCTGGTCACATTAGCTCAGAAGTAGGTTTCCCTCAGGTTGAGTCAGCAGCACTGCACAAAACAAATGCGCCTGGATCAGTAGAGTAATGTGCAGAAAGATCAAACTTGAACTAGTTTCATTGTCTTTAACCAGGGCCTTTAAAAAACACAAAAAAACCAAAGTAGTACGTTTCAGAAGTAGGTTTCCCTCAGGTTGAGTCAGCAGCACTGCACAGCACAAATACATCTGAAACAGAGTAATGTGCAAAAAGACCATTTGTCATTGTCTTTAACCAGGGCCTGTGTTTTAAAATTAATTCCATGTCACTTACTCCTTTTCAGGAAATTGAGAAAAGTAGATTAAAGTGGAAAAAAAGTGGATTACAAAGTGGACATGTCACCTGTTCATCACTGGGTCCAAACCACCTGAATCATTTTTGTTTTATTATATATTTTATTTTTTATTTGTCATTACACAATAACATTACATTGGACAACAATGCAGTCACGTTCATTCACCACCAGGCCTCGCCCCCTCGCCCCCACTAGCAGGGCCAGAGGCGACAGCCAAAACAACACAAGATAAAACATAACAGGACGAAACAAAACAAGACCTGAATCTTAAATGTAATTTCGATATCCGTGAAACTAAAGGCTTTAGTGTTGCACAAGAGGTCAAGAAGGCAAAAAAGGTCCCCATAAAAGCAGCACCAGTACTGCTATTTTTTCACAGTGGGGGACACGAAAGTCCAGCCCTAGATTAGAGGAACGTGAAATAAGATTCAAATTGGTTTCAAAACGGTTTTTAGGTCTCGCATATACAAAGTTGACATGTGCTGATTTACAGTGAACTAAATCCCGTGACTCATTAACTTTACAAATGGCTACTAAACTGTTTAGACTTTTGCTGTCAGAATATTTGAGAATCAGACGCTTTATTGTCATCATAGTTGGAGCACGATGTAATTAGAGGAGCTCCACTACAGTGGTGATCAAGTATGAAAGTAAGTGCAGTGCAGGAGTAAAGAATATAAAATGTTTAAATATACATTAAAAATTGCACTAGTACATATCTGATTGTGAGATGTAAGAGTATTTTATTTTTATTTATTTAAATGTATTCGAACCAAAAATAAAAACAAACAAGGTAAAAAAACAAAATCAGACTCTTTAAAGTTCGAAAAGGGTGTTGGATGAAGTGAAACACTTATCTAGTCCTAAACCTGTTTACAAATTTTTAAATCAGTAACTCAAATTTGAGTTGCCACAACATTGGGTATGAGCTTTTAACACAACACAAATCACTGTAGTATAAATTATACACTGTTTCAATAAC
>JAPTHA010000019.1:20433304-20452084 GCA_029814585.1 Gymnapogon annona | reverse complement strand
GCCATCGCTCAAAAATGTAGAAATATACAGCGTAATTCGTCCTGGCACATTTATTAAGCTAGACGGGCTTCATCAGCCCGGCAGCTACCATTGCACTTCCGGAACAGTCCTACCAAAATAAAAGCATCGAAACGTAGGTCAACAAAGTATTTCAATGTATTTCATCCTGTACGAGACTGGGTATAAAAATGAAGTGAAAGTTACATTTATTATAAAATTATACACATATATCTAACTATAAAATGTATAAATTAGAAAAATTCAAAAAAGGAAAATTTGCACACTTCATTGACTGCCGATGACATCTATAGACATCATTTGAGACAGGTAGACCGTAACGTTTTACTGATGTCTGGCAGGCAATGAGTTTTAAAGAGGTTAAAGGAATGCATATCAATCACTTTCACACCCATATCACAAAAGCAAAAACAGTTGCATTTATTTGAGAGCGCAGACAGGGGTGTTAGTTGACCAGAACATAAAAAGAACAAGTCACAAGAAAATCGTCTTTACCAACCTTCAACTGCTAACCAGAATATGACCGCTGGCTTAACACCCAACTACTTTGAAGTACACAATATACACATGGAGGACACATTTTTAGTCCAGAATAACACAAAGGACAGAGTTCAACATACAATACTCATTTTTAATAACAATAGAGAAGAAAGTATAAACCCTGTCAATCTAACATTTTAAATTTGCCCATAAGGTGCACCTCTGGTATCAGGAGACTATTGATACAGGGGGAAAACTGGTACAGTAGGTCTGTCAGGTGTGGCAATAGAAGAACGTCATTGACACACTCACAACACGTGTTCATGATCATGAAACGCAGTGAAATGTTTCCTATAAAACTGGCAACACAATGTCCATAAAACACGGCCAATGTTGAATGAGACTATATTTAACGAGGGGGACAAATATGAAATTCAAGTATCAAAATAACTAAGACACTGACAAGTTGAAAAGGTAAATTACAAAGGTAGTAAAAATCAAGGGAAAAAGGACACCGACACAATCAACAATACATTAGGCAACACTTTGCATTTGTTTAAGGCAGTTGATTAAAAAACTAAACAGAACTAGGCATCTTCTTCATTCCAAGTTAAATACAAGCCTAGCCCTAACTTGTCACCAGGAGATTTGTTGTACAAAATAACTACGCCCGACGCTAAAAACTAAGCACTTTAGTTTGACTTGTCTTCTGACATCTGAGTGACAAGAGAGTTCATATGGACAGCGGTGTGTTGTGCTCTTTATTTTTGGTCTTCTTCACAGTGAGGTCTGTCAGGGCTTATGAGGCTGGTGCATCACAGAGTGGCGATTCACTCTCAGCCTATTGTCTGGCACGAAATCTAAACGGTTGGCACGTTTCTGTGCACAGCATGAGGAGGCAGGGTGGCTCGTTGCATGGGCTAACGGTTGCCTTTCATGGCCTCCTTGGCTGCCAGGATGAGAGGTGTGAGACTGGAGAGAGGTTTGGCCAGCTTCAGGAACGGATGCTGTGCGACAGGACACACAAAACATGTCAAGAATCACAACTGAAATGTAACCATCTGGAAGAAGTTATGAAATGGGGGGAGGGTGTGGTTATCAACCTGCAACAGTTCTTTGCCACCGCCTCTTTTCTCTACGTCCATTTCCAGGCAGCGGTTGAGGAAGTCTCTGAAGACTGGAGACAGCTTCTCTGGATTCTGAAGTTCAGGGGTGCCGTTGGTGGCAATCAGGTATAATGCCTACAAAAAAAAGGGGGGGGGAAGAGATATTAGACGAGTGTGAAAGAAGAGTGGCCTCAAATTTCAGGAAATAAGGGTTTTGTAGTAGACATTAGGTCTATCCGGTGAAGAAAACTGACAACGCAAGCATTTAAGTTCAGAGCTAAACAACTGGCCACTGTTTTACAGATAGTGGTCATCATTTATGGCCTCTTTTTTTAGACTGTCAATTATGTTCTCCCATTTCAGGCATCCCGGAGTCTGCTGTTAGACAGAATGTTCAATCCCACTTATTGACTAGAATGATGAGTTCTTTGGGCTTTTTCCCTTCCGGGGTCGCCGCAGCGAATCCAATTCACATATTTAATTTGGCAGGAGTTTTTACATCAGATGCCCTTCCTGACACAACCGGGCTTTAACTGGCACAATGAGACACACTCCCTCTTGTGGCTGCAGAATAATTGCTGACTTTCTTTTTTTAAACATATGCACCAAGAATATGAGAAAAATCAGTTTACAACAAAGCGATGATGGTGTTTACTGAGTTTAAATGAGTAACAGAGTTTAACAGAGACCATATACACACAATTACCAAAACATACACTATAAAAGCTGCTGAACTGAAATGAAGAACTGAGTGAATACACACACACAACACCCAGCTCATCCCCCCCTGTTCAAACACAAACCCACCAAACGCAACCTCAGAAACAGACGGGCAGACATGCACCATCACACACACACACACAACACGTTTTTTTCAACAGCTTCTTTCCTGCTGCAGTCAGACTCTTGGCCAGTACTACATAAGCAGGTTAAGTCAATATGCTATGTGTGTATTTGAGTGTATGTTTGATGTGTGTGAATAAATTACCTCCTCCTCGTTGCAGTGTATGTTATTCCATTTTGTTTCATTTATGTATTTATTCTATGTATTAAATGTGTCTTTGCATCTGCTCCTAGGAGTGATCACACAAACATTCCTATGTGTCCCCCCACATAATGGCAATACATTTATCTTGAATTAAAATATCTTCATCTTGCCGATTTCAGCTGCAAAAAGTGTGTAGTGAACATTTGTGTTGAGCATTGTTGTTAGTGTGTGTGGTGAGCGGAGGGAATCCTCATGATCCTCACTTGTGAGTGTCTGTCATGTTCTTGTGTTGACTCATGAGATGTTTGTCGTCTTGGCCCAAGTCTGACATTTCAGTTTTATTGTAACTGAACAGACGCATCCACAATAATGAAACCTTCGACATTCCACACAGTCAACATATACTCACTCGTAGTGGGTTCTCATTCAGGTAGGGAGGCTCTCCTTCAACCATCTCAATAGCCATAATACCCAGAGACCAGATATCTACTTTAGGCCCATAAGCCTTTCTGGTGACAACCTCTGGGGCCATCCAGTAAGGTGTGCCCACCATGGTGCTACGTTTGCTTTGCTCTGGAGTGATCTGGGCACAGAAGCCAAAATCGGCTGTGGAAGAGATGGAGGCATGTAAGTCCAAGGACGATACAGGTAGTATGCCCGTTTCAAAGGTTGTTCATTGAAAACAGGTGCCGGACTTACTGAGCTTGACAGAGCCGTCCATGCCAAGTAACACATTGTCACTTTTGATGTCTCTGTGGATGACCTGGTTGGCATGCAGGAAATCCAATGCTTGTAAACACTGCGGACAGGAAAAACAAAGGCAGAAGTTAAGAAGAATAGTGTAGAGCAGGGGTCTGCAACTCCGGTCCTGGAGAGCTGTAGTCCTGCATGTTTTAGATGTTTCCCTCTTCCATCACACCTGGTTCAATGATCTGCTCATCACTAAAAGCCGCAGAAGCCTGGTAATGACGCAATCCAGGTGTGATGGAAAAGGGAAACATCTAAAACATGCAGGACTATGGATCTCCAGGACCAGGGTTCCCTACCCCTGGTGTAGAGGGAGACCTGTGTTCTTTAATGTGGTGTCTGGTTGGAAAGAGCCATTTGCACCTCTCGGCAGACGGCAGCAATCTGGGCCTCGTCCATACACGTCTCTGTTACCACGTCGGTCAGTGAACCACCTGCCAGGTACTCCATCACCACAAAAAGCTCCTCCCCCATCAGGAAACTAACAAAACAATATACGTCACAAACTAACAGTATAACATTCTGTCTATAATATTTACCAGTACTGTAAAAAAAAAAAAACCCTCAGCTTTCATGAGATTTTACATTTATTCTAATCACCATATGAACTAATTCTCCTACATGTTCCAAACCTCTTTCAGGATTCCTCTTACCTGTCTAAAAAGTTTACAATGTTGGGGTTCTTTAGCTCCTTCATCACTAGAATCTCATTGATGATTAGTTCCTTCTTCGGCTGCTTTTGTAGGTTGATCTGTTTAATGGCAACCTGGAGAAACACATCAGCAAATCCAGGAAAGTTAGAAAAGCCCCAAAAACATTCACTTTAACTAATTTAGTCCAAATCTTGATTAAATTTTTACATTGAAAACACATTACTTTTATTTTTCCTTTATTTAGTGATTAGATTTTGAATGGCCCAAGCTGTCTCTGTCTTTCTTTGAACATTAAACATTTTGAACTGTACTTCTTGTACAAAGTAGGTGAAATCAACTGCTGAAAACTATTGCTCATTTTCACTTATTATTATTATATATTAGAACAGAACTACATCTCCTCAATCTCCAATTACCTCCTGTCCTGTAGCAACATCGATGGCTGTGAATACTGTTCCTGATGCCCTGTTCAAAGACAGATAACCAAGTTACTAATGCACAATTTAATTAGAATTAACAATTTTACACAATATTGCAAACAGAAGCGTGCAAAGGCAGGAGTTAAACAGCAGAACCCCGTACGGCTCACAGACATGAGATCACTATCACTAAGACAACCAGAAGCCGAGTGAAGAAACCGGAAATCAGTTTTCTTTTGCTGATTACCAGCTGGTGGTCAAAGAAAAGATGCAGCAATAACTAAAACTAAACTCCATCACATAATCTAAATGTGAAAGTACTCACCCCTGGCCGATCTTTTCGTATCTGGTGTACTTCTTCTTGGGATCTCCGATGCTGACTATGGTTCCTGCAAGACAAAAAAAAAAAAAGCGTAAAAGAATGGTAAATGGATTGCAATTATATAGCGCTTTTCTACACATTTAAGGCACTCAAAGCGCTTTACATTGGCCTCACATTCACACACCAGTGGGCGGCTGTCAAGGCACTGCCAGGCTCCACTGGGAGCAATTTAGGGTTCAGTGTCTAGCTCAGGGACACTTCCACATGTGGAGAGTCGGAGCCAGGATTCGAACCACTGACTCTTCGGCCATTGGACGACTTGCTCTACCAACTGAGCCACAACCGCTCAGAAATATAAGAAATAAACAAAACAAACTAATGTCAATGTTACCTTAGCACAACGGCTTCGTAATAATTACAATTCTTACTTAGTTTGTCCATGATCTCCTCATCTGACATCTTGCCCTTCTTTTTTTGTCTGTCTGCAGCCTTGGAGGCAGTGTCTCCATCAGGACATGTGCTTGGAGCAGGAATGGGATCAATGACCGAGCGAGTGTACACCTGTTGGACAAAGCATATCAACAAATCTCAAGAATGCTTTTAACATTCAAAATGTATAGATGCCAATATATAGAGACCAAGTCAATAGATACAGGGCACTTACACTTTTTGTGTGTTCCGGTCGTGGCGCCACAATGGGAGGTGGAGTTTCATCGTCGTCATCATCATCGATGTCTTTAATATTCGGAGAGGGTTCGGTGCTTTTTTTGACAGGCTGGTTTAAAGAGAATGTACATTTTGAGAATCAATGTAATCGACCAAATATATGAAGAACAAACACTGTGAAACAGTTACTGGAAATACTTACAGACTGAGGGCCTGGAGTGAATGCATCTTTTTCTATAAAAGGCAGAAATAAAAGAAGTAGTTTTGAATTACAGTTACAGTCGCAGAGTAGACATGTCTTCTTTCAGGGCAAAACTAAATGTATTAAACTACCCTTTACACTGCCTGATCAGTCATCCTGTTACGGAAGTTAACATAGATCAAAATCTTTATCACGATCGAGGGAAGAGACTTATCAGATAAATGATGTGCTTGAAAACAAAATTAAAAACATACTGAATGCTATTTGGATGACTACGTTTTTCCACAGAAAGAGAAAAAAAATAAACAAAAATCTAATGAGACAAAATGCCACGAAGGTGCCCTACAAACTTAAATCTGAACTTAGACCTTCACCTGAAGACGATAAGCTGAGGTATTTCTGACGACCATTCCCTGTCGAGTCGTAGAACTTAAGAACATCAAGCACAGCCTGTGGGTTTTTCTTTTGCTCTGACTTGGTGATGTTTGAGGTCTGGAGTAGTCGAGCCCACTGCTCTGGCATACCCTGGGAAAGATGGCATGGTGCAAAAATGTCACAATGGTACAAAGACATAATGTTAATGCGTGTTTTGGTCAATTGACACATTTCAAAACGGTGAGGTAAGTGGAAATGTCCCCACCAAGAATAACCAAAGTGTAAAGACTCACAGTGAATTCTCCTGTGACAGCGTCAAACCCAACATGGATGGTGTGTTCAAAATCTGAAGGTGGTGAGATCTCTGGCCGCTCTTTGTCTCTATCTTTCTTTCTACCACCTGGAAGTAAACCAACACCTTGCTTAAACTGTACATAACGCCTCTTACACTGCTTATAAATTCCAATTCTATTACACTGGGCATTGTTTTAGAAATGAATAAGTCGCTTTTCTATTCTCCGACGGCAATAAAAACTCACCTTTTTCAGCCCCCGAGAAAATTGAGATGATCTTATTGCGAGGTTTCCTTTCTTCGGGCACAGAGGGCAGAGGTTTAGAGCTGTGGTTGGCTGAAAGTGAGTCTTTTCCAGAGCTGGTGCTGAAGATGGTACTGCTCATCCTGACAGGAGGGGCAGGGGGCTTATCCTCAGGATCTCCGTTATCACACATGGCTAAATGTGGTTTTGAGTGTCACAGGGCTAACAGGGCAGTGGGTGAGGATTGGCAGGGTGAACAAAACCAACAGAGCAAGGCAGCGATCACATCAGCAATGGGCACATGTGTGCTCATGCACTACAGGAGGTTGAGCAGAAAACTACAAAAACAGGAGAGGAGGCACACTGGCTGGTACCTGAAAGAGAAACGGACATTGATTACACCATTGACATACAGCAAGATACAGCGATGGATTGCAAAGAAATATTTTTTGTGACAGAAAAAAACAAACAAAACATAGATGCAGCCCAATGATGCGCATGGCACATACTGGTACTTAGCATTTTTTTCTGCATGATTTGAAAATCACAAAACACATCATTAAGAGAATAAACACAGGGCATGGAGAAAATCCAACACGACTCTTGAAATTACTAGCATTATTAAAGTAAACGATGAGTACCACTAACTCGACAAACGACCTAATGAACGACTAGACTGCCGAGATAAAGATATATTATGCCAACATCCAAATACTAATAATGACAGCGAAGTAAAGATGCTGCGTTAGCGGAACAAAAATAGTAGGTACATTTCAGATTACTTTACCCCACATGTGAAAGTATTACTGTTGCTCTGAGAAATGGTTGCAGCTACAAAGGCTCCTCTGTGGATTCTATTTTAACTAAAGAAAAGAAGCCCAGTTTAGAGTAAAAGACCACAATGCATATGCCCTATTACCAGTACACCAGATAATGAAAAGCAGATACTTCCTTGCTATTTCTTAACAAAAAAGTGACCACAAAGCCATCCTTCTTTCTATGAACGCCCCTTCTACCAGTAATTCTGCCCAAATGCTTATTTTAAATGTCCTTCAAATGAGTAAGAACCGGGGCGGCTAGCATGCTAACGCTAGCATGAACTACTTGGCCAACAAGTGTGCTAGCTGTAAGCTAGGTGTTAGCATGACGAGCTACTCCAACGTTTGCAGCCCCGTGAGCACAGCGTCAAGCTTTCGTCTTATGCTAAACAGTCCGGGGACCAAAGTTCAGGCTTCCCCCAGACCGACGACGGTGCAAGCGGCTGATTTAAACAACGCTACGAGTGTGCTAAGTTAGCCGAGTGTCTGCTACTAACTAGTGTGCTGTATTTGTATGCTAGCTAATTACGACGCAGGAGCCGCAGAGCTCACCGGAGATTCCACGGTTAAACTTGAATAGAACTTGACTCCTGGCCGATTCCCGACGGTCGGTAAAAAAAAACAAAAACAAAAACAAAAAAAACCCGTTGGTAAATCCTTTAAAAGTACTTAGTGCGTGACATCGGGTCCCTGGTGGTACACGACTCGTACAGTAACTTAGTACGAACGGGACTTGAAATATTTACAATGCAACTTTTCTTCTATCTTTTCGGCCCTTGGATAATTCCGCTATGGCGAAGGGGAAGCGGAACTACCGACCCAGCCCTAGCCTATTCAATAAATGTTTCAGATCAGTGCTGTGTATTCAAATAGTCCGCTGTGTGTATGTTTTTACTTGCAGCAAAATGAACAAAAAAACACCCACGTTAACTCTCCGTATCTACAAATTTCGGGCCACGCGAATACATAAAAAGTGACGTACATAGTCAAAACTTACAAACTGCAGTCTGAGGTTGAATCAAGTCGAAAGGCATCTTAGGTAATGTAGTCCAGCAGTGACAGCAGGCTGTGCCGTGGGAGCGGCTGGCGTCTACTCTAATCAGCTGGATATGAAGTATAAAGCCAGTCTTTGCTGAAGCATCCTCACTGTAACACGACCTGCAAATGTTAGGGCCTTTGCGGAGGGGGAATTGTATGATTTTGATTCATCAAAGGATGATGATGAAACTAACAATAACATGGCATATATATATATATATAATATATATATAGAATTGAATAGACTTTATTGCCATTTGTACATGATAACACAGGTACATTGGAATTTTTTTGTGCGTATCCCTGAGTCAGATAGCTAACTATAACTAAATAAAAAATAAAAATAAGAAATAAATAGACTGCACATTATAAACATAAGTAAACTACACGTTACAAGTACAACAAGTGAAGATACAAAATACGTATGATGAAAATGGCTATAGTAAGCACTTAATATTACTTAATATTACTCATATACATACATACATACACACGTGTATACATATATTGACAATAAATAAAATGCAATGAATGTACAATAAAGTACATTTGATTCTACAAGGAAATACATTAATCTATACAGAAATAAGGTACAATTTATTATATATATATTATCGTCTTATATATATAAGTCAATATTATAAACTGGAAATTTCGCCAAGTGGGACAAATAAAGGAATCTAATCTATATATACCTACATATATTTACTCGGTGCAAACAGCTTCTGTTTGCCATGTTATTGTTAGTTTCATGATCATCATCCTTTCATGATGAAAATCATCAATCTTCAGTTAGAAATATGAGATGTACAGTTAGAGACTGTCCATCTGATATTTTAGTCTTCCAAATAACATTCCGTATATATATATATTTTATTTTTAAGCACATACTTTATCTGATAACTCTGTTCTCTTACTAATAATGATATTGGCGTGTGTGTGTGTGTGTGTGTGTGTGTATGTATGGCCACATTATTGCATAACATAGATCACTCAACAAATGTAATTATTATTATTATTGTTATTTTGCTCGACACCTGTGGCAAAATAATTGTCCAAGGATTTACAACAGATCAGATAAATCAAAGAGAAATCAAAGAAAAAACATACTAAAATATTAGATGCACAGTCTCTATGTGTACATCTCATGTTTCTAACTGTGAACATTTAATACACGTGTAATAAATTGTTATTGGTCACATTGAGTGTTTCTGTGAAGTACGTAACATTAGCATGAACTATGTATTAGCATTTTTACTGCCCATCTAATCAATATATACATGTTCAACTATATGAAAAATCTCAAAATATTTAAGGACTACAGCTCTATAGGGCTTGGTATGAAGAATAAGTATGGTCTGTTATGGTGTGTAAAAACGCACTGTAGTTTTATGACTGAAATATAACAGATTTATCTTTCACATCAAATACAGCAATGTTTAACAGATCCAAAATATCAAGACAGAGAAAAATACTGAACATGAAATAAACAGATCTAGTTGACAACTAGCGTCTTTGCAATTTATTACTTTAACCTTCAAACCTGCATGTACTTGTAGTGTAACCCTAACCCTAACCCAACTAACTAGTGTTGAGATTGTTGTAGAGAATTCACAAAAAATGTAATTCTATAATCAGAACATGATATAACCGTGACATCTGTGTTTCTGAATCTAAATGCTATATAACATAACCGTGTTTGACTGATTTGCTTTGAGCTGTGTGACATACTGATATAAGAGGATCTATAGCTCCAAAGGGTAATTAATCATTCTCTCGTCTTTTGTGAAAGGGAGAAATGCAAGCAGAATGTGACAGAGGGTTTAGCTCTGCTTTTAGAAGTGTGTAGATAGATGGATGGATGGATGGATAGATAGATGGATGGAAAGAAAGACCTTTATTTATCCCACCACGGGGAAATTTGGATGTCACAGCAGCCAAATACAGAGTAGAAATAAAAACAGACAGATATACATTAGTTAAATTTATATATGACATACACTATGCATTTTGCCCATTGATGATTTGATGTTTCCATGCATATATAGACAGTGCCACACAACAGATCAATGTGACAAGAAGAGTTCCCCCACAGAGAGGCATTGCCAAAGACCCGTTCCCAACAGGAAACTGCAAACTCACACGGCCATGTCCCTACATGAAAGAACAAACAGCTTTTCAATTAAAAGGGAACGGTGCAAAATAGGACCAGGATTTTTTTTTTAGGATTAAAATAAACTACCTTCTGATTCTGAATTTTAACCCAGGCACACGTGGTTGAGTTGTCAGCAGTGCAGGGGGCATCCACAACAGTATGAGGCTCTAACTTGTTGGGCTGAGCACCTAGCGTGAGAAAAGTGTTTTAAAACAGAATGAATAGATTATGTATCTTCAATATCTACCATTTTAAAGGCACGCAAAGTGTGTGTGAGTGGAGTCTGTCAGGTATATGTACTTAATAAAATAACAACAAAAACACATTTCCACTAAGACTATACCTGAACTTACCGGTATGTGATATTGGCTTTTTGTAATAAAATTACTGGCAATTGACAAAGTGGTCAAAGCAGCTTTTTAAAAACTAAGGAGAAAATTTGTTACGTTATTCATTAATAATCAAGATAATCTTGATTATAATGGCCTTTGGTTATATTAACATTTTCTCTTCAAAATTATTATAATAGTAATCACATTATGGAGGAAAAATGTTCACCTCTTAACCTGAAGGTGTGTTCTGATGTGATATATACAAATTTACCTGTGGTTACATATAATGTAATATGGACAAACACAACCACAGAACAGAAAACGTTGTGGTACACTTACATTTTTCATGACGAAGCAAGAGCTGTGGAGGTTCTATATCGACAGATTCAAATCCTTTCCCACTAAAGGAAGGTTTCTGGTAGCGACCGTGTATAGGAATAGTAATGTTTAGCAGTTTAGAAGTCGGTCCATCCATAATGGGATACAAGTAGGTGACAAATCCTGCAGATTTGTGAGCTGGTGCCTCAAGGTCAATGGTTGAATGTAGTAGAATCTAACAAAAGTCATTTAAAAAGATGTTAGTGGACATAGCATTATTAATATAGAGGTAGATACATTTTTGTAAAATGAGCTTTACCTCCCAATTCCGTTGATTGCTGCTCATGGATGCAAGTTGATACGGATCAATGTAGACACCACTGGGCCAGTTGTGAATCAACAAAACTTTGGCATCTGTAAGCCCATCAGGCTGAAGTTGGACAGTCATTACCAGGTCCCTAAAATGCATTAGAGATCACATATCTTTTAGTCCACACTTACTTACTAGCCTTGAGGAATTGGTTATCCATGTTTTGAACAAGAACCTGTGATTATACCTGTGAAAACCTTTTTTGACAATCTCCACTGACACAGATGTGGTGTCAAGCCAATTCCAAAATCCACAATTATCTGCAAAAAATGTATGGTGTATTGGGTCAGGTTAGATGAAGCAGACATTGTTAAGTCATTTACTCATTTGCTCTACTTCTCCAGGATAAGTCTTGGTTAAAAATGGGAACACAAGTCAGGGATAAAAACGTATGTACGAGTAAATTGGCATATTGGTGTGTAACTTCACAGTCATAACTGATTGCTGAAAACTGTATATGATTTAGAACCTTATCCTTTGTTGTCCTTAATTGTCAGGAAGAAAAGGGACGTTCAGGAAAAAAAAAACATTCCCAGGAAGTGCCCAAAGTTTTGTTCCATCTTAAAACAAACGGCATTTTTCAGTCATATTCGGTCTCACAACGACAAGCTTACCCTTTTCCGCTAAACAATGACATGTTGACAAATACACTAACACAGATAGCACTCCAAAATACATGAAAACAATAAAGATCAAATACAACAATATTCTGTAGCATGTCAATCCCTCTGCGCCTTCATTCAATTGTTGACGGAAAAGAGCTTGAAGGACCCTTTAGTAGTTTGAGGTATCTACAAAAATGCCATACTAGAAAACGAAAACAGAAAGTGTTAGAACGCGGTTATACAATAATTATTTGAAGAACAGCACATCGATATAAAATAGAAGGTGTAATATTGTCATTATTTTACAGAAATTTCAGTTTTATTCTAATTTTTTGAGAAAATGTAAGCAGGTTCTGGCGATGTCTGAAGGACCCATTCCGACGCCTTGTTACCCCGGCAACGGTTCCAGTAGTCTCAGGAGCTAGCTTAGTTGTTCCAAACACGGATATTTTCGGCTGCTGTGTCGAATAAATCACATCACTTCCTGTTGTCGAATTGAGCTGGTATTTAATGCGATAAACATGACAAAAATCCGTTTCAACTAAGTTTACTGCAGGGGAAATGAACAGAAAATGAGTTTTGTGGCAAAGCGATGTGGGGTGCAATTCAATCCTCCCTCTATAGTATTGATTTATGAAAATAAGGAAACCAAAAAGGTACGAAAAAGAATCATACCTATCAGGAACTTCTCAGAATATACAGGTGAGTCAAGATAATTTTCCGGTTTCACATATACCATTACGACTTTTGCTCATTTTTGTTATTTCCATTCCCAAAGTTAATTCTTCAGATACGCAGGGTTCAGTTTTCTACAAGGAGCTTTTGGTGTCTAGAGGTCACATGACCTAGGAGTTATTAGCAATAAACAAAAAAATTGAATGAAATCATAAAATTAATATAGATAGAATTGAAGTGTAAGGAGTGTTTCTTGTGTGCCCTCTGTAGGGCTGTACAGATCAGGAGACTTTTGGAGTTCAGATGCCACATGACCAAGAAGCTGTTCAGCAAAAAGCTTTCAATTATTGAACGAATAATTACATACATTTACCCATTCGGTATAAATACTGATGCTATGCCTGCTCTCTTCAATGTGTAGACTACAGCATGGCAGCTGAAACACTGAAGAACCACCCTCGCCACAGGGAGTACCTGGACGGCGTGTCTCAGAGCCAGCTGGAGAAGCTTCATGTAATCCTACGAGATCACATGCAGGGCTTTAGCTTGGACTACAGCCTCTCCTCTTTCCGCCTAGATCCAGACGAGGACCTCAATAAACTCGACGATGAGGAACTGGCCCGAAAAAAGGGGCAAATGGATGAACTCTTTGAAAAGAACCGGAGGCACAAAGATGATCCTGACTTTGTTTATGACGTGGAAGTAGATTTTAACGTGGATACAAGAGAAAAGTGCAGCTGGGACGAGGAGTCTGATGATGGATTTTAGAGCTATGGATTGTGCAATTCACAGAATGTCAAATAATGCAATGAAAACACAGGGAGATAATCCATTTCCTTTTAAACATACCACCAGAGAGCTTAAAATAGACTTGTGTGATTTAGGTGAACAGCCCACACCAGTGTTTGCTTACCTTGAGGCAATAAAGGTCTCTGTAAATGTTAGTGGCTATATTGTTTATCCAACACATACATTTACTAGTTAGAACTCCAATGAAAGACTCGAGAAACAGTGCATAGTGGAATAATGTATATTTATTTGTTAAAAAATACTGAATTTACAAAATACAAAGACTTTGGCTCTTTATTTGTGGCTTACACCTAAATGAGTGATATTCACAGTTGAATAGGAAAGAAGATGCTAAAATCCTATTAAATAAAATTTGACTTTCACCAGTAAGTAACACAACAACAAATATATCTTTGGAAAAAAAAAAAAACTGTCCACAAAATATTGTCTCATATTATACAAAATATATATATATTCTCATATGGTCTGAAGCGACTATGGCAAAGTTTTAAATGAGACAAACTAGAATAAAACCAAGCCTGCAGTATCAAACCTCTTCAGGGGAAATTTTCTTTCAAAGTGCTTAAATACCTCATTCAGTTGACGAGACACTGACTGACTGACCATTAGTACCACAATACATTCAAAAATGTCGCAGTTTAAAAAAATATCAGTATAGAGTGAATTTACATGATTTGGTTTGGTTTCAGCTAATCAAAACATTTGACACCAGTATCAATTGCAGTCATGTATGCAGTGCTGATGTATCCCTTGAGGAGGTAGGTAAATGAAAATACCAAACAGAATTCCTCTTAACGTTCTATTGAGGAATTAGATGTTTTATAAAAAATTGTAAATTCTCAGCAGGCTGTTCATTTCCTTAAAAGAAAAATCATATATATAAATTGACGATTCAAGTATCCTAAAGCCACAATCCAAGATTTTTGAACTATTATACTCTTCATGACTTTGTGATTATTTGTGCTACTTCACTCTATAATTAATTTACACAGAGTAGACAAATACACAAGTGAAACTATCAGATAAAGCCAATAAAAGGGGAATAGTGGTGCCACAAGTGTACTCCAAATCCGGATTGGGACTTAAAAAAAGTTGTACGATCCATAATTTTTATAAACAGTATTTGTAACTGAAATATATATATTTATATATGTTACACTAATAAGCTACACCAAAAATACATTAGTTAAGCATTTATGAATATAAATCTTATTTTTTCTTCCGGTCCTGGGTGCATCTCGGACAAAACCTGAGAAATTTGAGACACGAGAAGATGATGTTAAGGTTTTATGTTCCATTTATATTTGTGATGAAATGTCTTCAAAAACAACATCTGGTGAGCTGGACTCTTACCATTTCCCTTTGGGTTTTGTGGTGAGATCAACACAGGCGAAATGAAACCACTCAATTGGACACTGAAAACAAGAGAAAACTGAGTATTTACAATTTTTAACCTCAAAATAAATTTGTGTACATAGGAATAATCTGAAGAACACCACCATGGAAACATACATCAGGATTATCACATCCAATCATCTCTCCGTAGGACACCTGATGGCACAGGCAATATGTAGGTTCATTGGGATCAACTGGCATGTCCAGCACATCTGACGGCTGCATAGGCAGGAGAGCGTCACTCAGGTCTGGGCTAAAACACACCACAAAATACAACGAGTGTGGATGATGACATTTGGGACTCCTGGGTTGAATGAATATGTTAAAGTGCACGTTTCAAACACATCATCTGTCTCTCATGAACTTTAACCATGTTGAGAAAGCTCTTTTCAGGTTACCTGTTTTTCTTCATCTTCTTTCGGGGAGAGTCTTCATCAGACCCTTTCCTTCCTCTTCCTCTCGACCCACGTTTCTCCCGCAGCCCTCTGGAATCTGCTTCTACATTAAACATCCGTGTTTATAAAGACCCAGTCATTGGTGTTCGTTGTTTTCTGCTCAAAATGTTTTCAGTTATTTGATTCAGTTCAGTTGCTCCGACTTACTTTTCAGTGCTCTTCCATCGGTACTTTCATAGCCACTCACTTCCAGTTTCTCTTTCAATTCATTTTCAAATCTTGCTAGATCAGCATCCAGTCTGCGAATATGTTTGTCCACCTACAAAAAAAGCATTTCATGGAGATAAGAGACAGGAGGTGAGGATTTCAACTGTTAACTGCATAAATAACTAGAAGGAAAAAAGTCTGTTTTCAAAGTGAGATAATGTGTATTGCAGTCATCTACACACACGTGGCTCACACTGATGCATAAATCCTGACTGACAAAGGAAACAGTAACTTATCTTGGTATTTTAGAAGTGAGAAAATACAGAGAGAGAGGTTTCTGCACTCACCATTTCGTAGGTCTGCATTGCAAGCTGAACTTTGTCATCACTGAACTCTTTGCATTTGCTGAAAGCACTTTGGATCTTCTGCAGATGCTCCACTCTCTGCTCGGAGGCCAGATTCTTCACATTCACAATGTACTCTTCTGCCAGTTTATCAATCTCACCTTTCTTTTCTGCAAATGAAAGATAACCGAGTTAAAAAGAAGTATTCACATCTTTCAACATTTTTAAAATTCGCTTTATGCTGACATACTCAAGAACGCTACACTTTCATGCCTGCACACAGTCTTGATTTTTTTTCAATGACATTTATTATTCAGCAACCTGGATAACTGAGTCACAGTAAAGGTATAATCAAACAGACACAACTGTGTAAGCGAAAGGTGCAAATGTATTTTGCTGAAAATAAATGGCGACCTTCAGTCCTGTTGTCCAGGTCCCGCATCAAAGTGAAGTTCCTCTGTAGCTCACATGGTAGATTTTCAATACCTAGTGAGAAGAAGAAATGATGAAACATTTGTTCACCAGAGCCCCTTGAAGTCTCAAAAGATACAACTCTTCTCCCATCTCTGCGAGGTATAATCTAATAATATAAATGGTATAATTTGATTTGGTTATAGCAAAAAAAAGTTTATAAAGTGTTCTTCTGTGATTGTTTGCAAAAGATAAATATATATATCTATACATATAAAACACTTGAGTGTGATGGTCAGTCATGTAGTGCTAATAGATATTACACCAGATCAAACTTCGATGGATGGACACATTCTGGCAAAATATGCAGAATAGCAGCAGACAATGATACAAGGTCAGCACTTATGTTCGCTCAAAATATACATTATATACAAAATTATACTTTTTTAAAATCTAGAACACTTAATGTTGGGTGATTTCCACCCTCACAATTGTTGTCGTGTGATTTTCATTGTGTTGCTGCTGTCTTGAGTTGCATGGGTCTTTGTGTTTGTTTCCCTCCTCCCATCTATGGTTTTTTTTCCAGAGGCATGGATTCGAGTGATTTTCACTCAGTGTTAGTGATAAAGAGTAACATATGTGCATTTGTGAGGTCACACACTGATGTTGGACGAGAAGACCTGGCTCTCAGTCTCCGCTCTAATTCATCCCAAAGGTGTTCTATTGGGTTAAGGAGCTGGCCAGTCCAGTTCATCCACACCAGACTCTTTCACAAATGCAGAAAACACACACCTAAACCTCGCGGACTGCCTTAGACCGAAGAGTTGAAGCTGTTATGGATGCAAAGGGCATCATATTGTCATCGTCATATTGAACCCCGTGGATTAGGAATGAGATGTCACTTAAGTTCGTATGTGAATCAATGCAGGTGAGCAAATACTTTTGGCAATATAGTGTATTTGAAGGATCTCACAGGCTGCAGATGCGTTCCTCCTCCCATTTCTCAGTGTAACATTTTGGAGCTTATATCCAGTGACGCAAGACACCCCGCCCCGGCGCGTAAACGGTTACGGAAAACGCGGTTACCAACAGGTTGCAAATACATGCTGCCCGGTGAACCACACCGAATCCATACGTTAACCAAAACCACCGCAACTAAAAAAAACAGTTAAACTTCGATCGCGACAGTAACATTACGGTTCATCTATATAGCCACTGTTAACCGCCAGCGACATAAGTGGTAACTTTGCTGTAACTAGTCTGATATCATCATAACACGTAGCCTGAGTTCTCGACAAACTCTTGTCAATTCGGTGTAAGTTTTCCATCCGCGAGCAACGTAAGACCACACGCAGACAATTGTCATCAATTTATGGCACCGAAATCTATGTCGTGATGCTAATCAGTTAGCTACTCAGCTAACTCCGGCGAACCACCAACTAGCCGTAGTTGCTAACGTACAACGCAGCCACCGCCAGTTACTCTTAAAGCAAAAGTCCGGGACGCGGGCACACTAAACAAGAGATATGTTTTAGATATTACGAACGTCAAATCGACAACAGCTTGTCCAATAAGTACTCACTGTCAAGGTAATGTTCCAAGTATATTGCCGTCGCCATTTCAGGCTTGCTATTTAGCTTCTGCGCTATTCTTGTATAGCTCTCCAGTCGCTGGTCGGATGGAGGGCTTGTTTTGGAACCCGGCGCTGCCCGTCGGTCAGTGGCTTGTTCGTACCCGACGCCGTATACAAATGCTATTCCAGTCGGGTGGGCGGCAACGCAAATGGTTTCCTTCCAGTACACATGCACGCGTAAAGCGCACAGCAGAGGTGTCAAAACTCATTTCAGTTCAGGGGCCACATTTGCTTGAACGTTTTGAGCCAAATCTAATTCCATACACATTCAGGTAAATGTGATCTGAAGTGGGCCGAACCAGTACTATCGAAACACACACACACATATATAATGTCAACTCCAAACTTTTTAGAGTGAACAACGTTTTAGAGTGAAAAAAGTGTGAAATTACCCGATGAAAATGTTTACATGTAAAAACTATCCTTTAAAGCAAAGTGAATAAGATATGATTGAACTGACAAGATAAGTGTAAATTTAACATATTCAGTTTAGCATTTAAAATGTATATTATAACCTACAGATAACATTTCGTAACGGTCTGAATACTGTATATTATAACATACAGATTACATTTACAAACAGGCAGAATATTGTTAGATACATAGACGGAATTATTAATACATAATTAATAATAATATATAATTAATAATAATAATAATAATAATAAATAATACATTTAATCCCTCGGGAAGGTTCCTCTGGGAAATTGGTGTTCCAGCAGCAGTACAGCACCGTTATAGAGAACAAACACAGAATAAAAT
>JAPTHA010000019.1:20317631-20347009 GCA_029814585.1 Gymnapogon annona | reverse complement strand
GCATAAAAACTGTTCTGCATAACATGGCTGCTATCTATGATTGAACATTTTTAATGCAGTTGGTAGAAAGGAGTTTTTGTATTTGTTTATTCTGCAGTGTGGTGTTCAAAAACGTCTCCCCGAGGGTGGCAGAGTGAATTCTGGTGCAGTATATGTAAGGGTGGGGTCATCTAAAATCCTCAGTGCCTCCCTAAGCACTGACTTTTCATACAGAGACTGCATGTAACCTTGATCTGTGTGACCAACAATTTTAAGTGCCTTCAACTGGAGAGTCAGATTCCCATACCAGGTTTCCATGCCATACTGTATCACACTTTCTAAAACCATTTGAAAAAATAAAAACAGAAGCCTGCTACCAACACCATACAGTCTTAGTTAATAATAATAATACATTGGATTTGTATAGTGCTTTTCAAAAACCCAAAGATGCTTACAGAGGTTAAACATATGGGGGGGGGGGCACTTGGGAGATATAGCAGGACATGACAGTTCTAGTTGTCTTAAAAAATATATATGCTAAATAACAGGATTCAAAATGTAATAATTTTATATGGATTTTAGCCAAAGTGTATGTCATTTTTTAACCAGTACAACAGAAAATACTGACTTTCAAAGAATTTATCTCTTCTACACTAGGTGTCCCATCTCCCCTACAGGATGCTGCTTCTCAGACACACTATTCTCGACACAGGTCCTGTCCAAGGTTTTGAAGTTGGCCTAAGGTAGGCTAGAGAGAAGGAATTACACTATAGGAAACTTAAATCTCTTGTCTGCACAGGATTCATTTATTTGTCAGCGTACTCTCTATGAATGCCAGGTTATAGTCAGGCATAGCATTATGAAATTAACAATTTGGTAAGTCGTCGTACAAGGATAAAGTGAGGCCTGAAGGTCTATTATGAATTATGTGTGGTAATGGGATGGCTGAGTCACCATCCAAGGGCAAACATTTCAATCCAAAATACAGTACAAAAACATATTTCACTGTACTTTGTACAACAATACAAGTGTGCAAGTGACAAAAAAAAAGCTAATCTCATTTTATATTATTTTGTTTGGAAAATGATGAAATTATTTAGTCCAAGTCCTCAATAAACTTTTGATCGTGGAGAATGCTACGGAACCCCATGTTAAATAAAACATTATCCCCCTGTGAGCAGTTGTTCAATAGAAATAGGATTAAATTTACATTTCTTTCTGAAAGACATTTGGAAATTGGATTACATAATGCCACCCAGTCTTGACTTTTATTAAACCTTCTTGGCATGTTGTTGAGACCTTTTGTGGTTGGACTGGGATTACACCGAGCCCAGCTCCAGGAAAGCTAAAATACAAAATGTAAAACTTTAACTAGTCAAATAAACTATTTGGATCCTGTATTGTATTGTCTTTATTCTCTGATTTTAATGATCGATTTTAAGTGGTAGAGAGAAAATCTATCGAGTCTTTTAAATCTGTCAAAAGGATGATTTACACAATCCCCTGACCAGTTCAAAATATCAAAGAAAACTAATCTATTCAATTCTAACCACCATTTAACAGTATGAATACAGCCAGAGGACGTTTGCTTTGTGTTACTGTCCGGTTTTCTGTTTCTTCAAATCAAAAACGTGAAGCAACCACATGATGATCCAATTCAATGTTAGTTTGTGAAAAAAAAAAAACCCAACAAAAACAGCACTTTAGTAAAAAGCATTACCTGATCCTGGAGTTTTTTTTTTTTTTTTTAAGAAGTGACTTCCAAATCTGGATCTTTCTGATCCAGATTAAACTTTTTGAACTGAGCCCAGAATATTAAGCGAGTCCACTAGTGGGTCATGAATTAGCAATCTGCCTCATAGATCAGGATTAGCTATGGTTTTGATCCATGGCTGCTCATGGAAAGCTCACAGAGTGCAAAAGATGTGAAAGGAAATCAAATGTAAAAATAATCTGCCTGCTCTAATATCGATGTTTTTGGTATCGAAGTATAAAACAACCGATGGTGAAAATGCAAGAGGAAACATCATGTGATAAACCAAACAGATTAGGAAACATTCTCAGGGGTACACAATCCTTCACAGTATATTTCATGTCAATCTGGCTCACAGTTGCTGAGAGACTTGTTGGATGGTTGAACAGATGGACTGACCAACTGCATGCTGGCTGTGGTTACATGGGCAACATTCTTTCAATGTGATTGAAATCAGGCTGATCACAGAGTCCCACTTTAGACTTTATACGTTCATTAAAACAAAATGTAACTTAACTGACATGCGCAAATAATTTCCTCTGTCCTGGAGGAAATGTAACAGAAAGCATTTCCACTGAGGTCTCCACGGATTGGACTTCTTTGACTAGTGTATGCCTTTTTTATTTAATATTGTTTACTTTAGGTTCTTTCCATTTTCATTTAATATTTTCTCTTTCAAAACTCTTTCGTACTGGGCAGACAGTAAAGCAAGAACTTCATTGGCCTGTATTGTACCTGCAACCGGGTTACATGACAATAAACTATTTGAATCGCAGAGACTGCATTGGATGCAAATTGGGTTGTCCTCTGAAGTACAACTTGAATGACTTTACTAATACGAACTATAACTGTATGATACTAATACTAACCACTTCAGACTGTGAACATCCAACAAAAACCTCCAGGTTTGGAGATGCTCTGACCCAGTCATTTAGTCATTATAATTTGACCCTCGTCAAAGTCCCTTACGTTCCATACAATGTCCATTTTGCTGATTCCAACTCATCAACATTCACTTGTAGCCTAATATATCCAACCAAGTCAGAGATACATTTCAATGAGATAAGTACCATTATTGTCACATCAGCTGTCAGTGGCCTTAAAGTCACTGTTGCACACAAAAATGGAATTAACTGGACATCACTAGACAGCTTCAACTTTTTACTAATGTCCATTGCCAGAGATTTGATCTTTCTCCGTCTGTCTCTCTCTCTCTCCCCCTGGTCATAGTTTAGAAGCTGCTGCTGCTTTAATCCAGCAGCACTAGTGTGGCAGTAGCTGAGACGAGCACACACAGAATCCACACAGCAACAACAGCGGCGGCAGCAGCAGCAGCGGCAGCAGCAGCCCACGTCACAGCGCTCGACTCAGTGACCGTGGGCAGGACTGCGATACGACTGAGGGGCAGACTGTCAGGATAGTGAGCGGCAACACCTCAGGCACTGTTGATGGATAGATTCAACACCTACAGCCACTTTTCCTGGTGAGTCCTCCTATGCTCTATATGCATGCCCATTAATAAGTCAATAAACACAGCTCAATTTCATAGACAACTGTGTTTCGTGGCAATGACCCGCTATAAAACCACTTAAGACGATGCCTTTACTGATGTGTGTTGTCAGTCTAGGTGAGATTGAAGCTTTTACATTGATAACAGCCATTGAAGTCCATAAGAAGTGCACTTAAATAACCTCTTAGATGAAGCTAACAGCTTTAGTATTTGTGACACATTTATGACAATTAATCACTGGAAATCTAAGCTCTAATGGATTCCAATTCTTATTATAATTTTGCGTACTCGCTTTCTTTCTTCCTGGCAACGTGAACACCTAATAACCTTCAACTGCCACATCTGTCAAACACCCACTTTAAAGCTGCGAGCAGTTGATAAAATGTCACAAATGAAACTCATTCATCAATCACTGGTATCAGATTAGATGTGCTGGTTTTAACTATTGCCCTGTCTCAACACCTATCCTGAGGTGACTAAGAGCATGGATGACTCTCTTATATAACTCACTGAACATCTGTTCTCATGCTCACTTCCCTACCGTTGTTTCACATAATCCTTCATATAATGCTTATTATGCTCTTACATTGTTTCCTTTCTGGCCTGTAGGTAATTTCATTATTGCATTAATACTGTGCTCCGTGAAATGGCTCGTTAAAAGAAATAGAACCAAATCAATACTCACAAGCTAATGTCACATTCACTCTAATTTCACTTGTTTTTCTTGTTAGATGGATACCGACACAAAAACATTTGTGGAATAGAAACCATTTTAATAGTTTTTCTGTCATTACTGCACTCAGCCTGGTTCTGTATTATCTTTTTCAGCCTGGTTCTTTATTATACAAAAACTGCTATAATTAAATAAACAACAGTCTTCAACATCATTAACAGACAGAAGACACTCAACAAAAGCAGCCTTGCATTATGGGGGTTGCAGTCTACAACATCTCTGCCACCTCGGCCCGTGTGACCTGGCCCAAATCCCCGAGCTGCCTCGACACCTTCTACAGCGTCATGTACGACCCCAACTGGAACAGCCTCCTGATGGGCTACAAGCGCAAGAGCTTCATGCATGAGGAGCGAATCCCCGTCAGCCAAACCAGCACACACCTGGCCAACCTCCTACCCCAGACCGCCTACTTCCTGTGTGTGACGTGCCAAGCTGCCAATCCGGTTCGGGACCAGTGCCAGGTGTTCAGCACTCTGGGTGAGAGCAGTGAAGGTCATGACAGAGGCGGCTGGGAGCTTGCCATGGGCGTCTGGTTGACCTGTTGCATCTTGCTCCTGGTAATCACGGGCATCCTGTTGTGGGGATGTCTCCACACTATCTGCTCCCTCCCAAGTCAGGCTGCCGACGGCTGTTCTGCGATGACTGATACTAACCATCAGGACATGTCCGGATCTGGACACCTCTACAATACCAGCACCAGCGAGGATAGCACCATTCATACACCCATTATACAAAACCCCCTGATCTCACCTCAGACCATCGGCCGCATAATTACCCAAGATCATGAGCTGAGGACGCTGGCTAAGCTGTCTGGCAGTGAGCCAGTATAAATTGAATGGATTGAGGTCATTACAGTATTGTTGTACCCTGACTCAATTGTCAATATTTTGATCCGCTTATGAAACTGCTTCTCTCTTCAGGGATATTTTTATTTTTACAGAAATATTCAAAACCAGAAATGTAACCACTCCAGATTTTCTATGTAATATTATTTCAGCAAATACAACACTTGAAGGAAGAAAAATTACGTTTGTTCTCTATTAGATGTTGTGACACTGAATGAATATTTTTCTTGAAAATAACACGCCATTGTATCGGCGTGTTATTTTTGTTGGTGTGTCTGACTATGTGGTAGCCTGTGAACATTTCCTGTTCTGTACCATGTACTTTGCAAATAGAGTATTTTAAAAGATATGCTGTGTACTGAAATAATGCTTTTACCATACATAATTTGTAGATATACGAGTATTTTCACTTGTGAATGTCTTACACACAGAAGATTAAATCATGCCAAAAATTTATAGGCACATCACTCATGAATGATACAACAAAATAAACCAAAAAAATAGCACATACTGACCTTTGAACCGTATAAATATTGGGGCTGAGCATTGGGCGGTTTGTCCCTCTGAAACTCCTGGGAGAAGGGCAGGATAGTGCGCACAAACCTGAACACACACACAGCACCGTAGAAATCAAATCAGTCTTCAACATTTCTGTTGTTTGTTTCCCAGATTACAGCCTTTAGTGTGAAAGTAATCAGTGCTTCTCTGCCATCCACAGATTGCAATGTTCTGCTCTGCTTGTTTTGCTATTGTATATAAACAAAACTACTGTGATCAGGCAGTTGATCCAACATGACATGAGGAGCATCTGCACCCACAAACATCCAATAGAAGATTTATGGTCCAACTTTGAGCTCTGTATCGGGTTTTTACATCAGGGATTGTAACAGTCATTCTGATAACGATGAAGAAAAATGAAAACCTTGATGTACATAGGGCATCATCAGATGTTTCCTTTTCTTTGCTACATGTCCTGTAAATGTTCAATGAAAAGTTAATTAATAAAACCTGAAAAAGTTTAAAGATAACGAAAATTCAATCTCAACCATGTGTATTTATTTTCTGTTGCATTTTGGCCAGGAATCAAATTCTCAAAGTACATTAATTATATTTAATTTAGGTAATTTAAAGGTAATGTACATAGAAATCCGTTATTTCTCATGTCAAGTCAGGATTTCTCATTGAAATCAATATCTAATTTGCAGGCAAGTCTTGAATACAAAATACATATTCATTTAAGCATTCATAACTGGACTCATAATTCATTACAACAGAACATCAATAACAGACATGCCACAGTGTTGGCAATTCTGGTTCAAACATAGAGACAAGTAGAGGTTTAAGGTAATCTAGTTGACCGTTCCTATATCTAAAGCATATTGAAATTTATTCCAGTAATAAGATGCATAGGTGTTACTGTGTAGACCTGGTGCCATGATCATGAGTTCTGTCTGTATTCAAGATCTTAAATCAGGTGGTGAATTGAACAACAAGGCTTGTAGATGAAAATGTAAATATGTAGGTCCCTGATAGTTGAAGCTGTCTGATATATTGTAATACATAATACATGAATAACTGAGAAGATTCACCCGTTTTCTTACATCCAGGGGTTTTAAGGCATTGGTAGCAGTATATGTAATTAGGATGTCCCCATAGTCTCAAACACCACAACTGCAAAGACACCTCTTACACAGATTTAATATATAGATGGATAAGGAAATACTGTTTCATGCCACAATGGTAGAGTTATGGGAAGCCAGAGTCCGTTTCGAAACACAATCATATTTCTCTATAGTCTTTCTATATGCCCTTCTTTGAAAAAAACCTGTGGTTGTTATCAAGAGCTTTTTATCCAGTGACACTGTAAAGCACCAAGATATGATGTAAGCCAACTGTACACCAGGCCAAAAAAGTGCTAGACTCTCAGACATTACTAAAGACTATTAGCACACCTGTTTGTGGAGCCGTTGTAGCAGTAGTTGGGCAAGAAGTCATAGTTGAGCTCCCAGAAGACGTGCAGCGTTATCCGACCGTATGGAGCAGACACATTGTGGTTGGCTTCCCGGAACATGGCGTCGAAACTGTCCAGAGTTAAGAACTTACTGAGGAGTTTGTGTGTCATGCGGTTGATCTCCAGCAGACCTTCTAGTTCCTTTAAAAAAATGTTAAACAGGAAAGTCAATACCCGGCGGTCATTCTTTCCTTCTAAAAACAGAGAGTAGAGAAATATAAGACAGAAGAGAGAAAAGTGAAGAAGTTAGATATTTATAGAGATGATCTTACCATGATTGAAGTCAGGTCCTCGCTCTCAAAGCGGTTGATTGCCAGCTCCAGAGATTTGTGGAGCGCCGCTGAGACTCTCTGAGTAATGAGCCTGTTCAGGTCAATGGAGCGGCCTAAGAGCTGAGGTTAGACATCAAAGAAAATAACATGAGGACAAAACAATGAAGGGTGCACTGGTGAATTTTACATATGAAAGACTGCTATGAACCTGAACATGGCGCTGTTTCAGCAGAGTCTCGTAGCGGTTGGAGGAAGGCCAGGGAATGTTTGCCCCCTGGTTCTTGCAGTCAGTTCTTAAGCGTTTGTCAAGCAGAAGGCTGGGGGGAAAGCAGAAATCAAAACAAGGCCGTTCAGTCAAGAGTAAATTTTGCACTTTTTCCTCCACTGCACTTTCTATTGCAAAACAGATATAGTGTATTTGACCTACCTTCCTGCCAGAATCTTGTAGTAGGCAAATATCTGATCTGCCAATTTGTAGACAAACTGATCAAAGCACAGATTCACCTAAAAAAAAAGCAAGTGTCAAACTGCGAACAAATGAATACATTTTTTTAATTGCCCTCGTCAGCTCAAATGCTTTTTTTACTTAACTTCCATCTCCATATACAAACCACTGTTTTATAAATACTACATTAATTGCATTTACATAACCAGTTGCATAATGACTAAAATGAGCACAGAAAATAAAAAGGGAACAGACGGAAAAAAAAGCATAAAATGTATGCACTTTTCACAGGCAAATTGATTTTCGCAGGTGTAAAAATACAACCCAATAAATGCTAACCATTATGTACTGTATATACTGTGCCATCAATTACCTCAGCCTCTATTTCATCATAAAGGAACTGTTTCTTGAATTTGGTGAGGGCATAGTGTGCGCTGTCATTGTACAAATCCAAAGGGTACAGCACATATCTGAGGAGAGAAAGAACAGAAGCAACTTTAATGTTTGTTCTTTATTGAGACGCACAGAGTGTGAGTATGTCCTTGAATATGTTAAAAGCAATTTAAATAATAAAGCACCAGTTGGCATGGGAATACAAATGAGAGGAAAGTTTCAGACAGAACATCTATAGCCTAAGTCACTGTAATCATGTATCATGTTGAAAATGTTCTCTCTGTGCATTTGAAGCTTGTAGTTGCACAGCCCAAGACTCACAGCACTTATCTTTCATGCCAGTTGTTGTGCTTAATGGCTTATGTAAAACCTGTGTGGTATCAACATAATCCTGCAGCAAAGATTTAAAACAGACATGACAACATTTACAGTTAATCCTATTTTTTTTTTTTAAGTATTTTGCCCGGGGTCCTTATTAAAAATTTAAGACAGTAGAAAACAACTGTGAGAGCTGAACACCTCCTGTCCATCGTACTATTAATACTCTCGCCCAGAATACACACATATGAGATAGAATGACACCTCTGTGAATAATGCAGGTCCAAAGATGTATACATATTTAGTGTAGTGAAATGGAGGTTGCCTGTATCCTATCTTGATGTTCATGAATCCTGTGAATAATTACTGGTGAAAACAATGCCATCAAGACCATTTGTACAGGAGTGTGATGTAAAATAATGATTATTTCATTAAAGACAGACATCAGGTAACTGGAGAGCTTTTCAAAGAAAAAATAATTTTATGAAATTGTACATGTCAATTTTTCTGAATTAGCAAATTTCACTTATAGCCTTAAAAGCTCACAATTTCTTATGTCTTTTTAAAGAATTTCCACTTACGAATCATTCAGTGTAACCCTACAGCCGTGTCACAATTTCGTACATTGTCAGTATCTATGAATGTAAAATGGGGGTATTTGTGATTACTAGATTACCTCAGACATGTTTTTAAATATAGATTAAGTGAAATGTAAACAGCAGTTTCAAATTCAAAAATTGTTCCCTGACAGAAAGTAATTTGAGAAATGGTGGAAAACAGAGGAATGGAACAAGAATATCTTGTGTTCTGTCTCTGCTGAGAGGTAGCAGGCTATGCTTACTCCATCATAGAAGCCTCCTTAGTCTCCAGGATGTGGTCTGTGAGGATCCAAGGCATGGACATTTCAATGGGGAACTGAATCCTGCGTCCCATGGTGAGCTCCAGAAAGAACTCCCTGAACCACAGCTGCGAGAGGTCACAACACTGCTGCAGTGTCTCTGAATAAAGATGTGAAAAAAGCAAGTTTCATCATGACATAAGTCTCCATAAAAGGTGCTTACGGAAGCTAAATACTAAAACCATTTTCTTTCTCACCACTGAAGTTAATCAGGTGGGTGTAAAAGAAAGACTCGCGGTGAAACTTCTCAATGTCCAGAATGGTGGGACCCTCCAGACTGCTGCGCAGAGTCTTCTTGGAGCCACTTTTATCAGCAACAAGGGATTCCAGCATTGTCCTTACCATGTAGAGCTGCATGTGTGGAAAACAGCAAACATCTCAGCCCACAGGAGATTAATTACTGGAAAGAGAGCATCAAATCTAATCCCAACACGTACAAATGCTTAATATACAGTATATAGATTTTATAATCACTACAGGTGAGTGGGTTACATTAAAGTATTGCTTTCGATGTTCCCACCGACATGTCACTGAACTGTATCACATACTCAGCGTAAACTTATTTATTTATTTCTTTATAGGGTGGAAATTTCTCATTAGGCAACATCACTACAGTTTTTATTCAACATCTATCAAAACTAGCTTGATTTTAACCTCTTGAATGACTTAGATTATGCTGACGATATTGTCTTGCTGGAATCTTCCATCCCAAGAGCTCAGGCCCAGTTGTCAAAAACAGCAGCCACAGCTGAAAATTTGGGCCTTATCATCAACGTCCCCAAAATGGGACTCTTAACTGTAAGGCACAGCCATTCCAAGTCTATGGGGAGTGCATCAACCATGTCCTTCATTTTAAAAATCTTGGCTGCATGATGGCTTCCAGCGAAAAAGACCTTAATAGACGGAAGGCCTTTGCTTGGTCTGCCTTTTGGAAGTTGGAACGCATATGGAAAAGTCAAATTATTCCTGTTGAAAGTACAGTTTTTCAACACAACAGGCGTGATGGTATTGTTATATGGTTGTGAGTCGTGGGTGCTGACTAGCAAGATGGAGAGCAAGATCAACGCCTTTGCGACATGCTACAGAATCATGCTCAGCATGAAACACATTGATCGTGTGCCAAACACCTGAATCTATGAAGCCACAAATACTGAACCACTGATAAATTGAGTAAGGAAACGTCAGCTCAGACTTCTCTGTCATGTTGTGAGGATGCCAGATGAGGAACCCAGCATGTTGTGTGCCTTCTACACCCCTCCACATGGAAGAAGGAAGCCAGGTCGACAGAAAACATCATACCTGTCCTACATCTAAAACCTCCTGGGGCATACAGCCAACATGTTGCAACCAAATGCCATCTCCAACTTGGCTCAAAACCCAAGTGAGTGGAGAAAATTTGCGATTGCCTGCTGTACAGCCGAACGATGATGATGGTGAAGATATAGATTATTTTTTGTCCATTGCAATTTTTCTTTATTCATAGGATTAAAAAAACTTCATAGGGTATGAGTGAGCTATGATCAAAACAGGAGGTGGGAGCTAAGCTGGATTTATATTTCTGCATCTGGAAAACAGATTAGTTCCTAGAAGTGATACCACTGTGACTTATAATTCGCATATTGTCATATTGATCATAAGTGTATTTCCATATTACACACTGTATTGTTCTGATTTAAAAAGAACCATACAAGATCCTTTCAGTGAGAAGCTTAAAGGGAATAATACCGAATACAGAAGAGCTGGTTTATGAGTGCAGACTGACTCTGTACTTATATCATCTCCCTGATCCAGGGTGATTGAACTGTGACAGGCCAAGATAAAGTCCTGAGCAGAAATCTCTTGAGCTACAGGGCAATGTGAGTGGCATAAGCCTGATTATTGTGCACAAGCAGCTTCTCTGAGACCTTGGAGGTGTGAAAAGAATGAGGAATAAAGCAAGAGGCAGTGGAGGCAGGGAGGTGAAACCTGAGTGCTGGAGGGCCCCACGGCACGCCGAGGAACCTTGATGTCGAATCCACCCTTGGGGTCTTTTTCCCCACGCAGGGCAGGATCATTGTGCGGCTCTCGACCGGTCTCCCAGTCACAGACAGTCTTTCGAATAGCCTGGAGGACACTACAATAGGTCAAAAAACATGATGAGAATTTTTTGAGGCAAGGTGTCCCAGAAATTGCATTCCCAGAAATGATACTTATCATAAATGCAGATCGGCACAGCCTCCTTTGTGAGTTATGAATGTGATGTCCCGTGTGAAAAATATTCATGCTTTTGACTGATTTTGAAGTAAACATCTTCACAGAATACCACAGAATGGTGTTGGTCTGGCTACTTTTTATAAATGTGTCTGATTACAGCATGCATGTCTTTAAATAAAATTACTGTAAGCATGAATTCTCTTCAATGTGAGTAACTGCAATTTGTTTCTAACAACAGAAAATAAGAAAATGCTTATAAATTACAGCTCCATAGCCGGGTATTTTTCATACTAGTTGGCGAAGTGCATTTTAATCACTGCAACTCATCCTCTCACAAGAAAAATATCAACAGAAAAGGTTTGTCTCCTGTTTTTGCAAAAACATTAAATGGACAAAACACACAGAATATGAATAATGTAAATGTGTGGATCATTGTTAAGCCTAGGATGGTGTAGAACTGCAGATGTGCTTTTGTGCTATTTTTTTGTAAATCAAAGGTTTATGAGCAAGTAGCGATTCCTCTTTTATTTCTAAGAATAATCCAAATCAAGCTAATTCCTTTAAGAAATCATTTTTGTTTTAAGAATGTGAATGTATTCCAATTACCATGTATTTTAATTGGAAGTATAACCATTGTCTGGACTGTCATTTAAACATACCTCTGGATGACATTTTTCTTTTTCTTAATAGCCTGGCGCAGTGGGTCACGTAGAGTGACTTGAGCAAAGTCCTGCAAAGCTGAGTAGATGGTGTGTCGGATGGCATGATTAAACACACTCTCCATGCGTCCCATCAGCACCTGGAGTCCTTTTATCATTGCGATCACCTGACAAAAACAAAAGAGTTCATGACATAGCAAGATGATATTAGGTACCTGCACGTTTAAACAGGAACAGTTGAAACCTATTTAGTGCCATTTAAAAGGAAACAATAACAGTACTACAGTAAAATAATTATTCACTACAGACCGTCTGGATACAGTGTGCAAGTGGTGTCAATACAGATGCAAAACAGCTCTTTTGCATTCAACATGCCTGTGGGTGGAGAAAGCAAGCAGTGGGGGCTATTAAATGATGGTAGCATCTGAGGGCTTTACTAAAGAGTAGGTCCTGAATGGCAGAGTAATTATACCCAGCATGTACACAGCAACCAAAATTACAGCTACAGAAGCTGGCCTTTCTAGCATACTACTTATTCATCAAACCGTATGCTTTTAGTCGGATTTACTTTGAAAAATTGCAGTTAATTGGAAATGATCCTCTTATGACAGCCTGTTGTTACAGTTCAGAGTTTGTATTGGGAACATTGTGATGACTGAATGATCATTCAAACTGGTCTAGAAGACAAAATGATGTGTACCCTCTATGAACAGGATAAAAAAAGACACAAATAGTGTACTGAAGATATAACTGACCTCAACAAGGGCAAATTTCTCTTCACTTGTGTAGTTATATCTGGTGGCTCTTTCGTACTCCTCAGCATTGTCAGGGCACTCTTTGTTGGAGTACTTATCTGTCGGGTGAACCAGCTTCCAGGAATACTGTAACAAAAAGTTGTTGTTTTTTTAAATTAAAATGTGATGCCAAACATAAAATAAACACCCCGCACCATAAAGCGATCAGGGAATTATTATCTACTCATCAAAGCTACTTCCAGTACAGTCCCACTCTGTTGGCCCCTACAGCTCTATGCAAAGGGACATGATTGACAGGAAATAATAAGAAAGAAGAAGAAACGTCACCTTGCCTGTCTACTTCCCTGCAGGTCTTATTAATGAATGCTTTCTTACCACTTCCATGACATGAGCGCTCCACTGGGAGAGCAGCTGCATGCCTTGCAGAGCCAAGTCAAACAGCTTCCTGTACTCAGCGTCTGTCTTATGGGACTCCTGGCGGCCTGATCCCGTCACCACCTACATGGACAAAAACAAAACAATAAAAAAATAACTTATAGTCCGTCATAGAACGTTGGAGTCCATCCGGTCATCTGTGTACACTTTTCATTGAAGACGTTGTTGGATCTTTGTTTTTTTGCAGCACAACAACAGGAGAATGCACTGAATACAAGAAGTAATGACAACAGGAGCAGTCTTAGTGCTCTAGTGGAAGTTAAAGAATATAAAAGATTAGAACTGCCTCCCAAATAACAACATTGCTGCCTGCAGGGCATTGACAATTCTCATCCATGCAGTGTGTAAACTAAATTGCTATTTGAATGACATTGAATTGTGACCTCTGAAAATCCACTGGGGCAAGACATCTGCTCAAAAAAGCTTGTTACATCACCGCTGAGTACGCAAACATCCCTCACGTAAGAGCCAGATCACTGAAGCCCACTTGTACAGAAGATTGTCAAACATGCAGGTAGTGCATTCACTATTCCCAATATTTATTTTTCCTAAAGTGTAAAGTGATTCATGTCTGAGTGAAGGGGAAACATAATACATTGATCAAGGCTTCAGTACGACACTGTTAAACACTTGCTTCCAACACAATTGAACACCTTGCTGATGTAACAATTTTCACAGAGGCTGTCAGCTCTCAGCATAAGCCCAATGGAGTTCAGTACAAACCTCGCTGTTGCTATAGCGAGCCAGCTCAGAGATGAATCGCATGTGATCCTCGCGAATCTGAATCATCTGCTCACAGATGTTGTACTGTGGGCTGCTGGATATAGATGTACACGTCCACCTGAGGGAAGGATGGAGGATAACATGGAATCAATAATGTGGAACACTGAGAAGAATTATTACTAACAAAAAGACAGATGTGGAAAAAAAACCCCTGAGGAATTGGCATTTGCTTACTACCATTTATGGCAGTTTAAAATTAAGCAAAATCAGAAGATCATTCTTTTTACCATTGTTGGTATGTGTTGACTATGTGTGGATGCTGATTGCCAATTGGATAGTTACTGAATGCAATAGACATCAGTTTTCCTGATGTGTTTATTATTCTGTTATCTGTATTTTTATGACTCCATATAGATTAAGTTTATTATTAAGGAGGATTAAGCTATGTGTTGCATTGCAAATGAGAAGAGGGGCTGGGATTATTGAAGTTTTTCTTCTTCCCACTCCTTTTCAAGCTACAGAAATGATTAATTTGTTATTACTAAGTACATGGGAACCACTGTACTGTATTGATCACCTTTATTTATTATCTTGTATTCCGCTCTTGGATATTTGCATGTATAGTCTTTTGTTTTTTTCTATCGCTTGAAATAAACAAGAAGTAAAAAGAACAATAATATTTAAAAAATACTCCGTAAATAGTACGAGCACAATTCAATTGATGCTGGGGCAGAAACCAGCAGTAAATCCAACAGTCGTATTATCACAACCAAACATTGATTACAATAGAGTAGTTACAATATTTAATAGAGGTATTATCATTCGATAATAACAACAAAAGTAGCAGGATTTGTGAAGATGAAAATTAAGCCTAAACTACAATGAACAAAACAAGGGAAACTGAAAGGAAATTAAACAGACAGAAAGGTGTTTTTATTTTTTCTATAAGGTCAATGATTCCTATTTATGGCGTTCCACATAATGGGACCTTTATCAACCAGTGTTTTTCCAATCATGAATAATCTCATGCAGTTTCTATAAATCAAGGTTTTTGTCATAATAATAAGATAAAAAATTAAAATGAACATGAAAACTACACAATAAATAAATAAATAAATAAATGTAGACACTTCCTCAAAATGAAGTCAAACCAGTGCTCTCATCCTTACTAAACTAAACAGTTCAAAAACACAACTGAAAGACTCGATAAAATACAAATTGAGGATTTCAAAACTGCTACATTTCTGTGAAACGCACGATTTAGTCGAGTACACTTACATCAAAGGGATTTAACGATTAATACAACTCCCCAAGGCCAGGGGCTCAAACACACATCCTGACCAAGCCACCGTGTGTGAATCTCACCTCGATTTGTTCTCTTCAAAGTGAGCACTGGTCTTGATGTACCGGGACAACTCAATCTGCATGTCACCAAACAGAGGAACCACCTGGAGTTGCTGTGACAACAAGGGCATTAAAATTTACAACAGCATGTAGAAAAACCCGAAAGAGGATCTAACATTTATATGATTTTGCAGACCACTTTTGCAGGTATATAACAAAAATCCTGTTGTGTTTTTGAAATAAAGTTTACACTTTGTTTAAGAGCTTGATTAACAAGTAGGTGGTCATGCACACAACCACTTGACCTTTCATGACCAATGTGAATTTGCATCATATAACACACACTGCAATTATCACCAGGTTCCATACTTTACATTGATAACATAATATCAGACTAAATTCATCTAATTGTAAGCACAACACTGAAAAAGTAACCAATACAATTACACCTTTATGTCCCGTTGCATAGCGAATTGTGTCGAAATTGTGCAAACTGTTACACTATGTGTCCCACACACACCATGTGCTCTCCTTCCCACGTACCTTGAAAAATTTGTCAATCTTGGTGAGGTTAATTCGCTTCTTAGCATCTAGTTTGTAGATGTTGCTGCTGTTTCCATCCATGAGGTATAGGCCAAATCCCATTACCTGGAAAGCATAATGGGAGTTAAAATCAAGTAGAGTCAATATATTCAACAACAACCCAGGAAATGTCTCAGAATGAGCAGAACTGTATGTTACAAATCCACACTCAAGGGTCAGGGAGTACTCACTTTGAGCAGCATGTGCTTCTCACTGGGCGTGAGGTACATCTTGTTCTCATAATAATCTACACACAGGTTGACGATGTCTGCTAGAAGCTCTTCGTATCCGTTAATGACTTCAAGCTGTTGCTGCAAAGACTGAGAACAGATGATTGAATATCTTATTTTAGAATTGAAAAGTCTCTTCATTCAAGAGAATGCACTATTTGAAGAGTGAAGTCAATAAATCTACTGTCAGTCATAAAAAGACAAGTTACTATCTGCAATTGATTGAGTTTCTTTAACACACTGCTGATGTGATTTCTTAAAACAAAAAAAGACTGATGTCACTGTGGGTCGATGAAATAAAATCTTGGATGTGAAATTGCAACTACTATACCAGATTTTTTTGAAGAAGCTCAGATACTGTTAATTATATTCAAATAAATAACTTACTGAAACTGAAATGGAATAGATACTACAAAATAAATGTTCTCTTTTCGGTTCAGTTTTTACAGACTATTATTTAGGACGCAGAGTAATGACATTGCTTATAACAAATTCTGACAACAGACAGAGAGGTAACTTCGTCACAGCCAAACCTGCATGTTTTTATAATAATAATAATTAATTTAATTTAAAAGCGCCTTTCAAGACACTCAAGGACGTTTTACAAATAAAAACAGTGTCAATAAAAGAAACAGGAATCCAATAAGTCCAAAAAAACATAAAAGTCGTGAAAACCTAAAACATTTTTTCACTTATGTAGTCAGATATTGTATAAATAATAAACAAATACCTATTCCAATTAAGGGCAAGGGTTTCTTCTGTCGTCATCTGTACACATCTGAACACATACAGAAGTCTTCACCAAGACTTCAGAGGTGTCCTCCTGCTGACGAAGCTTTTGCGATAGAAGCGAAACATCCAACCTTTTCTACAAGTACAGATGACGACAGAAGAAACCCTTGCCACTATGGATTTTTCCTGTACGACTGAGAGCCTTCACAAGCATATTCCAATTAAGATAAAAATACTGAATATGATATCCGATAATGAGCCAAAAGGTTTACAGGAGGCTACAAAGTATTACAGATGATCCTGATGTGGAAACGTAGCATCAAGACACGTCAACCATTTGTGTTAAAATGACCCAAGTGTCTGCTACAACATGATACACTAACCAACCTGGGTGATTTTGTTGTGGTTTGCCAGGAACATGGACAAGTTCTGAGACTCTTGAATGGATGAGGGCTCAGACATTTTTCTGAGGAACTGAGCAGCTCTGAGAGACAAAACACAGTAAACTCATTTAATTAACAAAAACATCCACACAAATAACACCAGCCACGCACATATGGATCAGTCTAGAATGCTGCCCTCTAGTGTCTGCTCTGGTCATCAGCTCTACAGGTTTGTGATGTGTCATGCTCAAAAGATGTGGTTCTGATACTGGCTTCCAAAGTGCTAGGAGGTAGAATATTCCCCAAAGCATCCCAGACAATTCACATTGAACGTAAACAACAAATATAGGGTTGTAAATCTAAACTCCTATTTGCTTTCTTACTGAAGAAACATTTTGATAGACAGTACAGTGTTCTCATTTACGCAAACGAGATGGAAGAGGCAAAGTGACGGACAACATAATAATACATTGTGAAGCTTTTGTCCATTATGAACTTGCGCTCTGTCCACAGTCACTGTTGTGCCAATGTTACCCTGTAGTCCGTGGTGAGGTTCGGGTACTTTGATCCAGCCCCACTTTGCAACTACGACCTCCCCCTCATCAAAATGACAGTCCTTCAACTATTTGACTATGGTGATGTGATATGCAGATACACCTTAAAAAAAGAAACAACAAAAAGCTCCTACCCAAATTGGATACCATCTACTACGCTGCCATCTGCTTTGCTACAGCGCTCCCTACAACACTCATCATTACAGTCTGTACTCCTTGGTCTAATGGCCCTCCCTCCACTCCCATAGACAATTACTGTTTGTGAAACAGCTACAGAACCCCCACTGCCTCACCATTCAAAGCTCCAGCCATACTGTTCATTCAGTCCTGATCATTAAGCTCCTCATTCCCAAAGCCTGTACCACACTCGGTTAATCATCATTCCAATTTTCTGCTGCTTATGACTGGAATTCTTCAATGACCGCTAAAGCTCACCTCATTCATAAGGCTCTGGTGGTTTAGATCAGTGAGATACACTCTTCTGCACCTGTCTTTGGCTTGTCTGTTTGTTATATGTCATTGTGACCAGTTCTGGCATCCATCCCGTTCAATGTATATATAATCTGTTTTTTGTTTGTTGTACTTGAACCTGTGCCAGGTTGTTATTGTAAATGAGAATCGGTTCACAATTAATTTACCTGGTTAAATAAAAACATTGCATTCTGGCAACATTTGCTCCTTCAGTAAGAATCTTTTTGAAAACAAGGCAGATAGAAGGAATCACATCAGCCAAACTGAGACATCTAATATTTCTGCCAACCTGCACTGAGTTACAGAGTTTGGTTCTGTTCTGTGGATTTCTAGGATTTATCAACACAGGCCCCTCATATTTGCCAATGTAGGTTAAAACATGAGGCTACAAATCCTACAAAATTAAAAGTTGTTCTGGGGCTGAAGGAAGCAGCTCTTCTTTGGGAGCTGATCTACCTATCACTAGTACGAGTGCATACAGAGTACTGTGTTACTTGATACCGTTTATAGGCAGAGTGGTCGTTCTTGACGCTGCATTTCATGTTCTTCAGTTCATCAAGCACAGCGAACATGTTGATAAACTTCCCGAGAGTCAGTAAGTACGCCTCGGAAACAAAGTCTTTCCTGCGCTCGGTGTGGCACAGACGGCGAACCTCACCACAGAAACGGTCAATAGCAGTGCGCTGAAACAAAAAACAAAGAAGGAAAGAGAGTTAGCACATCAGATTTATGTCCAGCCTTAATAGTGGACACTTGAGGGCATGCGTTTGTTACCTGGAAGTACATGAAATTCATCAATTTGGTGACTTCTGGCTCCAGGACCTCCACTGTCTTCTCATAGATCTCCACTCTGTTAGGCTGCTCATTACATTTCACCTGTGACCACAAAAGACAACACATGTTAATGCAAGGGAAGGGAGTTTAAGCTACACTGCAGATTTAATACAGGCAGAAGTCTGCTCAGAGGAAGTACAAAGGGTGAATCTTTCTTTCGTGAAATGGCAGCAGTAGCAGGATTATTGATGCCCATCCTTACGCTATCTGTGTGCTACTGCTTTTAAAGAACCACAATCTTTGAGCTGCAACTGAAAACGGCATTTTCTTTTGTAAGGATTGAGTCTTTTTAATACCCTGACATGCACCATTATGTACACCTTCTACCAAAACAACTTCTCGCCCAACACTAATTTACAAATGCACTGTTGCACTATCTTGTGCCACTCCAGAACTAGCCGGAAAAACAAGATAACTTTCAGTCCTACTCCAGAGCACAGCATCAGTTTCCTCAGATACTACCCACCACCATGATGTAGATGACAGTGTTTACCTGTGGTATTGCACGAGAGCAGCTCCTCCACGTGTAGAGCATGATGGCATACTCCTGACCCTCTTCCAACATCTCATTCTGATTCAAGAAAATAAACACGTTAGTGCATTATATACAAAATATAAAAACTCATTTACAATTTAAAAACTAAAGAAAAAATAATCCATGCATAATTCCTAAAGACCTGCATGTACCAGTGTTTGTTTTTCAAAGCAGATACCCCAATGTGTGACAGAAAAGTGCCCTTCCTCAATACAAAGTGCTGCTTCATACAGACCCCTCAGCAATTATGTCTCAGCAATTAGACACAAAGCTGTTCCTCTTGGACACAGTCCAAAGTAGTCCCCAAGCCGTGTTTAGACACCTGTTTCTGGGCCTGGGTCCACGACATACCAACTACTCTGCACGGGTCGGTAGATCCATTTCTAAAAAGCCTTTGTCCCTCCTATGGGTTTTTTTTTGTCTCAACAAAAAAATAATTACTAAGACGGACAACAGAAATGACAATAAATGTCCAACTGATTAGAGTACATGACTGTACCATGCTGGAGTGGACAGTGGCCTGCTCGATGTATCTGGCGATACCAGTGACAAAGGCATTGCGATCCTCAAAGTTAGTGTTGAAATTGGGCTGTGGGAAAAGATGAGAAAAGATATTTGGCATTTGGCAAGAAAGATTAACTCATTTGTTATCATTATGAAGCTTCTGGATGTTTTCAGACTCCCACAAACTATAGTTATTAAAATCACAAATTTATCATAATGAAGTTAAAAATTAAACAGAAAAAGGAGGTGTTTAGAAGTCAGGAATCTTTACAGGTTTTCTAGTATGTTCATTTAAAGTAAACAAAAAAAGGAAAAACTGGCACTGCCACAACACATCACAAAGTCTGTGTAAATGAACATTTTTACAAACTGACCTGGTACATAACCGAGGAGGGGAGGGGCTCGATGCATGGCTGCTGGTCTGGGAGTGGCAGCTCCTCCAGCAAGTCCACGTTGGAGAGAGCATCCTCTAAGGTCACTGTGGACGTCATACTGCTGAAAAAAGGTCACGAAGAATCACATTTACAACTTTTGTCGAGAACAGTTAACGGCAATGCAGTACAGCCTTTGTATGTAGCTTTTCCTACAATTGACCACAAGGTATTAATCTGTCTTCACAACTGTTTCATCTAAACCTACAGTGAAGACCCAAAGCAGTTGGGTGGGCTTTTTTCATTGACTCACCAGAAACTAAGACACATGTACATATACATACGGGACAACAATCAATAATAAAATCAATTCCCGTGATGGTAAATGAATTGCATTTATATGGTGCTTTTCTGCACATTTATGGCACTCAAAGCACTTTACATTGGCCCCACATTCACCCATTCACACACATTCAAACACCAGTGGGCGGCTTCTGCCATGCAAGGCGCTGCCGGGCTCCACTGGGAGCAATTTAGAGTTCAGTGTCTTGCTCAAGGACACTTCGACATGTGGAGTCAGAGCCAGGATTCGAACCGCTGACCCTTCAGCCATTGGACAACCTGCTCAACCAAATGAGCCACAGCACCCAGATTATTATATGATATAATATGCAAAGAATTTCCTGTGTAAATGTTGACTCAGTGAAGCCGTGTGAAATATAGACGAGAGGAATCAGTTATAAAGACAAGACAGAAGAAACGTAAAAGTTGTAACTCGAAAAAACAAGGTATAAGTTGAAGTTGACTTCAAAACCATTACTGTTATGAATTTTGGGCCCCTGGGACAGATAAAATTCTATTTTTAAGGTCTTCAGATGGAAAACGTTTGGGAACTACTGGTTTAGCAAGTGACACATTTTGGGTTTAAAAGTCTAAAACATCACAGGAAGACACAGGAGGAAGCTGTAGAGGAAACATGTTAGTTATCAGTTTAAACATAAAAAGCTGCAGAATGCTGCCATCATCAGACCCATTTGAGAGGGCCGTGAGGGTGATTTAAGTTCCACTTTAAACAAACAGCTGCTGTATTACGTCTGCAGCATTTGGCACAAACAGCCTGTGATTTGTGCAAGTGTCGGTCTCTGTTAAAAATAGACCAGGTCAAATGCTAGTCATTTATCTGCACATCATTTTATTACCTTTTCTTCTTTTTACCTACTCCATGAATAAATATTATTTGCTCCTGCTTGTAAACAGCAGACATTGGATGGACAATGCGTCTTCCAGACCACTGCATACATTTAGAAGTGCCTCTGGACATCAGGTTGTCTGTGAGATGCATAACATGTGGGCCATAGTTTTGCATGCACATCTACACTTGGCCAGGATGTACCAGTAGAAAATGAATTAAATACACAAGTTCAAAGTGGAGCAAAAGTTCGAAGATATAAAATAGATAACATTTTATTTGTCACATGCACAGCTATACATAGTACAATGCACAGTAAAATGTATTTTTGTACCTGCAGCCAATAGCAAGAGGTAGAATAGGTTCACATTATCATGGGCACACATTGTGCATATGATAAAAGTATTAACATGAATGTATACCAAGAAAAATGTGTTGTTGTTTCACATCATGTTGTCATGCTCTATACTTGTGTCTATTACATTCTTTACGTATTTTTCATTGTGATTGTACAAATGGATGCAGACTGAAAATTTAGTGTAGCTGAATGAGCGTGAAATAATGTAGCATCACTCTGAATGAACTGTTTGTATGAAAGTTTCTAAAAAGAATAACTTCAGCAATAATGATAATGAAAAAGGAGAGAAGGCAGCAGTAGAAGGAGAATTACAAAAACTTCATACAGTAACTGTTATATCTAAAAACCAACAGATAGTGCAGTGCTGTATCTGTAAGTGGCAGAAGTCACAACACTGAACAATCAAAGAACACTATAATCAGTACTGACTATGTGTCCAACAATCCAGAACACCAAACCACAGAAACAAAAGCAAGGCAGTTATAGGATTCAGGTCAGAGGAGATTGCTGACCTTGGTCAGTATTACGTTTGGATTCATGCACTTGTCAAATTCACAAAATAAACAGGGGATGATAATGCCTGACATCTGTGTGATTTGTGTAATCAATCACTCAATCATTGATTAGATTTGCCAATACCAATCTGATATGAGAGTTTTTTACAATTTAATTCTGATTTCAATTTGGAGTGATTAATTGTAGGTTGTAGATCAGATCATGACATCCCTAGAATATATAGAATTGTAAAGATGAATTTCTATCGATAAAGCAATGAAAATATCATGAATAACACTATTGGAGGTACAAAAAAACCCTAAATAGCAGGGGTGACATATGCAAATGAAAACCATTCCTTTGACCATCCACACCAGCAATCTATGCTCTCTCAGTACTCTGGTCTCCCGCAACCCAAAAAACATGAATCTTAATGGGGTGAATATTCACTTTAAAGTGCCAAAGTACTGTATATCACAACTGCAGGAATGTAAAAAGAGTAAATGTAGAAGTCACATGTTCTTTCAATACAATTCACTGAAAAGTAATAATGGATTTATTTTGCCCTGAGATACCAAAGAACTATCAAGCAGTGCAGTTTCAATATTACCATCTTGTGTGCAGGAAACACAGCAACACTTTAGAGAAGTTGAGAAGACTTGTGAGATGCATCTGCAGACTTTTGGGTAAGCTGCTCATCATAAATTATCTGATGGTATGAATTATTGAGAGGTTTCAGCATAAATAGTCTGTAAGTATTTTGTACAAAATGATTTTCTTAATAATGCATAGACACACTCCATTCCATTCCACTGCATTCCAGTGTTTTGACTCACTTTGTTTGAGAAAACACAATGGGTCCTAACACCTGAAACTAACCTACCTTTAAACAAAACTGAAATTTAGAAATGATAGGACATAGTCATTACTCGTCACTGACATGCATTCAACTAATTATAAGGCACCGAGTGTCTATGTCTCAGTTACAATACCAAAGCAACGTACCACAACAGCTCTTAGTCAAGTACAGGGAATAAAAAAAGGTGTGGTTACTTGTGAAATTTGTCTTTTGAAAGAGAGGAGGAAGTCTCAGGGGAAGAGCTATGTAAAGCAGTTTTCCGAGCATGTCTCATTAATGATTTAGACAAATATCTTTTTTTAGCATCTTAAAGTGAACTGCAAATAGTCAAGTAAGCAGCAGAAGAAGCTACAGATCAGTCAGCTTAGCGACAAAAGAGGGAAGAATGAATCACAGACGACGAAAGCATGTGATGAAGGGTTTACTCTACAGGGAGGGACGGACTGACGCTGAATATTTAAGCTGGCATCCGAAAAATAGAAAGTGAGAAGGAATACACATAAAACAGTTGTGATGAACTATAAACAAAGCATTTCACTTTGGCAAAATGTTCCCATTCAACAGGTGCAGGAGACCATTACTAATGGAAGATTAGAAATAAGGAACTCTGGCTGCTTTTTCTGTAGTGTGCAGTTCCTCTTAAGGACTGGTCTGTTCAAAGCTGTGTCCTCTTATAAACCAAGTGACAGACAAGGCACAAATGAGACAAGTCAAGTCTGTAAGTGTCTCTTAACCCTCCATGTAGTTGGCCCAACACACTGCTGAAATTGCACACAATGTGTTTCTCGGGCTTCCCCTTTAATCAAACGCTAAGGAGCTTAACACAGCGTGAGGTAGGCAGCCTGGGTGTGCCAATATGCCACCATGCACGCAGCAGTCACAATAGTACCAAAAGTACTTCGATTAACGCTCTTATGCAAACATCAGGAGCAAAGTATCAATAGGTTTTCACAGAAATCAAGAGAGCATGACTTTAAGGTTTAAAAAGATTGTCATGAGATTAACATCAGACACTTCAACAAGCTCTACTAAAACCAGCACATTACACTATCGCAGATCCTTTCACATCTTATGACCCATACTATTCCATTAAAGTGAGAAACAGACTCATCAGGGGTGTTTTAAGTATGCCCTCTGGAACTTTTACAGCAATGAAAAAAAACCCACAAAAGAAACTTCACTGCCACATGTGAAGGAAGTTGTAGATGTTCTTCCTCCTTCTAGACGAAGGTGTGAAAAAGTCTTTTACACTTTAAAAGTCAAACACATATGTTGATGACGTTTCACATCACAGTTGCCACTTATCAGTGCGCTGCAAATCTCTTAGGTGCCTGAGCTTTATCACTGGCACTGAAGTAAACAATGACTTGATTCCTCCGAAATAATAATGCCTCCTAACTGCAAAATAGCACCACTGGACAAACATTTACATTCACCAGCAGCAACACAGCACCCGAATGTTGTTTCTCTGTTAGCAGGAAACGTCTAACTACATTAGTGTGATGTTTAATCAAATCATCACAAGGACAAGATCAGAGTAAAATGCTTTGAAGGAAAACACATAACAGATAGCACTCACAGCATGAACCAAACCGCACTGTTGCCAATAACAGCCAGATTACATCAGGTGAAAGGTTAAGAACGGTTGAGATGGGAGTGACAAAAATCAACAGTAAGAATCATTAACAGAAAGGCGCTTTTTGGGAAGCTACAACAAAAACTGTACTTCATATGAAAGATTAATAAATTGTGGCTAATCCACACCAACCACATAGTTTCGGTGGTTTACCCACTTAATTGTATATAGTGTACTCAAGCATCTCTCCTGAGGTTTGTTACACTGACTTGACTTTTGAGCACCCTAAGAAAAGAAACTCAACCACAAAAAACACCACCACCATCACCAAAGACACAACTGTTGCCATTTCATCTGCTGTATGTCCATGCCCCATCACCTTGACTCTTGACTCCTTCCTTCCTTCCCTTGTGTCCTTTGAGATAAAAACCTTAAAGACAACAACTGGAAGAAAGTATTTTACCCCAAGTTAGTAATTTGCCACTGATTATGAAGAGATGCGTGGCCGTGATCTCAAATATTTCTGGACTTGGGCAGTTGTAGTGATTCATAGGGCATGGCACGGTCGTGAACGCATCACGTTCAGAGTGGCAAGTAAAGTAAAGCCTGCAATTCGGTTCCTGAACGCAACTGACCATAAGAGAAACGCAGCATGTAAATAAATGTCACGTTTATTTAATTCTACACTGTTGACTCGCAGGCAGTTGAAGGCGTTATATTAAATGTTCTAACCGTGCAATTAGTTCTATCACACCTGGCGAACACGTAACTACGCTCGCGACTCAAAACGCACCATTTTAAAAATCAAGTTAACGTTGAACCTTTTTTTTTCAAACAAAAGTCAGTTTCCAGAGTGGAAAAGTCTCAAGAAAGTGCCGTGGAAACATGCCGCTGTGGCACGGCTGTGTCCCCAGCTCCAAACCGGGGCCTGAGATTAGTCACCGTTCGGGCCTGTGAGCCAGGAAAACGGCTTGGCGGATGCAACAGGCTGTTAACTCTCCCGAACTGCCATTTTGGATATAAACTTAGTTATTACAAATGGCAACTTTGACGGAGTTTGTGGTTCTGGGAGGCTAACCCCATAGCGACGACACAAAACTTTTTTTTTCTTTTTTTTTAACCACCGTTGGGGGAGTTAGCTAGAAATCCCGAGTGTGAAACCAACTTCACTCAGTCCTACTCACCCGGAGTTTGAAGTTTAAGCAGGGAAACTTTAACGATATTAGCAGGGTTACAGCGCCATGTATCCCGGTTGTTGACTCATTCGCGCAGCTTGGAAGTAAGTCCTCAAGTTTTTTTTTTTCTTTTCTGCCTTCGGCCAAAGGAATCTTCCCTCGGTCGGTGTTATTATCATGGGCGGGGGAGAGAAGTACAGCGCAGGGAGTTCCTGTCCCTCAAACAGGGAAACTCGACAGGAAACTGATCTGAGAGCTGCGGTGCAGAGTCCGTCCGCTAGGGCAGGAACACGGAGGAGCTGAGGTCAACTGACAGGAATGAACTGGAGCCTCCCCGGGGCTGTGGGGGCGGAGCCATTGCTCAAGCCCCGCCCACAAACACCTCAGGCCGCCATACCTTCAAGCACCGACCATCAATCACAATACCCTCCTCACTTCAACTACCAACACTGTAAATTGTGTGATCTGCCGCCTTTAATTTGACATGTTTTTAAATATACATCTATATTTACTACTACGACTTTCTACTTTTCTATTTCCATATTTATTCGTGTTATCAGCAACCAATTCTATGACATTTCGTTACCAGATTCATTGTGTCTGTGTAATGACAATAAAGTAAGTCAAAATCTATATTACTTTTTTCCTTGATGGTTTTATTGTTTTGTTACTTGTTGACTTTATTTTTTTCTGTGAATTAATGTGATCAACAGACTGCCGCACAATTTCCTTCAGGATTAAATCAGGTTTCTACCTCTTTGTATCTATTTATCTCTTTTATTTTACAAGATGCATGTGATTTCTACTGTAATATTTTAGAATGTTTGATGTCAGTCTTCACTGCATGTCATATATGCATATTAAATATTCCGTCAAAAATGCATTTAAATTTGTGTCCATTTTTTAGATGTATTGTTAAATAATGTGAACAGAAACCAGGCTGTCTACAGTTGGAGACAATGAATTCTGAGCAACCAAGTACAATATGCAATAGATTACATTCATTTCTTAAATGGTGTTAGCTGGAAATAGTTTGTATTTAGAGCACTTACCCCCTTTTGGTTGACATTTTTTTTCATCAAAAACCAAAAGTGGTATCTTCTAACTAGCATTTATATGGTTTAAATCCTGAAATGTAATGGTTATCTGGTAAATGTTTGGAGATCTAGAGTGCCCAAAGGATACAAAAAGTGCGAGTAGTGTAAAATAGGCTTGTAATGGTAACTGATATTACAGTAAAACATAAAAAAGAACTGTCATACAGCAGTCAACCATAATAACCCAATTAAAAAGGAAAAATATACAAAAATGGCCTGTGGGTTCCCTGAGGTCTAATCAAAAGCAAATATTTCAATTTACACAAAATAATACTACACCAATTCTTAGTAAAACCTCATGGTGATGATTTCTTTCGTCCTTTTCCCTTCCAGGGTCGCCACAGCCAAATCCAATTTGCATATTTGATTTGGCAGGGGGTTTTTCGTCGGATGTCCCTCCTGGCACAACCCACTGGACACTTATGCCAGGAATGGAATCTGGGTCCCCTAGGCACCAGCCCGGTGCCTTACCAACAGAAATATCCAGCCAGGTCGTGAAGCCTCATGGTAACAAGCACAATTAATGAAAAGTTCCAGGGGGTCTAAAAAAAAAGTGCTGTGGCAGAATACTAGTATTAACATTTATTCAATAGTGTCATTGTTTCCATACTTGTTTAATTTCAACAATGCAATTCAGTTAAATGGGCAGAATACAAATATGTAATATGCAGTTATGATTTATTCAACTCTGAAACAATTTTATTGTTCATAACCTCGTTACCTAAAAAGCATATTGACATAGTGCTTATTTATATTATTGTGCAACATTTTTTGTGCTTCGTACATATATACATTATGAACATGGACCTCTCATACAGTATAGCTCTACAAGAAAGTCACGATGTCTGAGCCATTTCTTTTTTACAAGCAGACTGTTCTAAAAGGTCACAAAATGATAGACAATGCTCGAAGTGCTCGATGAGTCTCTCAGAGCAGATGCTGACATCATATGTTACACTGTGAACAACCCTCGCAGTCTGCGAGATGGAAAAACAAACAGTGCGTTTGTGTCCGTCACAATACATTGACACCCAGACAGCTCCTCAGCACTGCTCAAAGCCTGCCATGAGGGAGAGAGCCAGTGACTCCACTGTACAAAAGAAAACAGAGGAGAAAATGCCGTCATTTCAATGTCAACGGCCTTTTGTATATAATAGACGGTGACATAAACCAGCAACAATATAGCATGTGAATCTGTGGTTGACATCCGTAAAGTATCAGTTTTACTTACAGTGGGGGAAGGAACCCCGACAAACAGCCTTATTCAGAATTGTGACGAGGAACATGTGGCAGTTTTTGAAATCAGACTCCATTTTATCGATGGACTCGATCCTAAAATTCAGAGACAAACACAATATTGGGTCACAACACCACAGGCAGGAGAGATGAGGCAGCGAATGGTAAATACAGGCTCAGCAGCCGAGACTGCCATTGCAGTTTAGAATAAAACGTGTATGAGTAAGTTACGAAAAACAAAACACTACACATGAAATATTATCTCTTAACCCTTCCAGTTGTTATAAGATCTCTTACTTCCAGGCTCCAAAGCCCGCTTGCCATCGGTCTGAGAAGATGAGGACTAGGTTAAGAACCTTCATTATTGCCTCCTTCACAAAACTGACCTGAGAACAAGGAGATAAAAGACGTCAGTATTAACTACGTGTAGAGAGGGTAAACCCTTCCTCTGAAGCAGGGGTGTCAAACTCATTTTAGTTGAGGGGCCAAATTCAGCCCAATCTGGTCTGCGGCGGGCCGAACCAATCCAATAATAACAGAATTACTTTTCCATAATGTTAACTCCAACTATGTATATGATGAAAATGCTTACATTTGTCTACAAACTGTCCTTTAAAACAATGTGAATGACAGTAACAACCTCAAAATTCTTAAGAAAAATAAGTGTAATTTGAACAATATTTCTAGGAAATTGAATCAGGTCAACTGGACTCAATTTTGAACAATAATATACCTCAGTTTATAATTTATGCACGTACATTACAATTCACAGATCACAGCGCATGTACAAATACACAAAACATTTCGTAACAGGTAGAATATTGATAGAGTTACACTTCTCTACAGACATTTCAGGCTGTTTATATTTGTTCATGTTATTTATGTGTTTTTTGTGAAATTATACTTTGTTTTAGTGCAAATACAGGAATAT
>JAPTHA010000019.1:20306858-20317531 GCA_029814585.1 Gymnapogon annona | reverse complement strand
GGCTCTTTGACCTTGACGTCCTCACCCAGGGCTCCCTCCAGTCTTTTAGCGACATCTGTAAAATCTTTGAGAAGCAACACCACTGGTAGTTGAATGATTTACTGGAGTCAATCAATACACTGCACTTTAAATGACTGCTGCTCAAAGAACTCAGTTGTTAAACTGTAATTTCACTGTTCTTGTGATGGTGATAATAAACTTCTATACTATACACAATAAGGAAACTGCCGCATGACCGATCAACAGCTTGTTTGTTTTCATAAACATCACTAACTCTCACCACTGAATCGCAGTGTGTCTAAGCTGTATTTAGCCCACTTGATTTGCAGCAGCAGGAGAAACACTTGATTGTAGATTTTCTGACACTCTGAGCTGATCACGATGTCAACAGGCCAGGGAACCTGAAGAGAACAAAATATATGTCGTTCCGGAAGTGTCAGGAGACCATCAAGTATGTTGAAAATTATAATGACCCCACATACAATCACTTATCTGTCTAAGTATCAATAGATGTACAAGTGGAACATACAAAATATACTTAAGCAGCAAAAAATATACAATTTTAGAAAATAAGACTACGGTAACATAGAAAGTATACTGGGTGATGAAAACAAAGAAAATAATAAAAGTCTAAAGAAATGTTCTGGGACACGCTCTTTGAAGCTGAGTATTATCAACCATGAGATTATGTAAGACAACTGCCAGACAGTCCACCCACGAGGGTTCAAAATGGAGTTGACATTTTGCCATTTAGTTATGATTTTGCACAATATTTCTGGCATGAATTTTTCTAACTGTGCAGTATAGATGCATAGTTGTTATAACCCTGCAAAAACTTTGAGGACTTTTAAGACTTTTGCACAATACTATACTTTATAAAGTGCAATTGATGAAATGATTTATATGTAGTCAATTGACAAATGTTTTATTGTTTAAAAATAACTTAAATGAATGTTTTTTTGTATTCCAAATGCTCACACTTATGTTAACATTGACGCACCGTTTTTTGCAGTTATAGAATACGGATTAAAAAAAAAAAAGGTTCACGCTTCTTACTTTGTAACTTAGAGTAAGCACTTCGAGATTATTCACAGGGTGTTTTTTTCTGGCTGGGTCAATGGTTTCCAAGAAGATCGACAACCTATAAAACACAAAATGAGGAACAAAATATTGACCTTTCAATACAAAACATGAAGGAAACTGCTGACACACTGGGCCCTGATTCTTAAACCTGCAGTACCTGCTACTGTCCTCAGGGCAGCGCTGTCCAACTGCTTCCTGCAGCTGAACATTCAGGAACGACAGCTGCTGCCAGTTCTCCTTCTCCTGCACTTTGTCAAAGATGGCGGTGTAAAAATCATACATAGTGTCTCCAGCTTCGAGGAGGAAGTAGTTCCTCATGGCTTGGAGGTATTCCAACAACCTATGGAGAGATTAAGGACATGTGTTACAGATGGTTTTCGTGTGTAGAAATAAACAGAACTTCGGACAGCGGTGCGTACTTGTAGTCTTTTTTCAGAGTCTTCATGAGGTTCCCGCAGCATTCGATGTACCTCCTCTCAATGTGTGGGTAGAGGCAAGAGCGCAGGGTGAGCTCGAAGGTCTGGCAGGTGACAGACTGAGATGAGCGGTCCACAATGACATCACCTCCAGAAAACCGCTCATGGAAGTCACTTTGCTCCAAGTAAAGCCTTCCGGGGAACAGATGTTAGATGTTAAAACGCACTGGATTCATGGACAACTATGATTTCTTTAAAAAAATTACTATCAATTCAGTCGATTCAGAGGTTACATTTGGAGATCAGATAATGTATTCAAGTCTTCCCACATTATGTAAAATCATCTGTATTTACGTCATCTCACTCGGTTCTAACTTGTAACCCAACATTAGACACCAGTTTACTATGGTCAAATGATGTAAGAGTAATTTAGCCATGAACATGTTACTGTCGCCATTAGGTTTGTGGCTTACGTAACCTGCATCGCAATAAGCAGGATCTATATGAACATTTATCAATAAGTTAGATCACTAGTGGATTACTGTGTTGTAAATGACAGGCGAAGTACAAAATAATAGGAATTGTGGCTGAAATACTGCTGTGTTTTTGTTGCAAAGTGATATTCTATGACATTTTATACTCTACCCCAACCCTGAGAAATGTGCAAGTATTTTGTTGATATATTTTTGGGTTACAATGCAGGTCATCTCCATGGCGCACCCACTATAAACAATGATTTTTTTAACCATGTTTTCTGTGGAAAGATGATGCCAGGCAACCAAATGGAATTTTACTGAACGAATTGATGGATTTATCTGAATTTCAACATATTCATTTCATATGATATGAATATTATATCTAATTAAGAAATAGAAGTATATAAGTAAAAAAATAACAGCGTCAGTTGCTTACTTACACATTTTAATGTAGAAAAGTTACATATTACATCTTTAAAAGATCTTTGGGAGATTATCAGACTACTAGTAATTGGTTTATAATCATCTTATATGAGCTATTCAGAACTGTTTGGCATAATTTTGCGTGAGCATTTTTCATTCAGTTAATTAAAAATAATTGGATGAAACTGTAAAGGTCAAATATCCGGGTTTTGTTATTTTAATGTCATCTTCTTCTGATTTATAGGGATTTCAGTCATTTCTTTGTATATCACAGTAACAAATTTATACTTGTGTACTAACGTCAAACATAGCCTGTGAGTTTTTAATATACAATGCTCATTAGCCCAACAAGGATTATTACTTTATCATTATTTATTCTTTTCAATATCAATAAGTAGCTCTCCTGCTTCATTTGATGTACTGGAAACTATTGTTATACTATACCTCTGCACAAAAGGAACAAATCCTGAAATGAGACTGTTTGTGACAATTAGACGCCATCTGAAATTTCATCCTTCGTCTCACCCCTACCTCTAACTGAAGCAGATCTTGGAGTTATCTTAAGACTGGACCACTTGACAGATTAAGAACCTAACAGCAAAAAAAGACTTTTTATCTTACTGTACTGTGGTGGTTACTACCTACCTGGCAAAGTTTATCGCCAGTAATGGGTCGTGGACATCGTCAATCTCCAGATGCTGAGCCACAATGGACTGCATCTTCACGAGGCTCCTCTTAGTGGCCTGTTGTTCGGTCACTGTATCTGTGGGAGATGAGTCTTGGCTGCAGAGGCGGGACTGCACAGACTCCAGAAACAGTGTGTACAAACTCTTCCTCTCTGCGTCTGTAATATCAACACATATTGTCTCTGTGAAGTAGGACCACTGGCCCACGACATGTCGATACAGGAGAAACACTGACCTCTGGAGGATTGCTCCGACTGATCAGCCTCTTTGCAGTCCAGATTTCTGAGCAGCTGCATGGACTTCCCAGCCATGATGATCTGCTTGAGGACAGGTTTGAGGAAGGACACCATGGTGAGCTGCCTGTTACTGGAGCCCTCGCCTCCAGAGCTCCCGCTCGCTGCGTCATTCAGCTTCTCCTCATTCTCCACCGTCTCAGATATACTGTAGAGTGTGTAGGTGGCGTACCAGAAGTCCCTGTGGTTTACTGGTACGTCTTTGTTCCTGAGCAAGAAAATAGCCATTTGTTTATGCGTATGGATGTATTTCATCCATTGTTCGTTGGAGGTTTGATAGAATAGTCAGACTGTCATTACAATGATGAAACAGAGCAGAGGTGAAGAATGAATTTACAAAAAGTAACAAAAAAAAATCAGTCTGCAAATACTTCAAAAAAAAGTCACTGTAACATGTTACATTGTACCACATTTGTCTGATTTTCTGTGTGTTTTCTGCATACAACATACATATATGTTTATCATGCTTTTCTTTGTTTACTATTGTTGGAGTTGGGCATGGTGGGATCATGAAATAAACACTAAGAGTAAGAATTGCCTTGTGTGATTTATTCTTATAAAAAAGTAAGACAGGCAAACTAAGCATAATGCAGTCTGGTGTGTGTGAGACAAAGAGGTAAGAGAACAGTGATTTTTAAGGAGTTTGGATACACAAAGTATGCATGGGAGTCAAACTTGGTCAAACTGTTTTGGCGTTCACAAGATATGAATGCAATTATGTATCAAGGTCTGATCCGTGAAGGACAGAGTCACTCAGATACAAAAGAATGAACTGTGAGAAAAACAGAAGCAAACTTTTGCTGGGTGATTTTCCATAACAAAATACTTCTTAGACCGATAAGATAAACACAGATAAAGATTTTGGGGATAATTTCTTGTTGCCTCACAGCATTTTAATATTGATTACATCCGGAGAACTGTAATATAATATTTTACATAATATACACAATATCTACACTTCATCTTCATTTATATTTGGCATAAAAATGGAATTTCAGCATATTTGAAACACAACTAGATTACAATGTATTAAAAGAAAGTAACACAATTCATATATTAATTACATTTGCTTGAAACACTCCTGCCTCTTTAAGTCATGAGAAAGTCATGACTTTCATGCAAGAAAGGTCATTGCACTTTAATGTTTTGTGACTGGGTGTGACTTCAGTAAGACTAGGATACTATATTGATTGGAAGGACTCTTGTTTTTCTGCAGAAATAGAGGAGACATGAAAGCTCTGGGAATGAACTGTAACTTGGATTCACATGTACATTAATAGTGGTTATATGACTGAGCTGGGAAAATGATTCCATCTATGGTTATGGTTGGATCAGTCTGGATTCAATTCTATACAAGTACTGTGCTTTATTAGGTCTATTGTGGACTGGTCTTTTGAAATATTGCCAAAGTAAAAAAAAAAAGGCTCCTATAACAAACAGCTACATACGGAAAATCAAAAACAGCATCCTTCATTGTGTCATTCTATTGTTTCTCTGTGCATCACACTGAAAATTGTGTAATGACAGTCACGCAGCATCACTATGACGACCAGCTGAGGTATTATTTCTGCAATGGAGAACGAACGCATTGCCAGGTAACAAAAGTGAGTGGAGTCGAGTGTGTTGAGCTGTTACCATACAGCGGCAAAGCATCACTGTTCATTCAAGGGCAGTCTGGTAAAAACAAACAATAACTGGTCTCCACCCAACACTAAACTGAAAAAAAAAACTATATTCCCGAAAAAACAAAGCTGTTGCCTGATACATAGATACACAAAACCAATAATCAATCACATTCGTAAAAGCAGCTGATCAGAGTCTTGCTTAATGTCTTGTTTCATACCTTTGGATGATGAACTCTTTGGCAGGATCGAACAGGTGCCCGTGAACAATCCATTCATCCACAATCTCCAAATATGGTCTGACTGTTTCTGTCCACAGGGAAAACAACAAAGCCACCTAAAAGAGAAAGATGCTGCGGTTAGGACGACACACCCATTGCTGACTCCTTTTCAAAAATCATCACTGAGGAAAAAGTCACCGCTTGTTCTGAGGCTTCTCCGACGCTGTCATATTCGATGATGGCCTTGTACAGGGTGTTGAGCAAGTGTGAAGCCCGTACGACGTTGGGAGTCTGAGGCGGGACTTCAGCCACACCAGTACAGAAGACTTTGTGCAGGACTTTGATCTGGGCCAAGTGAGGACTGAGTCGCTCCAACACCGAAGAAAGCGTGACAGTCTCATCTGCAAAACAGAAGAAAGCATCAGACGAAACTGTTATTAATAACCTACGTACCAAAATAGGCATATATGAACTCAGTGGAACCAGCAAAGAGCTGCTGTACAGGTGGATTCATTATGTACCATGATGTGACAGGCTGAGACATCATTCAGCATCTTATCAAGAGAAAGTCACAGTATAAACCCGTAAACATGCACTTACCATTACAAATAAGCTCCCTCTCAATTGTGGTCAGCTCCTCTTTGAAGCTGGTGAAGTACTTGTTAAGTGCCCACACAAAGGCCTGGTAGGTCCTAAAGGGAGGCTCGGAGCCCTTCTTGGACCCGTAAGAGGAACCGGAGCCTGGTGGGCAAGGCTCCGAGCTGTACCCCGTCACCTCATCTATGAACCTCTGCAGCCTGAAGACCGCCTGGCCGTACACAGCGATGTGCTCCAGCACAGAGTGCAGACAGTTCTGCAGAAGCAGAACAGACAATGCTTTTTTACAGCAACAAAACACGCATCCGAGGACTTAACGTGAGCCGATGTTTTCACTTACGCTAGTCAGATGAGTTACCACCACGTTATTCCTTACTGACAATTTTCCATCGTGGTTTTGGAATATAAAGTGTTTCTTAACCCCAGACAACAGCCTGTAACATGATTGCCACAAGATCAACTGTATGACAACAACATCCAAATGAAAATACAAGAACATCCTTTTAACGTAAACAACGACTCAATGATCTGTGAATTTACCAAAAAAAAAAAAAAAAAGGTCAAACATGTGACAGGAGGAGATAAATCTTTTATAAGTTTTTACAATCAACACATTCACACAAGAATATCGTTACATCTTACCACAACGTCTCCCGTATTACTTGGGTCTCTGTGACAAAGGCCTTTTCTTCTGGCAGATACAAAGGATCAGTGTTATACAAGTGCTGATCCCTAAGAGGAGAGAGACAGCGAGCATCAACATTTCAACATTTGGAATCATTTCAACGTGCAAATCCCCTGAAGTAGACAGCTGGGGATGACAACTACCTGATAAGCACAAACAAACATAACAATTATCCTCAAGGTATCTGCTAGTCTCAACAAGTTAAATAAAAATCTATTTAAAGACCATTATGAATGCAATTAAAGATGTATTTCATAGAAGAAAACTAAATGTTTAGAAATACTCAAAGGATATAAAAGATATCAAATATAAGATATAAAAGAGAGATAATCTGACTTAAGTGATGCCTCTGATGTGAAAACAGAGCAGTAGTGGGTGATGACAGGCTCTCTGGTGTTTTTTATGTAGTTCTAATGCTTTTTACAGATAATTTTGGTGCAACATTTTTTTTAACACAAGATGCAGCAGGCTTCATATTGTTCCCTTCAATGTGCTTTAACCAAGCATTAAATGTACTGTTTCTGAGCTAGATCATATTATACTTGCTGTTACACGTGTTTTTTTAATGAGAGTAGATGCTAATGTGCATTAGCCCATGAACCAAATTAAGACATACTGTCTGTACAGTTCGCTATGGTGAGTGCCTTCATAGTCATTTCACTTCATAGTTTTGAGGCAACTAGAGATTCACAAATATCAAACATCAAAATCTCACAACTTTTTATGGTCTAGATTTTTTTAAGGGCCTTTTATATTTGACTTTTTCTTTTAAGATATTCATTTTATATTAATTACTGTATTACCTCAACAAAGGCGTATGATAAAAAGACCCATTTTATTATTGTGCTTATGAAAGTGTAACCATTTTCACCCTGTAATATTAGCATCTCATTTTCATAATTAATCCTTGTCTATTTGTTATTGGACTGCATCTATCATTCTGTTCATGGTCCTCACACTTTACTGTATTATCACAAGCATTTGGTGCGGTACCAATACTTTTTATACATTCACTGAAGCATTATCTAAGAAGATGCACCTTTTCAAGTTAGTTAACCCCTTTGAATAATTCATTTAGTGATTCTAACATTAATCTTCCTATTTTCCCATTAACCCTGTAATCTGAATTAAAATTTAGAACCATATAAATTTGTCTTGTTAAATTTTATCTGTGTTATGACTCCACAGCTTTAACATTGCATACTCTGTTGTCACTTTCCTTTTTGCACTTAAAATTACATATTGTCATTCTAATATTTTCATAATGTTATCAAATCGACTACGATACACTTACCAAACATTAAGCAGGTTTGAGTGTAAATGCAAACTGTGAGGAAAACGAGGAGCATGAGGCACCCAGTAAGGTGTCACTACATGTTGTTCAAGCCATGCCCGGGCATTGGGTTCACCAACTGGAATGACAAAATATTTTTTTAAAATTACTTTGTGTAAAATTGGAACGTGAGTGACATGAAATGATAGTACATTTAACAAACAATTTCTGTCAACCATCAACAGAAATGGCTGCAAATAGTGGATGCAGGATAATATTATATGCAAGTTTTTCACACAGTAATCTGGATGTATTTATTAACATACGCATCCTTTTGACTTTTAAATGTTATATTCATCACTCATCCAGCTTTTAATAAAGTACAAGATATCTGACTTGCTGTTAGCTCATTGCCACAGTATTTTATTAGGCTTTAAATAAATCCCTGTATATCAGCCAGTGGTGTGGTCATGTTGCACCTGTCCATGTGACTGGTCCTGTTTTGTCAGCGTTGTCCTGGTCCTCCTGGGGAGTTCTGTCCAACTGGATCCCAGAGTCCTCCCTGCTCATTGGCTCCTGACGGTCATCCTCCTCACTCTCCTCCTCAGACCACTCCTACAAAAAAAAAAACCAAACAAACAACCCCACGGCCACAAAACTTAAGATTAAATCTCTTCTATAACTGGGATATAATAATCCTTCTCTTGATAGGTTGCATTTTTTGATTTACTCACAGGGGTATCTGGGTATGGCCCAACGTCTATGTCTTCACCTTCCTTTAGGAATTTACCCCAGTCAAAACTGTCCTCTTGTTCTGCACAGTCACAAGTTCAAATGATAATTATTAACAGAATCCATGGAAGCCTTTCTGAAGGATTTCGTTTTTTTTCCCGTGATACTTAATGCCAGTGAAAAAAACATCAACCTACCAGCCTCCTTCACCCTGGGTCTTTCTGTAAAGCTTGTATTTGAGGGGGAGCCCGACAAGAAAAGCAGCAGTGACAAAATGCTAAAATGCACATCTGTCTGCAAGAAAACATTAAAAAACAATTTTAAAAAGAAACATACACTTTATTTAGTCACAAAGATTTTTATTGAGCATCTTAAATATTACACCGGTTCACACTAATTAAGGTTCGGGTGATTTGGTAAACAGAAAAAAGAACACATATATAATAACAAATAACAGAAAATGAATTATTATTATTATTATTATTAACACACTTAATTTATCCCGCAAGGGGAAATTCAAATGTCAGTCAGCAGCAACCGGATAAAAAGAACAGACAATACAAAGCAAAACTAACTATGAGTGATATAAAATCTAATTGTAAAATTAAGAATGCAGAGGTATAAATGAAATTATGTGGTTGTAAATATATCAGGTATTTATGTGGATGTAGATTGCAAAAAGTCTATAAAGGGTTGCCAGATGTTTTGAAATAGTGACAATTTAATTTATCCTTCAACAGATATCTCATTTTTTCCAAGTGTAAAAAGTCACATTTTAGCATTGGGTACTGCTGGTATATACACTTTATTTAAAGAGCTTCTTGGTTTAACAAACCTTCAGCAGACTTAATGTTTTGATTTTGACCTGAAGGAACCATATTAAAATTTCCCCTTAAGCATACCTTTGTTCCATCTGTATTAGGTAATGGTGAGTTCAAGAACTCCTCAGTCAGTCTCGTCCAGCTTTCTGCTTTACTCAAGTCTGAGTGAACCATGAGCTTTTCATAGATTCTGGCAAAACACAGCAGATCAGGTATGAGTTTGTTTACAAAGGGGGGGGGGTGGTGAGAAAACATGTTGAGACTTCTTCAGCAAATATTGAAATACGAGCATGGAGAAATAGATCTTCTTTTACAACACAGACAACCAGATTCAACTGTTAGTGGTTAACAGCTGAGAGTGCTATGCTAATGGTGTGGACCTTTTCACTGCCGTTTTTCTCTCCGAAGGACGCATCCAGCCCCTCGTTATCATCTTTGGGACTTCAATCATATATACTGTCTTTGTTGTCCATGTTGTGCAGGATTTCAGTTTGTTGTGTATCTGTTCTGCTCTGTTGTTTTTTCTACTCTTTGTATTAAGCTGCTGTTTTTGAAATTTCCCCTCTGGGGACTAATAAAGGCATATTCAATTCAATTCAATTCAGATGTTATAATGCCAACCTAATGTTATAGTCCTGTTCTGAACTAACAAAGAGTAGATATTAAGTCAGTGATTCTGATCAGGGGGGCGTGCAGCTAAATTGGACATTTTTAGTAACATTTAGGTCAGGGCCAGGGGTCAGGAACCTGTGGCTCTTTTGATGACTTCATCTGGCTCGAAGATAAGTTGAAAGAGTCAACGAGACAAGTTATTCAAGTCTTTCCTTGAGTTTGTTAAAGAAAAAAAAATGACCAATGTATAAACTTATTGCGGTCTGCATTTTATTTATTGTCAGTCAACTCCAGTACAACGTTATTAAAATGAATACATTTAGACTCATTCTGTTCACTTATTTATGTAGGTTTTTTTGTCGCTGTACCTGTTTTGTGTTTGTTTGTGTTCCTTATGGGTAGGTATTTTTATTTTATTTTTTTCTGGTTTTTTTGTCTGTTGTCTCTGATCCTGACATTGTGTGTTGTGAATGTCGTCTAGTAGTGTTTGAATGTAAGGGTAGTATTATTTAATGAAAAATCTAAATAAGATAATGTAAAATAAAGAACACTTTGAACACTTATTATTATAAATTCTTGGTCTTCATTGAAAATTTAATGCTTTATTTGTATTCAGTGTTGATGTGCAGTATTTTCACTGTTTATAGTACTGTTGCCAATGTTACTTTGTCCATCTTATTTATTTTGATTATTTATTATTTATATTGACTGTGAGTGTAGCCATATTTGCACT
>JAPTHA010000019.1:20245625-20255887 GCA_029814585.1 Gymnapogon annona | reverse complement strand
GGGGGCGGGGGGGGACGGACCCTGGACAAGTCACCAGTTCATTGCAGGGTCATCATTCACATACACATTCATACATAATGATGATGATTTCTTTCGGCTTTTTCCCTTCCGGGGTCGCCACGGCCAATCCAATCCGCTTATTTGATTTCGGCAGGAGTTTTTACGCCGGATGCCCTTCCTGACACAACCCACTGGACGCTCTTACCAGGGATAGAACCCAGTATCCCCTATACACCAGGCTGTGCCCTACCAACTGAGCTATCCAGCCAGGAACACATTCATACATAATAATACTACTAATAAAACTATATTTGTATAGCTCCTTTCATACAAGGACTGTGCACCGGTCCCAAGCCCGGATAAACACAAGGGTTGTGTCAGGAAGGGCATCCAACGTAAAAACTCCTGTCAAATCAAATATGCGAATTGGATTCGCTGTGGCGACGCTGCAAGGGAAAAAGCTGAAAGAACTCAAGATACAATCACAGTAGCTAAAAGTACTTCACATCAGTTAAAAATTTACAAGGAATAAAATAACATTTTCCTAAAAAGGCAAAAATAAGAAATGCATTAATACGTATAGGATTAGACACTGATTAATAAAAGCTAATAAAAGTCAATAAGATAAAAGCTAAAGAAATAAATTGAAATTTGCTTTTGTATTAAACGTATTATTATGTAAAGGGACTTTTCCCTGTATAATAAATGTAAGAACTGAAGGAGCTGGGATACTTGAATTTACTGAGGCTGACAGTTCCAAATATTAATTGTTCACATGCATTTTATAGGGATGAAGGGGCGGAAGTAGGACTACTTGTTGCAAAGTAGTAAATGTATTTTCTGTGTAAATAAACATACAGATGGGCTGCAAATTAAAGGAAACAATAACAATCTTATATGTTGGGACAGCGTATACCTACTGAGCAGCACAGATTTAGTACCCATTAGCACTGACTTTACGGTGGAGGAAATCTGGAGAGATCAATACTATTCTTCCAAAAGATAATCCCTCTCTTGGTGTTTTGAAGTCGCTGGTGGAGAGCTATTTGATTGTTATCCATTTGTGTTTCATTGGGTGGAGATCTGATGAATGTGAAGCCCAGTGCAGGATTCACATCAGGACAGATGTGTTTCATCAGAGGACCAAGGTGGACCTCACCAGCAAATCGCCTCCCCTAACTGTGGAAATGCAACATGCTAGTGGTGTTTGTCATGCATGGACATGGGATTGTGAAGATGACTCATTTGACCATCACTTTTTTAGATATCTATGTAGACTACAACTGATTGTTTTTGTCTTACCGGCTGTGCATTCATCTTTTGAATGACGGACGCACAGTAACACTACTATAATAATTGCTAATGGAAATGTCTGACAGACTCACCATCCTGGTTTTCTGCTTTACCTACAGATCACATTAACAGGCAAGCATCAGGTTCCTCAAATATGCACTTCTGACCACATTTGCTGACGTCTTTCCCATAGTTCTAACTGCACCATAGTCACTATTCACATTGAAACCCAATTTGGCTGAAGCGTCTGCTACTTATGAACCAATAGACCACCGTCTTTCAAAGCCGCTTCTATACTTTCCTCTGCCATATTGATCCATGAGGACAAACTTGTCCTGCTCAGCAATTTTTTACATACCGCAGAGTGGGATGGGATGTTAACTGCTCATACAAACTGCACAGTTTGCAAGCATTTGTATTTATTGAGTGTTTCCAGTCATGTATTGAGGTTTTATATCTCCACCGCAACACAACCAAAGATATGAGATATGTTCAGAAATGTCTTGTGGTTAAGTGAAAACCATGCCGGTGTACTTATTTGTGAATTTAAGAGAAGGTTGAAATAAAAATAAAGGGTGGAATTATTCCTGAAAATACCTGCTAGCTAAATATTTTTGCATTTAGTGGCATTTCATTGACAATTTTTGTAGGACCTGACTGATATAATTCCTTCCTCAGCATTATCCTTATTGAGAATTTTCACTATGCATTTGTCCTGTTAGGAGTTATTTATGAATGACGGACTGAAATGTAATTCTTGTGAGAGAGTATCAGAGTCAAAAGTCCAGTTACCGTGGAGAGTTGCCACGTATGGACTGAACCGTCATCTACGTCTACTTCTATGAACAGAGGAGTGTCTACTGAGTAACAAAAGACATGCGTCACTATTTCATGTGAAACCTGAAAAGTAGGTTTATGACGGAAAGGTATGTGAATCAAAGCCGTAAGCTTAGTCACTATTTGTTAGTGCTTTCTGACATCAGTAGTTTCAGCTGACGAGCTGTGAGAGGCTACAAGTGTATTATTGTTACTACTAGAGGTTTTGCAGCTCATTGTCACTATTTTTTGTATCTATAGCTGATATAATAGCTTTAATCTATTATGTAACGTGTTCAGAAAGCATTTTCTGTTTCTATGTGACAACATGCCTTAACTGATGGGACTCCTGATTGTTCTCAAACAAATCTGAAGTTTCAGTCTGCTCCAACTGAAGTATCTCTTCTGTCAGCTATGAAATTCAGGTAAGATCATTTCTTAATATTCTGTCGATTAGATAATACAGTGCCTGTAAGACTTTCATTTGACATGGGCTGAATTTGATAATCACATAAAAATATGGAATTATTTGCAAATATAAATTTGTTACATTTGTACAAGCTGATTAGCCTTTGTAATGCTGTGGTATGGCACAATATGGATAACACCTACCACGTATTAAACTGTAATGATTTAAAGTGCTGTGATCACTGTTAACTGCACTACCGGGACTCTAAGGTACATCTTTTAACCCCACATATGAGTGGTTGCCCACTTATAACACCAGGCTCTGGACTTTTAATACCCTATGTTAATGTATGTCATTGTATGAATTAATTACTATTAACACTTTTTTTCCTAAAACCAACTGTCAAAGAAAAGTGAGTTACTTTTTTTCTTTGTAAAGCATATCACAACAAAAGGGCTGTAAAGGTCAACTTTAATATTCTTGTAATATAGGCTATTTCAATTCTGAGCTTTCTGGAGGTGTGGTCGAGCGATCCTCTAAAATATTACTAACACTTATCATTTTGAATAACTCTTAGATGTCCTCTTTAGGCAAAGTGATATTTTAAGTAAAAAAATGTTTTATTCCTTACACAAAGAAATTAGAGATAAGTTCACGTTTATTTTTGTGGTGAGGCAGTTCACACATTCTTAGACTGTTTCCTCACAGTTTGGGAAACGCTCAAATATTTCCTCGTTCTGAATGAATGAAGATCCGTGCAGTTGCTCGTGGTGAACACTAGGTGTCAGTGTTGTTCCGCGCGAGTGAGCCGCGGCGCATGCTCCATGGGATGTAAACAGTCTGTAGGCCTCCGCCGTCTGTCTGAGTCTCCGTCTGTGTACACGTATTACGGCTGCAGGGGCTGGACCGACTCAATGGGAACTAGCTAACGTAAACGCTGGCTAGCCTGCAAAGTAGAAGCGGACCTAGTTGGTCAACTCGTTAAAAACATTGCCGCGTTTTGGAAAACCCGTCGTTTTTTGTTTTTTTTTCTCATGGTACCCAGTGTGACTACAGTTTGTGCATGGGAATCAGACGACATTTGCTGAGGTTCGTCCAAAGCGATTCAAGGTAAAGGATGTTGTGTTGTTCGGGCTCTGTGTAATTGCTGGAAGAAACACTAACACGGACCGCGAGAGAGTTCAGTTCATCATATCTGTCTTTCTTAGTTATCGACGGGACGTTATCTCTGGATAATTAAGCGGCGTTTATATTTAACCTGTACTAATTTGTCGCGGAAAGCAGGAGACGTTTGTTTGTTTTTTCCAGCCTCTTAACGCTGTCACTTTTGAACTGTTAACATCTCGCAACTGGCTCGTGCCATCGCTCTACAACACACCTAACGTTATGAGATAATATGTGGTTTTACTGTCAGGCAAATGTCTTCTTAAATCCAGCCGTATGGCCGTTTTGTTCAAACTGTAGCTCGGTCGGGGTCGGAGCTTTCTGGAAGAAACTCCAGCCCCTTCATACTGTTGCATTCGATGCTACATCTCCATTACCACAGTCAACGTCAGGGAGCCATAAAAGGAGTGTGCACTTCTCCTGTATCTAATGCACGGCGTCTTTGTTTACTGCCCGTTAACCTCATGTTTTGGATGTGTCTCAGCTCCGATCTGTGTACAAGTGGAAAGACTTGAACAGTTTAGCTCCGACATTAGCTGCGTCCGATCCAAGGATACATATTTAAACTGCGGGAAAGTGGTTTGTACTGGGGACGTAGCCCCGTGCACAGACAGATAAAGCGTTAAAAAAATCCACAAATGTTAATGTCAACTTTTTTCCCCCCAACTGATTTGCTTTTACTGTTCTACCAAGTATCGCCAGACTGAAAATAGCTCAATCCTCGTAGGAAACATGTAGCCTTGAAGAAGGTAAAAAAAGCACATCCAGGCCTGCAGTGCATTGGGTGTTGGAGTCCTCGTGACTTGTGTGTAACTGTGAAAAGAAGATAGTTGGACACTCAACCCATTTCATTCACTTTCCATCTATTGCAAATGATGCATATTTAAATTGCTTTTTGCTGATGCTTTAAACAAGAAGTAAAATAAAAAAAAATAGCCATCCACCCATTTATATTGATTGATCATGCTTTAAACAAGGAATCAGTAAGATTCACCACAAGTAGAAAAAAACAGCCTCAACCTAGAAAATTACAAGAAGTAAACAAATTAAAACCTTTTCAAATAGTGTTCTCTGACTGAAACAGTGGATGCCACTTCTCTTTTCTGCTATCATGTTCATATTAGTTTGTTTCTCTTTGACCCACTGTCATCCACACCCCCTAGAGAAGTAACAACAATCATAATAGAAACAATGCTGCATTGTAATTGTCCACATAGATAGAATTTTAAATGGACACATAATCCAAATAGAGAGTAGGCATTTTTAATTTTACTAATGATACCTGTGGTTTTCCGACGCGTTAACCCAATGTTTTTCATGTGTCTCAGCTCTGATCTGTGTACAAGTGGAAGGACTTGAAGAGTTTCGCTATGACATTAGCTGCGTCTGATCCAAGGATATATTTAAACTGCGGAAAAGTGGTTTGTACTAGCAATGCAACCCAGTGGACAGACATATAAAGAACCCCATAAAAACCTCACAAAGGTTAAAATTAATGTCAGAAGTGTGAAGTAATCCAAGTAGAGAGCAGGCATTTTTAATTTTACTAGTGATACCTGTGGTTTTCCCATCTGTCGAAGTGTCTTCTGTCAAACAGGATTATTATCCGATTGTATCCAATGTTGATGAGATTGTTCAACATCTGTTTGTAGCTGCTACACCCAATTAAACTATATTTATAACATAACGGGGCTGGGGGATTGACAGGTTCAAAAAATCAGCCTGTGAAAGAACACACATTAATCACAGGGTTGGACAGTGGAGATTTTGTAACTCACTTTAACCAGATGCTTAGTAGTACATGTTTTGTAACAACTGTAGCCGTTACTCCCACAATCACAAAATCGCACATCAGCTTTAGACTTCCATGGTGACGTCGCTGATCGAAACGCGTCTGAAACCAGTGCATTTTAATTTCCCACGAAGTGAAAGAACTCCTTTTACAGAAGTTCGGCGAGCAGCATTGGTTGGAGTTCTCATTATGTGGCTGTGTGTTGAAGAATAGAGTCCAGCAGGACCATTGAAATGCTGATTGTACACTGGGAAAATCTGAGCTTTCCTGTGGGTGTGAAGTGAAAGGCCTTTCTACCTCCTTGTGTTGTTGTAAGTCTGGCCTCAGTTTTTATACCCTCACCGCACATGGACAGTATGTTTTTCCTAAAGATGGCTGAGCTTTCGTCTTTTGCCTGGGAGTGTTTTTTTGCAGCTCATGGCCTTGAGTAACTTTAGACAGAAGCATGTGATTGTTTTACATTTACTTTCTAATGTGAGATTCGGAGCTCATCGTGCCATATTGCATTTGTGCTGCCTTTTGTGTCCAGTGCGGTGCGATTTGGATTTATAAGTGTTGAAATGCGTTAGCCTTTGGTCTTACTCAGTTCCCCAATTGTCTTAACGTTGTTTTGCCTAGTGTTTTTTTTTTTTTCCTTCTTTCCCTGGCTGTGAGTTTCATTAGCTATGCGCGCTGCGTCTCAGGGCCCCTTTGAGTTCTTGGGCAAACAAAAGCAGAAACAATCTGTGTATCCAGGATTTATGGGGAAGCCTTACATCAGTTGGCTTGGCTTGATCAGAGGGATTTCTTGCAAGGCCACCTGGACGTTGGCATCACTCACAACATGACCTTCCCCTGCGTTGATTAAATTTCAGGCTTCCTCATATTTTGTTCCCGGGATAACACATAAGCCTACCAGCTGCTTTAAGTTTCTGTTAGAGTCAAAAAACACAGAGGGATAGCTATAGGAATTTTAAAATTGAAATTCAGTCCGTACACCAGAAATCAACCAGCTGCTGATACAGTAATGGCCTTGAGTCAACATACAATTTTTCTTTCAAGTTAGTTCTGCATGACCTCCCACATTTGGAGTCCGTCTTTGAAGAAGCCTCATACTCTGATGGTATCCTCTTTACTTTCAGTGTGAAAGAGGACAGATACAATGCTAGTCTTGCTCACTGATGCAAGAAAAACTGGGTTCAGTGGAACTGAGAGACAAATGTGCTCACAGTATTTACAAATGAAAGATCTGTGAAATGTTCCATTAACAAAAAGCACTTCTCACATTCTTCATTTTTAGTAGTGAAATGTTCCATTAACAAAAGGCACTTCTCACATTCTTCATTTTTAGTCGTATTTCCATATATGGTAAATGACACACTACAGAAACAGTGGTTTCATACTCCCCCAGTGTGTTTTTGCTACATGCCTATAGGTTCGTGTCTCATTCTACTATGAAAAAAAGGTAGTCCCTTAAATTTTATGTCATTTAATGATTTTAGTTGCCAGGTTTGGCTTCATGAAGTGACACAATAGAAGAATAAATCAATTTGTATGAAACGGTTGCAGAATATCAACAGTTTATGTTACGTACAACTGCAATAACACTATTTGTAACTACTGCCATCTTATTCAGCACCATAGTAACATTATTGGTAGTGTTGTAAGTTTATAATTTCAAAGAAGCAACACAAAATTAAATGGAAGTCTTGCGTCAGTAAACCCACATTGCTGCGGTATGTCTGGCAGAGAACAATCTTCTGCATTTTCCTGTTCAATTGAACAGGTCACACTTGAAAATGTGATTCCGATCACTGTGTTTTTACTTGTATAAATAAAGGCTAAATTTAAAAAAATTAAACAATTGGTTGTCCGATAAAGCATTATCAGTGTTGTTTCTGTAGTGTTATGCTAGGATGCTAATCCAAGTTCCATACCCAATAGGAAATTTAACTCAGTGTACTGGTTCCTGTGGGATAATGGGATAATACTAGTACCGTTATTAAACTATTATTGAGCTTATACTGTAATTGTGGTCAAAAAAATCAAGTGTGTGTGTGTGTGTGTGTTAATTGATTGTGACATGAGGAGTCAACACACAGACAATGAAGTCTCTGTTACCTGTTTAGACTGAGAAACATACATCATTCACTTTTCATAAATGTAAGTTCAGTGCAGAATTCTAAAAAATGTATCCCGCCTGTCCCCATACAGCTGTCATGTTGATGAATGGGTGTTTTTCCCTCAATGTTGGAGGTCAGGGCTCCAGTTGCCTGTGTTGATTTAGCAGCGTCATCCAGAGGATAAATACAGAATGACAATGATTTTAATTTACCCTAAAATCCCCGGTTATGGTTGCAGCTGGTGTGGGGTAAATATGCCCATCCATTTGGCTCAGGAACAGGGTGTTGAACAGAAAACAGTAGCAGTTTGTTCCAACTTCCTGTTTCCCTCCATTAGCGAACACTTTGCAGATTCAGCACAACACAACTTTACAGTGTCGGATAATTTCATGCGTCCTGATAACATGTACTTAAATGTGATTTGGAAGATTTTTGCTTCTATTAAACGTCTCAGAATCACAACAGATTTGAATTATGGGATAATGATGGGGCCGGGGGGGTTGACATGTTCCTAACCACTGGCTAGAAATGAACCTGTGAAAATGTAGACCAAGAACTAACCGTATCTTATTTCTTTATAGATAACACATTGTTTTCCAACCACATTGCTAGACAGACCAACTAAGTGAGGAATAAGTGGAAGCGTTTTCACGGAGCACTTGTTATTAAAGCTGACTTCCTGGCTGCATGGCCAGAGGAGAGTTGCAGACATGCAGGATTTGTAGGGGTGCTGTGCCAAGTCTGAGCTTAAAGCCCTGCAGTGTAATGACAACAACATGGGTCACAGAGTGGGATAATGACTGTTTTGAAAACTTGTTAGCGAGATGACACAAACCTCACATTTTACTCAACGTCACCATAATATGAACGTGTGCACAATATTAACCTGAGATTGAACAGTAAAACGTACACGCATTGTTTTTATTCAGACTTAGGTTTGATTTCATCCAATATTTCCTTTGCGTCAATAACATCATGTCATAAAACTGTCTAGAAAATGATCATATGGAATTATTGACCAGCTCAGAGTCTACACTTGGCCCCCCAAAAAATCGTCCAGTCACCACAATGACCATGATCCCCATTATGCCTTCGACCCTCTTTACACCATCAACCCAGAGAAATGACTCATCAACTCTATTCAGAGTCGGATGCCTAAAAGTGAGGGGTTTCCACCTCGGCGGCAGTGTCCTGACTGAATTCTGTTTTTATTTAAGGTCAGAGGTGATTTTTGAGATTAGGTTTTTTTTTTTGCAAAGGTGCAAAGGTCACCTTCCTGTTGTACGCTCTTTAAGGAGGAGTATCTCCGGTGGAGCACTTTGACCCATCCTGGCTGTATGATCAGCATATGACTGACTGCAGGACAGCTGGGCTAAGGTTCACAACTGGTTTTCATGTCAGGAGGTTCAGTTCAGTGTCCATTGATTTCTGAACTATTCTTAAATGAATGAATGCATTGTGGATTTCCTCATGGAGTGTGTTAGCGTTTCACTTGGAACAATAGCAGGTAGGTGTGTGTGAAACGTCTCGAAAGTGCTGTTGTTTTAGACCTTTTTTAATAGCAGGATTACACAGTGGAAGAGTTAATTAGGAAACAGGCAGTTACGTGTGCGTTTGATGATACACCAGCCGTTGCTAAGTACTAATTCAAGGAGGCCTGTTTAATTCATTAATCACTCAGGTTACTCGCCTGCTATCGGGCCTTTTCCTTCTTGGAAACTCTGTGGCAGAGTAAAGGCACTAACGCACTGTAAATGTTAAAGGTTGAAAGTCATGGTTCAGTTCCAGTTTGTCATTCAGATCCGACATAAAACATGATTACAATCAGGTGAATTTAACCCAGGGTTTTGTGTTGATGATCCGCTGCTCAATGAGGCCGAATGACTGGATCATGAATTAAGGATGGTAGTGCTTGGTTTTCTGTCTGAATTATGTAAATTTATTCCAAACAACCTCAGATTTATAGGACTGACGTGCAGAGAGGTCGACCTGTGAGATATGGAGATTGATTCTGTGATGAAGAGCTAAACATTGAAGTGACACTGAATTATGGTGATACGCATACATGGTCTTTAATGTGTACACCGTCAGTTTAAGTACTTAAAGATGATTAGTTGTTTTAATTAATATTTTTATGCTGAACAAACATTTAAAGCGATTATATTTTTTCGATATTTTACCTTAGAAATGTTGGCTGTTGGTCAGACTGTAGTCTGTTTTTTCAGACTGAACTGCAAACAAAACATTTGGCAATTATTGTAATATTTATTTATTCATTCATTTCCATTTTATTGCAACAACACATTAACCCTTTAATCCATTTGTAGTGTGGTTTTTGAAGACGATCAACGGCCATTTGTTTATGTTGTTGTGCTACAGTTCACACTCTTTACATCTGTATTTTTCATCATCTGGATTGTGCTTCAGTTCCACTACAAACCAGTACTGTAGCTAGTGATTCACATGTATTTTATGTTTCTGACTAGCACACTGACCCACTGAACCACCGGTTCTAGATGTGGTATAAATATTGGTGTCATTACCTTTGTACTTGTACAGTTTCTTTACTGTCTTGGTAAATTCCACTGGCATTTTCAGTAGAATAACCTCTGGTCTAACCAGGGGATGTCGTTATTTAGTATTGTGTGAAGCCCTTTGAGACCTGTCGAGTGATTAAGGGCTATAT
>JAPTHA010000019.1:20228871-20245442 GCA_029814585.1 Gymnapogon annona | reverse complement strand
GTGTGAAGCCCTTTGAGACCTGTCGAGTGATTAAGGGCTATATAAATAAAATTTGATTGATTGATTGATTGATAACTGACATGTCTGCTTCTGCACATGAAATATGTCACCATGGCAACAAGCTCTATTTATCTCTAGCGATGTAAGTTACTTAATTGATGATTTTGTGATTGTTGGATGTTAACCAAAGGGTATTGTATTCCACAAGTACTCGTATCTCCCAAAATGTTGGTCTTATCAACTTGCTGTTTTCACTACTCTCTTCCTTTACCCAAAATATGTGTGCCAAACTGCAGCAGTCACTAGTGTCTGGATTTTGTGTGATGCCCGACCCACACACGCACACACACACACACACACACACAGTATATTATAGAAAAGGCTTTTTTTTACAGTTTAAGCTCAAATGTTTCTATGTTTTACATTTGACATTTCATACATTATGTTTTTATTTACAGCTTGCATTTATTTTGGTTTGCTCCTACTGTTGACCAGTTGTGTAGTAGTTTGGAAATTTTTGACGAGAGTTGTAGTTTGTTATAGAGCGTATATAAATCAATGTATAATAAGAATAGGCCTTTTCATGGAATAATTTCCTGTAAAGAATTTGATTAAATTGTCAGAAAATGTTGTATATTCTGGTATTAACTAGAACGGGAAACAACCTCTATTTTGTTCATACTGCAGTGGCTTAAAGAGAAGCTATTTGTTGTTGTGTTAATCTTATAGTTTGTATTGTGTATTACTTGGAAATTTGGAAATTTCCCCGAGTGGGATGATTAAATCTAATCTTACTACTGTTATAACAATCCTATGTAACTAATATAAAACCTTGATTTTATCGGCACAACATGAACTCTGACATTCAACTGAACTGAGGTATTTTAGCCCCGAGGCTCACACACTCCGCTCTTCTGCAGGTGGCGACAGACAAGGTTGCTGGTAAGCTGAGTTCTACTCTCTCATGGGTGAAGAACTCTGTGTCGCACACGGTCAGTCAGATGGCTAGCCAGGTGGCCACGCCCACATCCCTACAGACCACTGCTACCTCCTCCTCCACGTCTCTATCCTCGCCTGGCCTTTCGCCGTCCTCACCGGCGCTGCTCAGTCCCGATGATGTGGAGCTGCTCGCCAAGTTGGAGGAGCAGAACAGGTAAACAGTCTGTGTGCGGGGAAGTCTTTCCTAAGTGTTTGATTTAGGGCTGAGAGGTCTTTAAGGGTCAGAACAATAAAGACAAGCTCAGACATAAGTGAAGCAGCTGCTGCTTCTCAGACCTACTGAACTGCTGTGGTGTCACGACATCTCCCTATATTTGCTTTCCCCACATTTCTTTAAACTCTTTACCAACTGTGTGAATGTTTACACCCGTTACTTACTCTTCTATATTTAACTACAAATGTATGTCAGTGTTTAGTTTTATTTCCATCCTCATATCCGCGGTCCCCTCCCCCTCATGGCTGAGGCACATTGTACTAAAAAAGCTGTTCTTGTTTATCAGGGTGTTATAGTGATGGGGATAAAAGGGGACTAATTTGTTGTGTGTTCCAGGTCCAGTACTACCGTTAAGCTCATGGACGCTGAGGCTGTATGTTGTATGGTCTTCTCATACATCTACAGATGTTTGTAGCACTAAGGAGCTTCATTAATATTGCTATATCATGACACATTCTACCTTTATCGTAATTTTCAGCTCTTGTCATTTGTGTACTGTGCTTGTCCATATTGATTTAGACATATTTGTTAAGCTGAAAGATAATAATAATAATAATATTATAGTGCATTCAGCCAATGAGTTTCTGTCGTGAGTTAATGAAATTACACCTTCAAATCAATGTAAAACATTGATGATGTGAGTGGGGAATTTATCAGGGTTGTGGTTTACCTATGAAGAGGTGTTGAACTTTGTTCACCCTTTCTGACTGATGTGGAATCTATCTGCCCCCCCACACATCCTATACTTCACACAGACATCTGGAAAGAAAATAGCATTCTCCAGTTTGTGATGTCATGTTTTATTCTAGGCCACAGGAGTTCGCAGATGATTACCATACTTCACCTACACATAAAGGCCAAGCAGTGCATCAGTTCTGATGTAATATTAGTCAGTTAATTGTTCCATGATAGTTTAGATTTGTTTTCAGTTCAGTATCCACTGATCAGCCAATGAGCAAATGTGTCACAGTGGCTCAGATCCATACACTTGCCCATTTTGCTGTTTCTCATACATCATCTTTGAGGGTATACACTCTACTTCTTATAGAGTGTAGTGTTTGTGAGCTTTAATCTACTGTACTTCATAATCCTCTAATCACCATAATTATTACGATAGAAGAAAATTCCCGCACTTGATTACAGAAATGAATGTTTTAGATAGAAAGCTACCCAAAATGTCTTGCTAGATGTAAAATGTATCATATTAAATACTAGTGTCAGTGTGGACTATTTTCCCATTTCCCATTAGAATCCCATTTCAGCACTTGTGCTACAACTGATCATGTATATGAGAACATACGTAAGATGTACCTTTCTTTTTTCCACTCATGGTTATATTCCTCTCCTGCTGGTTTTGCCTGAAGTTACAGAACTGTATGTCTTTGCTTAATGCATAAATAGGAATTGTGGCCCACGCTCATACACTGCACATAGAGGTAATTGTCTTTGCCGCCCACCTTTTAAGCAGAAGAAAATGAATCTCACAATAATGCATTATGGGGTGCATCATCATGTGAACACACATCAAGTGCTGTACTCTGAAATTTGACCAGTGCTGTATATCCTCCAGATGTTGTTTTTTGGTTTTTTTTTTTTTTGGATTTGACACATATTTCTTAGAACGTTTGATGAGAATGCCAGCAGCAGATGCTATTTCAGACATGGCCTCAGGATGCAAATAGAGCCAGATTGATTTAGAAACGTCATCTGTGTGTGTTTCGTGACTGTGTAGTGGAGTCTGGTTGGTCACTGAAGGGTTAAATGGCTGAAGCGTTATTGAATGGGCAGCATTCTCAGTGCAGTGACTTATTCATCAGCGGTGACATCTCTGTAACCCTGATTTTGCAGACTTGCTGTTGGCCATCAGATTACTGGGCTCTAACGGTCTCACTAGTTTAATATGGTCAATTGTATCTGCTGTGAAGGTCCACATCACAGTATGCACAGTTGTAGACACGTTAATCTTTTGTTTGCCGTGCCTTTGGTGCTCATTGTTCACTTGAAGTACTATTAGGAGATGACGTAACATCTCTCTATTGGCAGCTCTGTGAATTCTTCCCTGCCTGTGACTCTCATCCATGGCTGGTGCACTGCGTTAGCATGGAAACCAGGCCTGTGGTTCACAGTTCAGGATTGTGTCACAGTAGAGAAGACCGCAAAGCTCTGTTGAATGCAGAGGCCTGTGACTCATCGGGACGCCTACAATGGCTGCTCCAGAACACTGCTTGTTTTGAAGCTTCCTCTGGTGACTGTAGATCAGAACTGTCCAGAGCAGTGTTACATTTTCTCCCATGTATCCTTCATGTGGAACAGGCTTCCATCTGGGTAACAAAAGTCTTAGAGTCAGGGGGCCCGTAGTTCACCTGACCTTTGACCCCTGCTTCCACTCCAGATGGGGCGTAAAAAAAGTCAATGCTGTTGAACGGTGAACGCACAAATCTGAAAGGTTTGTCATCGCAGTTTTTGTTTAACTGGTCCAGCCACAAGGAGGTGGGAGGACTTTGGTATTCATATGTACGCTCCTGCGATGCATCCTGCCCTCCCATTTGCATGTCCGCGAGGCCTTTGTACCCTACAGAGCAGATAAACGGCTTCAACATTTGTTTTGTCCTGTCACACACACAAGGAAGTCCCACACTGACTGCTGACAATCTGTGCATCAGACATGCCGGTGCTCCTGAATTCTTAGACATCTCAAACATGATGAGGGCATCATGAGTTTATCTTGGTAAAGTATTCGTTTTTCAGGTTTGTTCTACTCGTTATGATGATTTATGTATTTGAGTGGTGATGTAAGAGGAGGATGAGTCTTTACGCATTTACTTGGCTCACAGTATTTCATCGTTTTTTTAAAAAATGTCCCTTTACACTTGTGTCAAATAATGTTGCAATATGAAACATGGTGAATAAGGAAAGATATTTTTTACCGTGTTTTCATGCTCTGGCGTGTGTTTGATTACTGGTCAATTATTAGCTAAGCTGCAGTAAGGCTACCGTAGTCAAGTAAGTTCATGTTTATGTGAATTACTGGTCGAAACCGCAGTGTCTCATGTGTTGACAAACTTAAAAAAAAAAAAAAAGAAGCTTGTTCAGCTCCAGTTGTTAGAGATTACTTTAGCTTCGAGTTGGGACTGAGTAGAAGCGAGTCGGTGCTCTTGCAGACTCGGTGTGTTTTCGCTCCCTCCCACATGACCCAAATTTGGCTGTAACCCTACCCGTTCGGGGAGCAGTCTCAGTGACGTTGCAGGCTCCAAGTCGAGAGGCCTCGTCTTTTTCCGAGATCAGGTGTCTGAGCCTTTGTGTGTCTGTCGTGAGCTCCCCGGTGCTGTGCAGGTTTGGCAGTTACGGCTTCTCGTCTCTCTCCGCGTGTTGATCCTTGATGAGGTCACCCTGTCAGTGACAGATAACAGTGATACAATCCCAAATTAGCATGCTCCAAGTTTGAGTTTTTTTACCCCAGCAACACACTGAACACACAAAACGCCACACGAAATTACCACAGTGAGTCAGGGAGGATTTTTAACCCGGTTACCCTAACCCAGTTGCAATACTTTCCTGCACTGTAGCTGCTAAATCCACAGTAACTGTCAGATGTGTTTGAGTTTTTCATGTTTGTATTAACTTTCCATTTGTGTAATGAAAGCGTGTACAAAGCTGAGTAATCTTGATTTTTAAGGATTCCATTAATTATGACAACGGCTAAACTCCTCCTCCTGTAGACACTGTGGCTGCTGATTTCCATTGATGAAATAATGCTGTATCTGAGCCAGCTGTTCACTCCTTGTTTTGTTTTTGTATGACAGTATACAGTTACACCTACAGACACGCACAGAAACCGACGGAAGATTAGGATTTATTGACTCGGCGTCCGGCTTCTAATTTTTTTATTTGTGCAGACAAATCAATTGATTATTGCTGGTTGTCAGAACTGCACTTTGGAACAGCAGATTGGATATATTATATATGGCATAACAGCAGCTTATTAAAGCTCTGATTTTATTTTTAGCAGTGCCCTAGAAAAGTGAGTGGCTGTGATTTGAACGCTGTCGGCTTCAGTCACAGTTTGCACTTTTCTCTACATTCTGCAGAATTTAAGGATTCAAATTGGGACTCGTGTAGTGTCTGGTGATGTTTTAACACGTTTGAAGTGCACCGAGGTGTGTAATGGCAGAATAAGTCGGCTCTCTCGTTCTGTCATGGATATCATTCATTCATGCATGACGTTTTTATTTTTTTTTAATAAAAATAAGCCGTGTTTTCCTTAAGTCTGTGAAGGGCTTGGACAGTGTAATGCTTTTGTGTCTGTTGTGGATATTTGACTTAAAAGCATGTAATTATAACAGTAAGAAATATGATCTGTTCATTCCTCAAAGGGACATAATTCCTCAACTTCAGAAGGGTAAAGAAAGTTCAGCAGGTGTGTTTTTTTGTTTTTTTTGTTCTTTCTTGAGCCGGGTGATATATTTACAAAGCACTTATTGTTACAGAAAATGTTTCTCTGCAGTTTGTGACACGTTTAACCAACTCTTACTTTCCACTTCTTCAGGTTGCTGGAGACAGACAGCAAGTCACTACGCTCCATGAATGGCTCCAGGCGCAACAGTGGCTCCTCCCTGGTATCCAGCTCCTCGGCCTCCTCCAACCTCTCACACCTGGAGGAGGACACGTGGATCCTCTGGGGGCGCATCGTAAACGAGTGGGAGGAGGTGCGCAAGAAGAAAGAGAAGCAGCTTAAGGTGAGCGTAGTACACACCAATACTTGCAAAATCACAGATGAGTCTCGTGCCGACCTGCTTAAGAGATTACTGAGAGACATTAACGGCTTATTAGGACACACACGACCTGTCCGCTGAGGCCACGCTGATGTAGCAGAGGACTGATGTTACATGTGTTAGCCTCATTTTAATTCAGTATGTTGGATTTAACCAGCAGGGTTTCCCCCTCAGCGTGTGAAAATTCTAGATGCGGTTTGCTTTTTTTGTTGTAAATTTTGGTACGCAATTAATAATACCAATATTATACCAAATAGTAGCCCACAAGTCCATTTACACTGATGACTGAAAAACCACTGATCTGCCTGATGATATAGTTTGTCATCAAAGCAATAAATACATCTAAAGAGAATAGACTTAGACTTCCTTTATTATCATTACACAGACACAAACAATGAATCTGGTAACGAAATGTCATAGAATTGGCAGCTGATAACCCAAAATAAATATGGAAAATAGAAAAATGCACAATTGCTGAAATGTATCTAAAGCCATGAGTGGCTGCAGCGTAGATGTGACAACACACACAGTCAGTATAAATAAGAATAAATAAGATGGTCAATGTAACAATGTAAACAGTACTATAAACTATTACTATTAACTATATTACTATATCTGGTTCTACAATTGTAGTGCCATGCATTGAAAACATTCACCACTGTAACATTATCCTGTCTGTGGTGATTGTTCTAAAGAAATTGGACTTTTAGACTTTTTAATGAAGTAAATCTCTCGTCTACATGGTCTTTCCTGTTGAAGAACCTCTATCAAACTGCAGTCTAACCATTACAATGGCCCTATCTGTTTGCATGTTTACTCGGCCCAGAAATAAGTTCTAAAGCTATCTTTGCCCTCACTGGCCCTGTACTGTTGTCCTTGAACTTGTTATTCTAGTTCTTGACATTTAAGGATAATTTTAGGCGGCTCGTTTCTACAGTCACTCGCCATGGTCTTGTGATAACCTTCTGCTCAATCAGTGCCGGTGAGAGTGTGTTTAAAACTACTCACACTTTCTGTAAAAATACTTCTGTGTTAGATCAAACAGTCCAAAGATATGGCAGTGAATCAGCAGAAAACTATAGGTCTGTCACGTGGGATTATTACAACATTCAAACGCATTTCAAACTACCTCTAGAACATAAAAACTTGGAGCATTTTTTTTTGTGTTCTTACGTTTTGCTTTTGAAATCTGATCACTGGGTTAAATCAGAGCCATTGAAGACAGACTCGTAACTTTGACTCCCTACATGTGCTACATTAACTATAACCAGAAACATGAGTTAGATCTGTACACACGCGCCATCATTCAAAACTACACTAGGCACCCATGGTTTATAGTTTTCTCAAGGAGTTACACTTTATCCGTTCCACTCACATACAAATATGTGTACGGTCATAAAGCAGCAGTACAATCAACTGTTTTCATAAGAGATCTACAGATGGTATGTGACTCACATGTTAGAGGAGGCAGGTTGTTTTTTTTTCCTGCAGTTGCATGTGTAAATAGGGGAAGTACTGCAAACATGCAAGGGTGGCATTATGTCATTTAAGAGAAGTAGTGATGACCAGATGGTTGTGACTGTAGCCTGCAGGAATACTTATCATAACTGCTGAGGCCTCCATGAAACTGACGCATATTTCCCGTTGGCTTGCACAAAACCACTGTTAAAGCAGCACGAAGGAAGGAACCTCTCTGTCCTCGTCAGCAAAATGCTGATTTGTTCATGTTTTCAATGCCTCACATCTCATCACTACTCACTACTATTACGAAGGAATGCGTTTGACTTCAGGCTTGTGATTCATAGCAACCTCACAGATGATTAAAATGACACATGAGATCTGTCGCTGTGCCACATAATAGCGGTTACAGTAGTGATGCGGGTTAGAAAGCGGCTTTCGTTTAGACACAGTCAGCATGAGACATTGCTTTGTTGAGTACAAAGCTTAGTTTGTCTTCTCTAAGCTCAGAGCGGGGAGAGATCCCCTGCTGCAAAGCCTGTGTGGGTGGACCTCTGCTCCAGATGCACCCTGCACTGACCAGATGCACATACACACACCCCCTTCACAGCTGGAAACGCCAGTGTTCCCTGTCAGCGCAGGAAATTGCTTAATCAAATTGTATCAGCAGCAATATATGGAAAGAACTTGTAATGCAAAGTATGTCAGTGACCAGATTAGATTTGGCAGCGGAAACTGCTTCTTTTAAGTTGAACACGGTACTGAGAAGGTGTTTAAAACAAAAAAAAAAGTGTGTGGTATTTGTCTCTTTTACTATCCACTTTTACAAAAGAATAAAAACAATAACCAGATTGACTGTTTGTTATATATTTTTAAGTTATGGGAATTCAGGAAAATATTTCTTTTTCTACAGGATCTTGTCAGAAAAGGGATTCCTCACCACTTTCGGGCGATTGTATGGCAGCTGCTCTGCAATGCCCAGAATATGCCCATCAAAGACCAGTACTCCGAGCTGCTGAAGATGACGTCTCCATGCGAGAAGCTGATTCGCAGAGACATCGCCCGTACCTACCCTGAACACGAATTCTTCAAGGAGAAAGACAGTTTAGGGCAAGAAGTGCTCTTCAACGTCATGAAGGTAAGTCATGGATTATCGCTGCATGTTAATAAGTTAATAATTGACATAAATAAAACGAGTCCCCGAGACTCATCCAGAGGCGATATCTACTGCTTCAGGCATATTCTCTGGTGGATCGTGAGGTGGGATATTGTCAAGGCAGTGCATTCATCGTAGGACTGCTACTCATGCAGGTAATTATTACGTTTCACCACACATGCAAACAAAATGCTGATTCAGCAGCTTTCAGAAAATAGTTCTCCACTTCAGGCTAAATATCAGGCAGACCCTGGACTCTCATTCATTCTGTTACTACCCCAGATGCCAGAAGAGGAGGCGTTCTGTGTGTTTGTGAAGTTAATGCAAGACTACAGATTACGAGAACTCTTCAAACCCAGTATGGCCGAGCTGGGACTCTGCATGTACCAGTTTGAGTGTATGATCCAGGTAGAGCTGTCGCGACTGGAACACACTGTGGCTGCTGCACAGATGGTCTTTGTTAGCAGTGGAAACCCTATTCTTCTTCTTATTCATTTTATTTTTTATAGGAGCATCTTCCAGAGCTGCACATGCATTTCCAGGCTCAGAGCTTTCACACCTCCATGTACGCCTCCTCCTGGTTCCTCACCATCTTCCTCACATCATTCCCTCTGCCTGTTGCTACAAGGATCTTCGATATCTTCATGTGTGAGGTCAGTTAAATAGATGAATGCTATCACCTTTTGTTAAAGTGTATCTTTAGCAAATATATATATTAAGTGTGTGTAATTGAGTCTGTATTGGTTCTTACAGTTTTAAATTTTTTTAGAAGGGTGTGTGATGTGATGATACTTACTGGGAGATGATTAAAGACATGTATTGAGTACAAACTATGCCCGGGATTTTTTTTTTATGGCTGAATTTTTCAACATTTGTGCAACAGTTGACCTTCCACACAGCACAGATGGAGGCAGTGTCTGTGCTGGGTTATATTATTTATTTATTATATTATAATTGTGTTGAAGCATTAGGTGTTGAATATAAAAAGCATGCTGAATACTTTTTTTTTTAAAGTTCACCTCTACTGTTAAATATTCTCTGTTTGGTTTTTAGATTTTGGATCCTATTTGCATTTCAGGCTGGGATTTATTTTTATTTCAGTTTGAGTTCTGTCTGATATGGAAAGTTAATAATTAATATGCACAGTTAATTGAAAATCAGCACACACTTTTTATTGCAGTTTGTGTCGTTTGATAGAAAATGTAATGCATTTAAATGTACTCTTCTGATATGAAATCACCTAAAATGAGGAGTGACTTTTTGATCATATTGCTCAGTCCTATATTGTTTTATTCCAGTTCTGTTAAGTTTGGAATCAAACTTGTTGCTCTGACTGTGTATTACAAGGACGACAAGTCTCAACTTTCCTGTGTTGGGAGCTGGAGCAAAATGAAAACAGATAAATCCTAAGTGGATCAGGTTTAAAGTCGTTTAAATGTTAACTTTTAGCGCCATCTGTTGGATGAAAAGGAAACAGCAGGTCTGCACCTAAAACTATTGTAAACACTTGAAGCTCTTTCTCGATGCCTGCCTGAGCAGTTTCTCCTTCTCTTGTGTGCTGATGTACATTGCACACAAACAGACATAAATGGCTTAAATGTTGCTGATATAATTCCCATTGTTGACGTGCGTTTTTGTTCAGGGTCTGGAAATAGTTTTCCGTGTGGGACTGGCTATCCTCCAGATGAACCAGACTGAACTCATCCAGCTGGACATGGAGGGCATGTTACAGGTACGTCAGTCACAACCTCCACATAACTTGACATTTAAGAAGCTCCGATTTCTGGGGGTAAATGTACAGTGTTTTCCTTGAGGGAGGAACTAGCACCACACCCAGTTAATTGATACTCCTAGCTGATACGTATTCAGTGCTGACGTCTGAAGTCGAGCTTTAAGGTCACCGATCCACCTGACTCAACCACTCAGGTGACGTGTATGTACCATATATCTACAACGCCCCACAGGTCTGGTCATTTTAACCTATCTTGTCATTTTGCACACACATCTTCGCACTTTAGAATGCATGGTGTATGTGTACGTCTGTATGGACGCATGTATTTGCAATGTGTACTGTGTATGTAGTACAAATGTATACTGTGTATGTGGTACCAATGTATACTGTGTATGTAGTATAAAGGAATTATACTGATGTATATTTGTCTACATTAATTTCTGCTCTGTGTTTTTGGCTGCTGTGACGCAAAATTTTCCCCCTGGTGGGATCAAAAAAGTTGTATCTAATCTAATCTATGACATAGTCTGTCTTTGTTTATGTCTTTTGCACCAGCACTTTCAGAGAGTCATCCCACACCAGCTGGACAGTGGACCAGATAAGGTCATCCAGGCTGCTTACCAAGTCAAGTACAATGCCAAGAAGATGAAAAAGTGAGACGTTTCCCCACAATCACAACTTTTATATTTAGTTTTAATCCCAGAAATACAGACTGCATTCTCATCTCCCTCCTTAATGTAGATAATAAGTCTGTCATTTCTCTAATGCTTCAATCATTTCATGTTTCTTTTGTAACAGATTCAGTTTTAATGTCTTTATTTGATCAGTGGCGCACATTCGTGTCTTATTGATTACATTTTTTTTCTGCCTTGTAGGTTGGAGAAGGAATACACTACAATCAAAACAAAAGAGATGGAGGAGCAGGTGGAGATAAAGGTATGTGTCAATCTGACATTAAACGATAAATACCTCAGACTTCATTGTGTGTCGAGTCATGTCTTTGAGGTTATTTCATACATAAGCTTAGTATTTTGATAAATGCAAATCCTTTATTCTGGATAAAGTTAACCATATTTCCATGCATCTTTTCTAGTTATCTATTGTACATAGGTTTTCAGCTATCCAACTATTTTTGATCCAACTATTCTTTGCCCTTATACTATACATTGCCCCAAAGGATATGTTGAATAAAAAAAAAAAATCAAACTTCACCATTGCATATTCAAAATTCCTAAAAAATTAAAAAAGTTGTAACCTTGGTGAGTAGCCAGATCTCTGCACTGTTGATGTTTTCTGTCTCCTGCTGACAATGGCATCCTATTCCCTTTGTTGACAGAGGCTTCGGACAGAGAACAGACTCCTGAAGCAAAGGATAGACACATTAGAGAAAGTGAGTGCTCGTCATGGTGTCGGCCGTTGACTCCTCCTCATCATGTTTACATTAACCCATCCAGCTGCGTATGCTCATGCATCCCCTCATAACAACGGAGGTTTGCCTTTCACTAACTGGCCTGTGTTAGTTGAAAGTCACTTGTTCGGATAATAAACTGCCCGTGCACTGCAATGGTGAATTTTCTGACGATAAGCTGAACTTCATGATGTCTCTGCGACACTGAACTGTAAAATTCACCAGACTCCTCCAACTTGAGCAGACTGTAACACACCTGTCTGGTCTGTTGGATGTTAAAGTTGGCTGCTTGGTGTTCTTTAAGACGATGCAAAACACTGCATGTCCCGTTGCGTTGTTTGTATCATTGTGCACCTCTTTTGAGCGGGCGCTGCTGTGGGCAGGTAAAGGCACCGTGCATGGGGTCTGCCACACACAGTCAAAGCTGTCCACTTCTCTGTGTTTGCCTGTGCGGAAGAAAACTCTAGTGGAAACGAGTCGTTTTATTTTAAAACCAGCTCAAGGCTGCCGCTTTCTCGGCTTTGACACCACTCTGGTGCGTCATTCTCAGGACCCTGTTTTTCTTTTTTTTTAACCCTTCACTCACGGAAATCATCCTAAAGCATGGAGGCACCTCATCAAAGCGCAGAGCTTCTGTTGACTTGAAATAACACACATGGTAATACTGCACTGCTATTGGACCAAACCTGGACCTCAGCTGTCCTGAGCTTCCTCCTCTTACCTTTCACTATGTTCAGCACCACCTAACTTTTCACTTGTCACCTGCTTGTTCGCACCATTTCAGCACATCTGCATGCAATGTTCCTTTTCCACCCCTGAACGTGACCGTTATTCTGTGAACAATACAAGTATGTCTGGAGTGAAAATGAACATTGCAGTTCTTCTCTTAAACAATCAAGTGTTCTTTGTTTGTGTGCTTTAAACTGTCCTCTGTATTGTCTCTCCCTCTCTGCTGTCTCCTGTTGATATTTCTGTTTTGTAGGAAAGTGCTTCCTTGGCAGATAGATTGATCCAGGTATATTCTTCTTTTTCCCTTTAAACTTATGTCGCACCTTTTTCTCTTTCCTTCTCCTATTTCCTGTAAGAATTGCATGCTAGTGGTCAGTATAAAGAAGGTCATAGTCATCAGAAAAAAACATTTCAAGACTGACCTGAAATAATCTGAAATAAATGAACAAGTTAGGTTATACACAATTGGATAAGTGCATGGAAATGACTTTGTGCCATATCAAGTACTAATAGAGGATCATAAATCATGCTCAAGAAATTAAACAAATGGAATGTTAATTACAAATGGATAGTCCTAAACTTAGCATGCCCCTAGAAAACCCAACCCCTCAGCTTCTTTTCTAATTTGCCCACTCACCCCACCCTCTCGTCTCACTTCTCGTCGGGCTCACTCCACACCTGCTCGGTTGTTTACGTCCCAAGGGACAAGTGACTCGAGCGCAGGAGGCCGAGGAGAACTACCTGGTCAAGCGGGAGCTAGCTACAGTCAAACAGCAGAGCGAGGATGCCAGTGCTCAGCTGGAGCAGGCCAAGAAAACCATCAGCCAGCTCCAGCAGCAGCAGCAGCCAACAGCGGTAAGGTGGGCCCCGGGGTCCCCATGTGGTCGAACAGACCAGAGCGGGCCCGGCCTCTGACAGATGATCCGTTTTTGATATTCAGCACTGAAACCTCAGTCTGTCGATAACATGTCCTGTTTCAGAGGGGGTGGCCATCTGTCCCTCCCTTTTTCAGGTGGCACGTGTTGCCTAGTAACAACATCCAAGCACAAGCGGGCCAGGCCTCACTTTGCACATGGCTTTGCATAATGAGGCTGTTTCGGTATGCATGAATTCACATTGGGACATGGAGCACTACACAACTGAACCAACGTTTACAGTCTCCTGCAGCTTTCACACATGGCACCCAGTTCACGTAACATCTACTGACCCAAGGACGTTCATTATTGATGGATTCCAGATGATGATGTGCAGACATTATCGTGTTTTACATAATTTGCCCTGTTGCTTCATGAAAGCCATCCTGAATCATTTATGGGAAAGTGAAATGTTAAGTGGTTGATGTCGGTCTCTATTAATGTGGAGTAGTTTGGAGTGTTTGTTTTAGTGGTGCATGAGCCATAGGAATAGAGTGTCTCAATAAGAGTGAAGCAGAGCATGATGTTTGTGTCACTGGAGGAGAAGGTGATTGTCCTTGGATGTAAATGAAAGGCTCCTGGGTGTATTATCATGTATATTTAGTGTTTTCTGTACTTACTCTCCTGTCCTGTCACTTGTAGAAGGGAGCCCCTCGGTATTCAGAGGAGTCGGTCCTGCAGCTGGAGAGAGAACTCGTGCAGGCCAGGCTGAAGGAGGCCGAGTCCCAGTGTGCTCTTAAGGAGATGCAGGACAAGATCTTGGAAATGGAGAAGGTGCTGTACTTTAGACACAGTGTGCCGCTTCGTATGTCAACGTGCTCTACAGCTGTTCAGATTATATGTAACCCTGAAAGAACTATCAGTACACGCAGTCTTCACACCTATGAGGTGATGGTCAACCCTGCATTTCCTTCGCTCCCTTAGAGGAACTCGTCTCTGCCCGATGACACCAACGTGGCGCGTCTTCAGGAGGAGCTCATCGGGGTGAAACTGAGGGAGGCAGAGGCTCTGACCGGCCTCAAAGACCTAAGACAACAAGTCCGAGACCTGGAAGATCACTGGCAGGTGAGCATGTGGAACTCAATGTACAGTTCAAGTCCTGTTGATCAAACGTCTCATTAAAAACCGTTGGTAGATTTATTCATTTGTTGATTTCCCAGTTTGGGATTAATATAGTACTTCTATTCATAACCAACTTTGTTTTATGACACACATTACATCGAAGCAACTGTCAAATAAGTCTTCCTGTAGTTCACTGGCATTTATTTACTCAACTGTAGTTGTCTTTGATTCACTTGACTCATATCAAATAGGTGTCAGTTATTATAGATTTGTGTAAAATAAGTATGAACTCAGTTTGTAAATCTATTTAGTTGTTTTCCTAAACCAATACATATATAGTTGTATATTTCCTATATTTTTTTTAAAATCAAATGTCTACAAGTATCTCCTCATGTTGGAAATGACATGTTTAAATGTGTGAGGGAGAAAGAGGACTGACTGTAACGTGTGTCCTCAGCGTCACCTGGCACGGACCGCTGGTCGTTGGAAGGACGCCTCAAAGAAGAATACGCTGAGTGAGCTGCAGGACGAGCTGATGAGCGTGAGGCTACGAGAGGCTGAGGCTCAGGCAGAGCTGCGAGAGACGCGGCAGAGGATGCTGGAGCTGGAGACACAGGTCAGAGGTCACTTCAGGGTTTTCAGCATTCTCATTCGATTGGGTTTGCTGTGCGTTTTCAGATACCTTCTAATGCAATTAATATTACAATTTTTTTATGAAAACATTTTTTCATCACAAAATTAAGAGAAAGGAGAAAAAAACCCATTTGCTTACACAAGTTTAACACATGTTCAACATGTATGTAATACGCTGATAACATGCAAATAGTATGTAAGTGTAAGATGAATCAAAACAAACGGGCTGACTAATACATGTAACCACTACAAATACAAGTGAAAAGGGCACCTGTATTGTCACACGTCAGCCTATGGAGGGCAGCAGTCCTCTATTCCACACTGTACACTGAAGCTCAGTCAACCATGCGGATAGTGTAAATGATGTCGCTTTTATTTACACAGAATCAGATTCACAGCAACCAGCTGCGGCGGGCAGAGCAGGAGAGTCGCTGTCTGAATGAGCGCGTGCAGACCCTGACGACGCAAAATAAAGATCTGAGTGTGCAACTGCAAGAGATCAAACGCAGACAGGCCGAAATTGAATGCAAGGTACAACTCTTCTGCTGAACTGCAACAAACTTTGTTTTAACAGCACTGAACTGCTGTGACGTTTCTAAGGGTGTGAGCGTTCACACCAGAGGAGGAAGTGACTTGATTCTGTTCATCTGTATCCGTCTGTACTAATGTTGCACTCCACAACCGTGCAGCACCAGTCTTACCACAAATACATCCCCAAACACGCTTTCACACCAAACCACTGACGATTACATAATTGTTGTTGTTTGTAGGGTGTTTTGCTGTTGCTGACTGTCGTTTTCATTTGTTTTTCCTTCTCCTCTCTCAGAGTAAGGAGGAAGTGATGGCAGTGAGGTTGAGAGAGGCTGACAACATAGCTGCTATGGCTGAACTCCAGCAACAGATCTCAGAGCTTGAGATTCAGGTACAGTTCCAACAGAGTCCTCAGATCGACTTCGCGATTACATCACCACATTATTGAGAAAACATGGCAAACTCAGAAATATGCCTGTGAAAAGAACTAAATAGGTAGATGATGAATGCTGAATGGGGTGATTTTTCTCAGTGGAAGGAGATGAAGTCAGTTACAGTAAAGAATGTGAAGGTGAAGTTTTTCCTGTAATCATGAGCCTTATTTGGACGCCACCTAAGCCTTATCGATGTAAAGCCAGTGTGGAGGATGTTGAAACTCATTCAATTTAACACACGATCTGTCCCCTGAGGAGCATGAAAGTAGCTTTAAAAAGTAACACTTGTCACAAACTTAAAAAACCTCAGTCTGGCGTCAACACACAGGAAACACACACATGGGTAAAGTGGTCCGTGTGGTGGTGTTGTAATATGTGAAGTGGCCAGGGTTCAGAACTGAGGAGCTGGACAGCCCTGAGGACAAAGGTGGACTTCCTCCGCTGTGTCCTGGAGCCAGAACAGGAGTGTGTGTGTCTAGAAAGGAGCCACAGTATGGGATTTGAATGTGTGTGTGTTTGGGGGTGGGGG
>JAPTHA010000019.1:20173313-20183667 GCA_029814585.1 Gymnapogon annona | reverse complement strand
TGTGTGTGTGTGTGTGTGTGTGTGTGTGTGTGTGTGTGTGTGTGTGTGTGTGTGTGTGTGTGTGTGTATGTAAAATGGCCTAGGGCACTCTTGAATAGCCTTTTACATCTTTAATATTTTTATACTTTGATAGTTGTGTTTTACAATATTTATTGGGTTCATTTTGTATTGCACTAATGTTGTAACAACTGTACAATGACAATAAAGGATATTCTATTCTATAAATAAAAGTGGTCGGTGTTGGGGGCTATTTCTAATTTTACAATTGAATATTATTGGTTGGATGCGTATCTTGTTCATTTTGTGGATTACCTTGTTTATCTGATTAGGGTTCATTATATTGACTGAGTTGTCAACAAATACAATCTGACTTCTTATTCATCTTTATTATCAGCAACAGGAAGGGAAAAGCCAATTAGTAAGACGTAGATCTGAGAAACCCACACGCGTCTTAGTGATATAAGAAAAACGTTAAAAGAAAATTGAATTTCTTATCAGTAACATGACAAATGGTGCCCCCTCCTCAAAAATCACAATTTTTGTCCTACATATGGCTTATTGGAACCTGGTCATCCTGGTACACTGGCCTACACACCTGCGCTGGATCAGAGACATGGTTTCCAGTTCCTTTCTCCCACTGAAGGGTGCATGAAGGAGCAGAAAGCTGTTCCGATGGACTCCGATGAACTTCCCAAGCTTCTCAATGAGTCCAGATTCTTCACAAGGATCTGGGTCAGCCAACATAAATGCAATACCTGGACAGAGGAATGGAAATGTATTCAAACAGATGATGCGGTGATGCAATAGTAGCATGCCTGATTTAGAATAGTACTGGGGAAACACTGTAGATGTACAAGGAATAGTTAAAAAACAGTGAGTGTCAGAGGTGATAGTGTTGATAGAACAGGGTATCTGTAGGTTTAAGAGAGTTCAATTTAATTCTTTTTAAGGCCACTTTAATCAAATATAAGACCTTTCATCTGCGAGATAACAGAAAGTGTGATCACGTTGCAAATAGTTTTGTCCATATATTTAACGGAACTGCTGAAAAATGACAAACGTCAAGATCAAAACTCTGTAAACAGAACTTTAGCATAAAAAACAGACTTGTTACAGTTCGAAAGATATGACAATCTTTCAAACAAATATGAAAAAAATTGCATGAAGTCCCCCTTACCCCACAACCAAAGGACTGCTGTTGGTTCCGCTCCCTTGTGTTAAAATTAACAGCAGTAATTTAAAAAAAAAATCTGATTCTTTACAAAGATTTCACTGTGCCCCTGGAGAAAATAACATACTGGATGCATAGGAGAAGTGACATCTTGTATAAGATATGGCAACCATTCTTAAATTACATGGAAAACGTACCAGTACATCACATGGACTAAGCTTCGTGTGCCTGATTTACACCACATGGATTCATTCTATATACATATATTCACCACATGGACTCAGCTCCATATACTGAAGTTGTACATGTGTGATGGAGGGGGTGTGAGGCTAACATGTGTCTCTCTGCGTACTGTGTAGTTCGTATTGTCAACGTTTGGTCTTTGGTGATGTACGTTGTTGTCTAATGAAAAATAAAAAAATATTTTTTAAAAAAAGATTTCACTGTACAATGTAAGAAAACATTGCAATTGTTTATTGTGTCTGTGGCATTTTAAAGACCTTCGAAAGGCGGATTGTAAGGATTAATTGCCATTTTTGAGGATAATTAAGGCCTTGATTGTGGACTAACAGATTTAAGACTTTTTAAGGACCCACGGACACCCAGTGGAAACAGATTTACCTGAAAGAGGAAAAATAAAGGCTCCACACTCAACGCTGTCTGAACACCTGATTCTGTGCTGCTGACCTCTGAGAATCTTGACTGTGTTGTGGTTCTGGAAAACAAAGAAAAGAAAAACGCACACACACATAGGGCTATAAGTCACAGCTAATAATATCACAAGCTAACGTCCCAATGAAGTAAGCTAGCAACACTGACTACAGCTATAATACCCATTGACTGAGTTGTATCTGTGTAATAGAGCGTCGTTAGCTAATGTTAGCAAAAGAGCAACTTATTTTACATTTTTACATTACCTGAAGTGATGTGCTGACTATTATGGTGGTTTTCCACTGAGGAGAGGTTTCTTTACTATGCGCCATTACCGCCGCGTCAACTTACACAGGTGTTGATACTATTTTTCTTTGCTTTAAACGGTTTTAGCGTCTTGCCCCCGAGCGGCCACTAGATGTCGCTGTGGTCTCGTGGAACACGTTGATTCATTCGTGACGGGAAAAAAATATATTATTAAAAATAAATATTATTATTATTATTAATGGAGAGGTTAGTTTGACTATATGTATATATTAAGAAAATGCCCTCTGCTAAGATTCTATATATTTTTCTCTAACAATTTTATTTAGATTTTTCATCAGACAATATTACAGTTCCATTCATACACCACAAAACAACACTGTCCACTCACAATGGCAGGATCAGAGACAACAGACAAAACACAAAAACAAAACAAACACATAAATAAGTGAACTGCAGGACTGCACAGAGATATATGTTCACCTCTGACCTCCCAAGTCCTACAAGCCCTGCTCAGGTATATAGAGCTGAATCAATGTGGTATGCTGGTAAATTTTCCATGTACTTTATAAATGGTTCCATATTTTATTTTATTTTTTTCATCCAGTAATTATTTTCTCCAGGCTCACACAACTGTTGACTTCTTCAACCACACGTTGATTGGAAGGGGGGCGGGGCCTAATTTCCATTTTATATCAACATATTTCTTAGCGATTGTCAATAGAATTTGTCTGTTTCTTCACATACTTTGACAGTTTGAGTTTAGTTAGGTTCACTAGTAGACACACTTTAGGGTCCAGTGGAAACGTGACCCCCTGGATATTCCATAGTTCACACACACACATACACACACACACCTGATGAAACCTCAGCAAATTAGGACACTGGCAGGTAGAATAAGAATATATTTTCTATAAGATTATTCCATATTGGATGTTTTACATAAGTGTATGTTTTTCGCTGTACAGTAGTTTTAAGCGGCCTGAGCTCAGGTGGTTGTGATAGCATTAAGCGGGGCTGTTCCATGAAGATGCCCCAGGAGCCCATTTTATTGGTCTCTTAAATGGATGCAGCAGTTTTTAGTGACACCAATTACATCTGTGTTAACAAATGGAAAGCTCTGCTGTGAAAGAGTCTATAAGCCCAACCAGGGGTCACATTAGTATTGGTCACACCTGCGCCTTCAACACTCCAACCTGCCAAGTAAAAACGACTAATTTATTCTGTAACACACAGGTGTCGAACATGTGGCCCAGGGGCCAAATCTGACCCACCAAAGGGTCCAGCGTGGCCCTTGGGATGAATTTGTGAAATGCTAAGATTATATTGAGATATATACAATAGCACAGTTCAGGTTCAACATTCATAATAACCTATAAAGACTCAAAACTCCAAAATGTCCTCTTTTAAATGTAAAAATGTGAATGTATTTTCACTAAAACAAAGAAAAACTTCATCAAAAAGTGAACCTGAACAAGTCTGTAGTAGATCCAATATGATCTGTATGAATGTATGTGTTAAAATGGTAAACTAAAAATAATGTTAAAATAACTTTTTTCAGATTGGTCATGTTAGTCACATTGTTTGAAAATATAGTTTGTAGATGTATTCTCATAATGGAATTTTACTTTTTTCACTCTAAAACAGAGAAAAGTGTGAAGATGATTTTTTTTTTTAAATGTCTGATTATGCTGGGGTGGCTGTGGCTCAGTTGGTAGAGTGGGTTGTCCAATGGCCGAAGGGTCGATGGTTTGAATCCCGGCCACATGTTGAAGTGTCCTCAAGCATGACACTGAACCCTAAATTGCTCCCTGGCAGTGCCTTGCATGGCGGCTGCCCACTGTGTGAATGTGAGGCCAATGTAAAGTGCTTTGGGCACGTATGTGTAGAAAAGCACTATATAAATGCAGTCTGTTGACCATTTTTCTAGTCCAGCTTACTCAAATGTAGCTGAATCCTGAACATGAATTCATGAGTTTGATATCCCTGCTGTAATGAAACTCATTGATGAGTTTTCGGCTACTTCCCTTCTGGTCCAATTAGTAAATTGTATAGTATTTATTGTATTTATCCGGACTTGGGACCGGCACAATGAGACATTGAGGCTACAGTTGTAGGCAGGACCCACACTGGACGCTCATTCGAGGAATCGAACCCTATGCACCAGCCCGGTGCCTTACCAACTGAGCTATCCAGCCACTTGTTGTAATGAAACATTAAATACAGCTATTTAAGTTTTTCAATCAATCCATGTGGTCCAAACACACATGCGACAGGACAGTCACAACCAGCTTTAATTTCTTCTGAAACATGAACCTTTATTTCCAATATGACACATAAATGCGAGCCAGTAGGCCAATATTATTTTTCCTTTTTATAAATTCCAGTCAACCGTAACACCAGGAGACTTTCATGAGAAACAATGTCCCCTTATTTTTTTTCTACGGCTTTTGAAGCAACATCAATTAAACAGTCAAACATACAAAAATATTTGCATGCATAACAGCCCGTCTGTGTTGAGAAAACAGTCCACTGAGGGCGTCGTGAGTGATGCAGATAAGCTGCTGCAGAGTTCAGTCCTGCAGAGTCCAAAAATAAAATAAAAAATTGACAGAGAACTGTGATAATCATTATAAATGATAATAAATTAAGACAGAGTAGATGTTGATGGTTTAATGTGTGTAGAGAAGGCGTCAACTGTCCGGCAGGTCTCCTCTGTGCTATTAGTGATGCGTTTCCAGTTCCACGATGGTCCACTCCCCCTGTGGTGATGCAGCGTCTTCGGGGGAGAAACTAGTCACAGTGATGCTGGTGGAGGAGTCCTCCATGGGCGAGATGAGCTCCGCCCAACGTTTGAAGGACTCTTTCTCTGGGGACAGGAAGGCCTGTGAGTCCAAGCAGTCACGGGACAAGGACAGCGTTTGCTTAATGAGATACTGGGCCAGATTGAGTTCTTCAGGCACGGGGTTAATAACGCCCAGATTGGACTCTTGATCTGAGAGGAGCTGTCTGAGCAGGCTCCAGTCCCGCTCTGCAAACTCACTGCTTTTGTCTGTTTCCTCTGTCTGTCTTCCCTCCTCGGCCTGCCGTTCTATATTCCTGTCCTTGTCCGAGCAGTGCTCAAAGGTTTCTCCCACATCCATCTCGTATATAGGAGAGAGGGCTTTGGATGGTCGGCGGTCATGTTTGCAGCTTTGATCCAATCTGTCACAACCAATGTCCCCTAAAAACAATTGACAATACTGCAAAATGACTAAATGGTTCACTGCTCCATACTCTTTTTTTTTTCATTTCAAAGATTATCCACTGTCTACTACAATAACACTAAACTGAAATTTTACCCTTAATGCGACTGTGACCTTTGGCGCTGTGAGGTGAGGTAAAGACAAGCCAATAGACCAGGGGTCTGTAACTCCGGTCCTGGAGAGCGGTAGTCCTGCATGTTTTAGATGTTTCCCTCTTCCATCACACCAGGTTCAATGATCAACTCATCACTAAAAGCTGCAGAAGCCTGTTGATGACGTAATCCAGGTGTGATGGAAGAGGAAATCATCTAAAACATGCAGCACTACCGCTCTCCAGGACCAGGGTTTCCTACCCCCGCTGTAGAGGAAGGCGTGACCCTGATGCTCAGTAAACTGATTTCAATACATTAAATCCAACGACATGTGATCACCCAGAGGACGGATGCCAAAGGTAGACAGTTGCTTTAAAAGGTAATTGCACAGAGGAACGCTTTTCTGGATGCATCTCTTTATTCACGTGTCTAAACGACGTATGCCATGCTTTTGCCAGCACCAGTGAAGATTGCATTTGTCAGTAAATACCAGTGATATGCTTTTTTTTTTTAAATTCACGTGCAGGTATTTTAATGGGTGGACCTGATGAACAGACTGAAATACTGTCACAAAAACAGAAATGCAAGCAACCGTGCTTCACCTAGTAGCACAAATAATGGCACACCACTGAGTTTCTTGTAACACCTTGTTTTTTTACACTTTCAAATGGGAAATGATGAAGTAACTGATCACTGTCTGAAACATAAATCATTTACAGTTTTACATCAGGATAAATCCTTAGTTATGGTGCAGCAGATTTCTTTTTCTGGAAAATATTAGTGAAAAAAGAGAGACATGGCAGAACCATGACAGCTGCTTTAGAGACACGTCACATACTTTACAGAGGAGGCTACAGACGCTACACCAAACCTACTCAACAGAAACCTTAGACAACGAAACACAGGTTTCTTAAAAAGGTGGACAACTATCGAGCAACACCAGTCTACAGGGTATGAGACAGATGACAATGAGCAACACAACCTTAAAATAAAAACAGACGGCGTAACTAAATGACAAACCATTTTAATAGCATGCATATATGCAGTGCAAAACAAACAAACAGAAAAAAACACAACATAAAGCCAACAAAACTGAACAGAAAATGAAAAGCTCAGGGATGGGTACATTCGCCAAGAGAAATAAAGTGAACACATAAGAAATGCAAGGGAAACGTTCGAGTAAAATCCTTTTTTTTTTTTGAGAAGCAGTGGCAGTTTAGTGACGTCTATTTTACACAGACAGCTTTAATTATTGATCTCGTGTCATGTTGTCACGATAGCAAATTGTAAGAAAATTGTACTTGCTTTTCATTTCAAGGTGCTAAATGAAGTAGTTTAACATCAATAAGTCAATTGAGTGATATTACTACACGTACTGCAAAGAGGCCGTTGCTGAGATGTACGGTGGTGACACTCTGAGCTTATGTAAAACCCGACTGATGAATACAGACTGATACAAAATACTGCTTTCCGTGCATCTGGGGCACAGAGATCTAGACGGTTGATTGGTAAAAAGGAAAATATTTATGCTTTTAAATAAATCCGAGGAGAGACACATGACAGCGGGGTTTGCAGGAAAACAAGTCTGTGCAAACACGAGCTCTAAAAACATCACCAGCGTTAGATAATTCTCAGAAACGGTCTAATATGAACAGTAATTGTACCAGTATCACTTAACAATGGCATTACTGATATTAAACTGCTTCAGGCAGCAACTTTAACTACCGTATGTCAAATTGGCTATGGCTTAAAAAGGCCAGAGACTGCACTGCGTTAAAGAAATGACAAAAATAATCCAAAATCTCATTTGTATGTACATAAAAGTGCATTAGTATAACTATCCCAGGGCCTTGTCACAAGGCAGATTCTTTTGACAAACACAATTCTATGATCGGCCTTAGATCGGCCCTGTACACTACTTTTCTCCCTTTTTTTTTTTAAAATGTAAAGTGAGTTACCAAGGCTGTAATGCCTCTGAGCAAAGGTAGTTCAGTTGGTTTAATGTACATTTATTTTGGATGAGTCCAATCTCCATCTTCAAAAAGGATATTGATGTTGCAAATTTAGATTTACAACAGTTATTAGATGAATGCATTGAGATGAAAGCAGGCTTTAAGCTATGAAAACATGTAGACGACTGATTGAACTTGGGCCTGTACTCTTGAACTAGTTCTTAAACTAGTCTGTGTGGTAATATCCTTTTTCTGAAGGAGGGGTAGTTAGTGTAAAGTCGGACAGAGGTAAGGTCTAGGAGTCAGAGCAAAGGGGATGAATCTTGCAGGGATAAGCTATACTTTTACTGATGGAGTCTGGGGAGAGAAAATGGGTTGGGGTTTGGGGTCTAAGAGGGTCCATAGATCATACATTACCTGCTGGAGATTGTGCAGCCTGTAAGGGAGATTCCCTTGTGAGCTGAGGTTCATTTAAGTCTAGATGTAAATCAGCTTTCTTGCTTTCAGAGGGGTTTTTGCGTGGAGCTCCGTTGCTGTACTGTTCAGTCTGCCACAGGTCGAGATGGGAGGGACGCTCCTGGGGAGGGAGGTCTCTGCTTTCGGCTTCCTGGGGAGGGCAGGGGGACTTTGCTCGGTCTACCTGGATGTGATTGCTCTGCTCGTCTTGTGTGGGCTCCTGGATCTCGGTGAGAAATATGGACGATTTGTTGTCTTGATCCTCCTCATTTTTGTGTCCTGCACTTGGTTTTTCCGGAGGATCTGCCATGTGGTTCTGTGTCTCTGTGGAAGGACTGCAGTTCAACTGAGGAGTCGTAGAGTCGGGCTCAAAAACGTCACAGGGAGTCACCGTGCCGTCAGGCTGTCGAGGTGGAGTTTGGACGCCACCCTCCTCCGATCCCAGCTCCTCACATTCGTCAACAGAAAGTAACACCGACCGGCGGAAGTTGGACGTGGATTGGTAGTCGGGCTGTTCGTTCTCCTGGTCGGCCACGTCGTCGTCAAAAGCCAGGTTGACGATCCCCTGATAGTGCGGCGAGGGATCCGCTGGTGGCGCCGTCCCCTGTGCCGGAATCACTTCAACTTCGGACCTTTCATCCTCTGTTTCCTCTTCGTCGTCATCGTCATCCTCTTCCTCCTCAGATGAGAAAAGCTGGTGGTCGGGGACACTCTTCACAGTGACAGTGGCCTCCACTTCTGAGTGCTCTTCTTCCACAGCGACTTCGTCTCGGTGCAGCCAGGACCGAGGACGTTGCCGTACTCCTTCCTCCTCGCTAGTGGTCTCTGCTTCTCGCCCGCGCAGTCGTACCTCTACTCTCAACCCCGCTCCGCCTTCGTACATCTTCAGCTCTTCTGGCGTGCTGGTGTCGCTACTGCTACGGCCTAAGAAGTCATGGCAACGCATGGTGCCGCACTTGGACACGCCGCGGTCGTTGGAGCAGTCGTCGTCTTGTGAGCCTCCCGCATCGTAGTCCTCAGAGCGGGGTTTGATGTCGTCTGAGGAGGTGGTGTGGGTGCTGCCGGTCTCTGACTCTGGGGTGACCTGATGGTGCATGCTCCAGGAATCTTCTAACGGAGTGCCAGTGCTTCCCATGCTGCAGGGTGTGTCGATGGGATGTTCAGGTTCTTTGGGAGAATTTGGGGTGTTAACCTCCTGAACTTGACCTCCGCTCTGGGATTTTTTGGATTTGCTGACAACAGACTGTTTGCATGCGTCGACAGTGGGCGGTTTGACTTGTGGGGCCGTTTTGACTGCATCTGTCACGCTGGTCTTGTTACCTGACAAAGTCTCTGACACTTGAGGATCCTGCTTAGGGGCTGGTTCTAGTGGGAGACTGAGTGAATCTCCTTGGCCTTGGCTTGATGGTTGCGTTGTGCCGTGTTGCTCAGAAGGTCCTAGTGCAGTACTTTCTTTATGCTCCGCAGCATCACCTGTCCATCTTGTATGAGTGGGTTCAGAGTCTTGGCTTTTACCATTCGCTGCCTCTTTGCTTTTAGTTCCTGGTTTCTTGGAGGCAGCAGCCGGTGAGGTTTTGGAGGTTCCTTCAGATTTTGGTGAAGCTTTTTCTGTCAGTAATTCAGTGGTACTCTTGGGCTTTGGTCCTGTCTTGACAGCTGCTACTGGTGGCTGCTTGGAGGGGACTGAGGATGGTTTTGCTGGTTTCGTACTAGGTTTAGTTGAGGATCCAGTTGCTGGAGTTGGTTTCGTGATCTTCTTCTTTGGAGCTTCGCTGGTTGCTTTGTCTGCTGCTGTGGATTTCAGTGCCTCTTTTCCATCTTCTTTTCGGGGGGAGGCAGGCTTTTTCACAGAGGATACATGTCTGGGGACTGAATCAGAGAGAGGCAGTGAGAAGAGGACAGAAGTGTTTGGCCACAGTGGCTGAACATTAAATTTAACAGTCTGGGCATCTAACCGTGGTTGTCTGGTACAGCTCTTCCTTTGAGGTCTGCTCTTGATCCCGTCCCTCCAGTTGATGTTTTCTCTGCTCCACCAGCCTTGGCTTTGCTACTTTCTCTCGTGCTTGGCTTGTTAGTAGGACTGTTATCAAACACAGACAAATAAAATAATCATTTTATATCCAATCATTTTTTTGTATTCCCTGATCACTTCCTGCTCATCATCACATTGATTATAACATTATTCATGAGATGTAATGCAGCAAATCCAGAGTTAAAAGTTAATACCAGTGGGGGGCAGTAAAGATTTTCCTTCCATTTTAGCGAGGGCAAGACTCTGAGACATGAGCTGATTATCAATGAGAAGAGTTTTGCGTTGATACTTGTGCCCTTGTGAAGGATGTTCTTCCAAATATAACTTTATGAATCCCAGAACATAAAGTACAGACTTAAGTTTGGAGACTGACTCTGCTTTTAACGCTGTAGCTGCTTGGCTGGCATTACCTGGTTTTAGATTAGATTAGATCCCTTTATTAGTCCCCTACGGGGAAATTTCAGGTTACAGCAGCACATATAAGACAAGAC
>JAPTHA010000019.1:20104067-20116659 GCA_029814585.1 Gymnapogon annona | reverse complement strand
TTTGTTTTGTAAACAGACGGCTTGTGATGGAGTACTCTTTGAAGTTGTTCACAACAAGGTAGTGTTATTGCAAAAAAACTAATCGGTTAGTTTGGAGTGGGCTATCACTTGGATTTCACAAATCTGAAGAAAAATTAGTGAAGAAAATCACATACCTCTAAAATGTAAGTGAAGTCACAAATACAATGAGCAAACACCTTATGAATATGGGGAAATATAAAACAATGTAATATTTGAGTGGGACAAATAAAGGTATATCTAATCTAATTTGCTGTTCAACTAGGAAAAATAGAGTGGTGAAAAGTACTACAATCTACCGTGGGTTTAGAGTGTATAGAGGAGAGAGCAGAGCACAGAGGACGGCAACTAACCTGATTCACAGTCACTGTTGTCAGATGTGCTGGAGTGGCAACTATTCCGGCTGCTGCTGCTGGAGCTGGATGAGGAGCTGCTGCTGCTGAGGCGTGACGTGTACAGGACATCTGGAGCTGTCGTGACTCTGGCTGTTAACAAAAACAAGGATTTTTTTGTTGCTCCACCCAATCCCTCACATGTGAAAGGTTAATGTTGGTTACTTCTCTGTCAAATGGCATTTTGTTCTTACCAGGATTTTTTTTCTTACTCAAGAGATCTTTAATGGCAACCTGAGATTTCCCGCCATTCTTTAAGTTCTGAGTTGCTGTCGGCATTACAGGCTTCTTTTCTGCAGGAGAGAAGAGACAAAAACGTCCATCTAATAAAAAGACACACAGCAAATCTTTAGCGGCTTAGGAGAGAGCTCAACTTACTGAGTTTCTTGTTGCTTTTCTTCAGACATTTTGTCACAAACCTCTGCAGGCTTCTCAGCGTGGAAGGCTTGAGTATTTCAAAGTCAACCTCAATCTCTTCTGGACTAGAGTCCTGGAGGTAAGACTCACAGGAGTGAATGATGTTCACCAACTTGCCTAGTTTTTCACCAGGCAGCCTGTCGATGTCCAGTTTCAACTGCTTCTTCTCCTGGTACGTCAGGGGTAATGATGAAGGCTCATCCTTACTTTTCAAAGGTGCAACGGGAATACTGCGTTTGCTGTCGTGCAAACAAACGTATGACATTAGCACGAGTTGCAAAATATACAACGTTAATAAAGTATGAAATAATGCAATTTGACTAAAGGAATACTTACATAGTAGTGCTCTTGTTTTTGGCCATGTTTTCTGCGACAGGCTTGTAGTTTGAGGATTTGAGTTTTAGTTTGGCATTATTCTTTTCTTTACACGTTTTGTCCTTTTTCAACTTGTCTTTTGGTTTCATTTTCTTCAGATGATCACTCATTGCCTTCAGCTGTAAACCCAGACATTATTATTTCAGTTCAGATGCACTTGGGTGAATACGGTCTTATGGTACCATTGTCATTAGTTCTGGTGTGTATACCAACCCACTCTTCCAGATTGGCCAGTTTCACTGCCACATCTTCTGTGGAACTTTCCAGTTCAGAAGAGCTTTCACTGCCAGAACTTTCTGATGCTCTTGTAGCTTTGTCTCCTTGTTTTTGGATATCTTGCGTAGGACAATGTTTTTCTGGATCCAGGGGAATTTTCAAATATCGGGCCTCAAAAACTTCCTGTTAATTACATAAACATCTGCACATTAACTGTACTTATAGCAGAACAAAGGGTCTATATACACTGTATTCTACACCACATTACATTATACTACTACATCCATGTGCAATAGCCTGGCACCCCACCCCCCCACTCTCAATTGTTATGTCAGAGCTCCTTGAGTCCTCGCCTGGATTCCTCAGCCCCTCCCACCACAGATGCAAGTGAAAAAAAATAAGGGTGAGAACCAGATGTGAGAAGAGTTGAGGCAGGAAGCGTTTAACCACATGAAACGTCCCTACTTTCAAGCTGTCATTTTAACAGTCATCAGTCAAATATCATGTGTAAAAGCTGTCATTTAGTTGTAATGTACTGCTGTGTATCTGATGATCTCTGTTTAGGTTTCATGTAACCTTATAATTAACTTTAAGTTTGACACACAATGTGACAGTAATTGATGGAGGGATGTCATACATGTTTTATGTATATGCATTTTAAATACCCAATATGACTTCAGATTCAAGAGTTAAGCTGCAAAAATCCTTCCCTTTAGATGGTTCCAGGTTTATACTAGTTTGAGTTCCAAACTGTACACTGGCTGAAAAAGCAAGATTATTTGAGTCTCAATGTAGCCAGATATAAGTACAGAATAATCATTCATACATTTTCATTATATAAGGACAGTTTGGAGTTGACATTATTGATATGTAATCCTGCTATCATTGGACTGGTTCGGCCCACTTAGGACCAAATGTGGCTGAATTTGGCCCTGAACTAAAATGAGTTTGACATTCCTGAGCCAAATCATTGAAATACTACAATGCACATCCAGATGCACACACACCAAATCGACTTCTTTTCAGGGGTCATTTTGCAAAGACATTGAAACTGTATCTTGTGCTTAATGTTGTGCAAAATAAGTATGATTATTTTAAAGAACTACCCAAACAATCCAGAAAACTTTTACCCGTATTCCAGAATGACAGCTCAATTAGATCTGTGTGGTTACCTAATTGTGTCTCAAAGCATTTTGATCTGCACCTCTAAATCAAAATTGCGAGGCTTGAGACTAATCTGCAGTTGAAGAATCAGTCTGACCGTGCTCATCTAGATGTGTGAGACAGTAAGAGAATATATGCATACCTGTAGTTTTCTTGCCATGTAGACTACTTCATGTGAAGGTGGGTTGTACTTGTAACAGTTTGAGAACATAAGTCTGACATCAGCAGCAAACTCTTTTGCATTTGCATACTCTCGTGCGTCCATTTTTTTCTGAGGGAGTAGTAAAAGCATGTGAGTCCAGAATATTTTCCTTATAGTGCAATTGTAAACATTTGTCAAAAAAGATCCTATAGACTCACCTTGACAGTACCCAGGTCCATGGGCTGCTTGATAATAGCATGATAGTCATGCAAACCCAAGGCAATGGCGTCGACAGGGGTGTAAAAGGGCCATGCGTATGCACAGTGCCTCTTTGACAACATCTCCTTTAAGATGTCGTTGCAGTACCTGAGCTGCTCAGACAGCCTGACCTGCTTCACTTCGAAGGATGGCAAATCCTTCTTAGGACGTTTGATGTGTCTTCCACTACCTCTCCTGGGCAAGAATGTACAAGGTGCTGAATCTCCTCCAGCACTGAAGACTTCACTACTTGGGATGATGGACGCTGCAGGATCTGCTTTTCTTTTTATACCTTTTTTAATCTGAAGGAACATGAAACAGGGGATGTCGTTATTTAGTGTTATGTGTGTTGTGTGAAGCCCTTTGAGACCTGTCGAGTGATTAAGGGCTATATAAATAAAATTTGATTGATTGATGTTAAAATTGGCACTTTAAACAAAGCAAGACAAAAAATTCTGCTTCACAAAAACATTTCTAACCAGCCTAAACCAGTACTGTGAACCTGATCACTTTTACTCGATGACATTTTATTATTGTATAAACATTAAGAAGCGGCGGCTGTTAGCCAACAAGGAGTGTGCTTACAGATGAATCAGCTTGTTTGGCGAGTGGCACGGAGAGGTGATTGTGATGCACATCGGGGGGGATGACTGTCACTGTCTGTTTGAGAACAACTTCTGACATAAAGGGTCTCTGGGTTACTGCACCTGCATGACGTGCACAAAATTCACAACAAAACTTTAGATAGAAAGAGTTACAAGTGGGTCATTCTGCAGTAAGGTTCCTACATATTAAATTTAAGACTGTTAAAAGACTTTTTAGGACTGCTTAGAACAGATTTTAATACCTATTTCACGGGCATAAGGCAAAAATTTGTGACTCCTAGAAATCCCACTAGTCCGAGGTCTTCCTCGTCAAGGGTTGCAAAGTTAACCAATAATGAATTCGTGATTTGAGTATAAATTGTTGGGTCAGAATAGGTGGAATGGAGTAGACTAATGTTACTTTCTGTGCAGCTTTACCATTTTCCAGACACATTTAAAAACAGGATGACAACAGAACTTAACATTTACAATATCAAATTGAATGCATTTTTCAAAAAGGTATTAAAAGCAGATTTGTAAATTCTGATGAAATTCTGACTTTTGGTTGTGTCTGCACAGTACAATCCATATAATGCAACGTCAATTATAAATATTTTAATTATATTTACACAGTTATACAGCGGAAGAATTGAGAAATATTTTCAACAGTAACACATTAGGATACCTGTACTGGCATTCTTCCCTTTGACTTGATCTTTACAAGAATATTCTGTAACCTCACACTCTTCTTTAGGCATTTGGGAAACTTTTTGCAAAAACATCTTCTCCAAGGTCTGTGCCATGAAAACAATATCATCTCCAGGCTACAAACAGAAAAAAAACATTCTGAACTGCAGGAAGCAAAATCTTTAAAGACAAACAATACTGAATGAATCATTTCCCCTCTTGCTTAACAAAACATCTGCAAATTTCTCCTTACCCGATTGTACATGTAGCAGTTGGTGAACATGGTGTTGAAGTCTTGAATACATTCAAGGGCTTTCCAGTAGTATTTGTTCTGGAGACGTTTCTTAATAGTGCCCAGATCCATAGGATTTGCAATAATTGTATAATAATCCTACAACATAAAAGAGGCACTCAGACAGACACATTTAAATCTTTCCTTCACTGTTTAGTGGCAACCTGAACAGACACAAGAAATGCCCTCTCCATCTCAACAACATACGAAGTGATGTCATTGCTGGTCAACACAACCAGTGACGATTTAGTACTTACTGGGATACACAGAGCTACTGCATCAACAGGCTGGCGAAAAGGCCAAGAGAAGTGATGCTTCCATAAACTTTTGATGACCACCCTGTCCAAATAGTGGAGCTGATTGGTCATGCGTCCAGGCTTCTTGGGATTTATGACCTCTGGTGGAGGAGGATTCCTGCTGATGGTGGGACACACTTTCACAGATGCCATTGTGTTTTCCACCAAAGGTGAAATGGAAAAAAGTATGAAATACGCTTGGCTGCACTTTAATGTTCATCACACGTTTCCTAAAGAAAAATAGAAAGTGGGAAGAGTGAAGAGAAGATTCTAAAACTTGAGTATTAAAACTGTGGGATGACATGTACAGCAAGTAGACAATGCATGTCAACACCTGCTAATTTTTAAAATCCACTCAAGAAAAGCAATGTTAACTGACGATTTTAAATCACTTTTCATTCACGTTATAACCTCAACTATACAAATGTACATTGAAATGTAGATTGAACTTCAAAACTATTCAAAAATTAGATTTTTTTATTATAAATTAATTTGTAAAAGTTTATGCTATTTCTAAAACTCATGCACTGAATCAAAATACACTACCAATCAAAAGTTTGGACACACCTAGATTTTCTTTATTTTCCTGACTATATACATTGTAGATAATCTCATCAAAACAATAAAATGAACACATGGAGTTATATAAAATGTGATGACTCAAAACATGTTTTATGCCACCCTTTGCTTTGATGACTGCTTTGCACATTCTTGGCATTCTCTTGATGACATTCATGAGGTAGTCGCCTGAAACGTTTTCCAACAGTCTTGAAGGAGTTTCCAGTGAAGCGCAGCACTTGATGGCCCTTTTCCTTCACTTTACAGTCCATCTCATCACATTCAAATAAGAAAATGTGCCCAAACATTTGATTGCAAGTGTATATCAACCATCTTAAACTGTAAATGAATCCCAAAATACACGACTTAATGTCTTATTTAACGAGTGAATGACTTATGCCTAAACGCAGATACTTTATAGTGATGACAGCACAGATAAACATGACAAAAAAAATCTGATGTAGCGGCAGGTCACAGATGTACAAGTATTAAATGCTTAACATAGTTAAGTCTGCCCTCTACAGCCTCTCCCAGAAAAATGCAGCATTCAATAGAAACAGAAAAACATTCCACACATTTCCCATGAAATCGTAAGAGTAGCAAATCTCAAATGTCTAAAGTTTACAAAGAACTTTGTCTTGATGTGGTTCTATACGATGCTTGCTGTCAGCCCATAACTGTGTACCACTGACTAGTGTTTTTTTTTTTTTTTTACTTCTGGTAATCCACTCCAAATAACGTTGCCAGCGCTTTTTTATTTGGAACTTTATTTTCTAACAATGTTGACAACGACTTTCATTTCATATTTTATCTATAAATTACAGCTCATTAGATGTTATTTTTGTTGCTTTGTGTGTGTTCACATAATTCAGTGTTCAAAAGGCTTTAATCATTTCCAAACAGTGGCCTCTGCTGGACACACACGTGACAGCACACTAGACTGTTGACAACACTGGACCAACACGTGAAGGCACCGTTACGCCCATCAGTTAGATTGGCGTCTCGAATAGTTAACGTTCACATTACTGGGGGAAGAGGGGATAATGTAAAAAAAGATAGAGTTTGGCTCGTACATTACGTTTGATGAGATTGTACAATGGTGCTCTACACAACGCACCACAGATCATCGCATCATTTTAACCCAACTTGTCGGTTAACACACTTCTTCGCACTTTCGGTGTGCACGGTGTATGTGTGGATTCATGAGTATGCACGCATATTCATACAGTGTGTACAGATATACATGTAGGAATGTGCATGTGTGGATGTATGTATATGTGTTTTGCTTATGCATTTATCGACATATGCCGCAACACATCCTCAAATTGATATTGTAGTACAAATGCATACCGTGATGCCGTTTAAGAATTTAACTGGTCTATATCTGTATTTATACTCTTTATATTTGGCTGCCGTGACGCACTAATTTCCTCGTTGTAGGACGAATAAAGTACAATTTTATCTGACAGTTAAATGTACATTAACCTAGCTACCTTCATAAACAGATTTAAACATGCTAGCTTTTACACTGTGGTTTTCGGCAGCCAGAACTTTAGCATGTTATCATGCAGCCACTTGGTAAATGAGCAATTCTTTATTTAAACCTCTTCGTCGCTTATAGTATGAAATTCGTTGTTTAATAAAATGCGACCCGTAACTCAAGTCTTGTGAAGTTATAGCATACCGCTTAAACGCAGTTTTGCACCTGTGGCAACCGAGCTAACGTCATGCTAGCATAAGCCGGGTCAAAGCTAAAACCGCTGTACATACAAAGTCGAGCCTTCGCAAAACTTCCAGTCCCTGTCTTTAATTTAACTTCAGCACCAATCGCGAGTTAACAGCTACGTTTAGCAAACCTAGCATTCACCATTCATCTGCTCGCATTACCTTGGGAGATTTGACCGACTCCTGCGTTCAGCTCTTCGTTGACAGACGCCTTTACGGCAACCGCCTCATATTTATACCACCTCTGGCCAAGACTAACAATTGATTGGTCCAAACACTGCATGCGCGTGTCAGGGCCGTTGGTCATGCGAAATGACCAACACTGCACCTGTTGCAAACGTTAAGAGTTAACCAGTTAGTATTGGAGCCTTTAAGCGACTTTTGGTTTAAACATTCCAAAAACTGAGAGAAGTTGAGGTCACGGGAGAATCCTGGCACATTATCAGGGGATGCGGATAGTGCATCTGCACGAACTTCTCCCAAACCGTGAATCACGTGAAAGAACACAAATCTGTCGCTCGCCCGTGTGTGCACGAGGCTATTGAACCGCTCGGGAACACAGCTTGTGTCTATCTGGGCGGAGCGACGAGTTCACGTGCTGGTATCGAAGCGGAAATTCGGCTTTCGTCGAACAGTTATTGTGCTACTCGTTAACTAATTATTATAAATTGTACAACAATTAAATGATTGTCTGTTTGTTATTGTTGTGTTTTTGCTAGACACTCCCTATTATTATAGATACCGCCAGGAATAGAGATAGTTACAACAAGACAATTTGGACTGTCGTTTTTTACCCACGGTCCTTAAACTCAATACAAACCGACTTCCTGCTGGAAAAAAATGTTCAGTTTTAATCAAAAATTTGGTTGTTATTGTAGTGGAATAATGCATCATTCGCATTTTAAGTAAATGCTTTTTTTTATAAAACGTGCAGAATATAATTGAATAATTATAATGGACATTAAAATATTATAATGGAAGCAAATACAGTCTGTGGCCCAATCAGTAATTCTTCCCTTTACAGATTAATATAAAAAATTATATAAAACAGATCATTTACAGATATATAAAGAAAATACGATATGAGCTATGGTGGACTGAGGAACTATAGAATTTTTTCAACACTTCAAAACAAGATCAATATCTTGAAGTCAATAAAAATATATAAGAAAAATTATTATAAAAAATCCAAATAAACAACTAAAATAGAATAAAACGTGCACTAAAGGCCAAGGTATACAAGAAATTAGTTTTCTGGGTTTTCTGTTCAAATGATTAATTAACTCAAAGTGACTTACAGTACTTGATAAATTCACACAAAAACAAATCAAAGGAGGGTTTGATGTTCTTCCATTTACTACAGTGAATTTGTTATTTACCCAAAATAACAATGAAGTTTACAACATCTTTAATACTTGTCTCCAAAGAATCCATAAAATAAATAAATATCATTGGAAGTAAGGAATGGAATATCCTCAATTTTTAAGGACAACCACCTGCGAATATGAACCCATAATGTATTGCTATGAGAACAATTAACAAACAAATGTTCAAGGATTTCAGCTTCAGAGGAAAAATGTACAGGGACCTACATCAATATTAGAGCTTTTGTGCTCCCTTTACTGATCTTGCTACTATTTTAACAATCAATATTTTTGGCAAGATCAAGAAATAGTGTCAGATTTTATTTCCATTCAACTGTAGTTTCAAAATTATTAGTTTGTCTTAATATGCATTCACTGTAAAAACAAAAAATTCTAGAAAAAAAATCTAATAGCAGAGTGATAAATAAGAATCACACAGAATAACACATTATGACCTCAAGGTGGTGCTACAGGCAAAAATGTGTAGTAATCCAAACCATGAAGATGGAATAATGCTGTTGTGGTTGATGTCCTCACTAAGCTACACCAAAGTGTTCTAAAAATAAAGTGTTCTTAAAAATGTTCTAAATTTTTAAAAAAATAAATAAATGATAAATTCATCACTTTTTTTCTTGAGGATTGGTTGGGATCACGTGTCAAAACATCAAACAGTTCCATTACTCATAATTTTTTTCCTTTGTAAAGGGTTGAACCTATTCACGGGCAGGTTACGTACATTTTCAGTTCAGTGAATGCAGAGAGATTTAGAAAGTGAAAGGAGTCAGACAGCCTGTCAGATGTCCTCGATGAGTTTTGAATGGGAACATAAATTAATAAAGTAGTGTCTGTTCCCCTGACAATAACAGGAAGCTTGTTCAGTAGGGAGGAGGTCATAAAGGAAAAGGCTCTGCCCCCTGATGTCTCAAATGTGAGGAATAACAAGGAATATTTATTTTCAAAGAATAAATATGTACTCATGAAAACTGAGCGAAGCAGCAAGGTTGAGGTCACATTTTTTCCAACCGTTTGATGGTATTTATCATCATGTGGTTGTTTAGTACATTGTGAGCAGTCCACTATAAAGGAGCTGAGTATTTGTACCACTCTGATAACCGTCCTAAATTAATAAATATATATATATTTTTTCAAATGTGTCTGACTCCCTTTGTACACTAAATTTGACTTGTCTTACCTTATATTATCCATTAGAGGGCAACAGAATCCAAATATTTTTGTTTACCAAATCACAATGCTGTAGTAGAACAGAGTATATCACATGTTTGTTATATGATTTATTTTGTTCTGAGCTTCAAAGTGCATATCTGAAAGGTCATCCTAGACAGACTATAAAGGTTACATATGTGATTTTACGAGTAACTAAAATGTCTTTGCAAAATCCAGTGTTTTTAATGGAAAACATAAATAGACATAGGCTATGGTGGAGATGTATGGGAATTCGTTATCAACTCTTCAACTCTGAGGATTTTTTTAAATTGGTAAAATATGGGGAGTCTTTTCAAGTCTGGAGATGTCTGGAGCGATTCAGTGACATATGGTTCGGTTTTAAATGAGTCAAAAGTCAAATCGTCACTGTAATACCATTCAGATGTTTTGTTTTTTAGATCATAAAGCCCACCATTATATAAAAAATCCCATATACATCAATAAAAAAAAGTCTAATCTTTCCTGCTACTGATATAAGTATTTTAATATAAAGTCAGAACATGTGAGAAACTGTCCTATGTCAGAATATGGAGCCAGACTATATACAGATAAGACATTATTTATGTTGGGTATGTTATGTATGTTTGTTTTTTGTTGTGCTTTATGTTTGTGTGTATGTATCTGTAGATGCATGTTTATTGTTGTGGTTTATGTTTGTGTGTATGTATGTATGTATGTATAGATGTATGTTTGTTTATTGCTGTGCTTTATGTTTGTGTGTATGCATGTGTGTTTGTTTATTGTTGTGGTTTATGTTTGTATGTATGTTTGTATGTATGTATGTCGATGTATGTAGGTATCAATGTAATCTGTTTGCTTATTGCTGTGGCTTATGTTTGTGTGTATGTATGTATGTATGTATAGATAGACGTATGCTTGCTTATTGTTGTGGTTTGTATCTATGTATGTATAGAAGTATATTTGTTTATTGTTGTGGTTTATGTTTGTATGTATGTATATATAGATGTATGTTTATTTATTGCTGTGGTTTATGTTTGTGCGTATGTATCTACAGACGTATGTTTATCGTTGTGGTTTATGTCTGTATGTATGTATGTTTGTTGTTGTGGTTTATGTTTGTGTGCATGTGTGTGTATGGATGGATGTATGTTTATTGTTGTGGTTTATGTTTGTGTGTATTTTTGTTTATCGCTGTAATTTCTGTTTGTATGTGTGTATAGATGGTAAATGGTACATGGATTACACTTATAAAGCGCTTTTCTACTCATTTATGGTGCCCAAAGCGCTTTACATTGGCCTCACATTCATTCATTCACATACACATTCGCACACTAGTGTGGTAGCTGCTGCCAGGCTCCACTGGGAATAATTTGGGGTTTGGTGTCTTGCTCAAGGACACTTCGACATGTGGACAGGATTCAAGCCGCGGACCTTTGGCCATTGGACGACCCACTCTACCAACTGAGTCACAACCGTCACGTATGTTTGTTTATTACTGTGGTTTATGTTTGTGTGTGTATGTATAGATGTATGATTGTTTATTGCTGTGGTTTATGCTTGTGTGTATGTATACATATATGTTTGTTTATCATTGTGGTTTATGTTTGTGTGTATGTATACATATATGTTTGTTTATCATTGTGGTTTATGTTTGTGTGTATGTATAGATGTATGTATATTTATTCTTGTGGTTTATGTTTGAGCGTGTATAGATGTATATTTATTTATCGTTGTGGTTCATGTCATGTGGTTCATGTTCATGTAGATCACAGGTGTCAAACATGTGGCCCGGGGGCCAAATCTGGCCCACCAAAGGGTCCAGTCTGGCCCTTGAGATGAATTTGTGAAATGTTAAAATGACACTGAAGGTATTAACATTAACATTAGTTCAGGTTTCGCATTCAGACCAATTTAATCTCAGGTGGGTCAGTAACAGTTACTCTCGGCTTTGGATTCATTTCATCAACTGTGCACTTTTATATTTCCATATTTATTTGTGTTATCAGCTGACAATCTATGACATTTCGTTACACCAGTTTCATCGTTTGTGTCTGTGTAATGACAATAAAGTCTAAGTCTAAGTCTAACAGTAAAATATATCCCATAATAACCTATAAATACTCACAACTACAAAGGTTTACATGTACTTGCAGTAAAACAAAGTCTAATTTTACAAAAACTGTGAAATATTTGCCAGATTCATTGCATGTCTGTGATGACAATTAAACAACATACGAACAACCTGAAATGACTTAAGACAATTTAAGCACAATTTGAACAAGGTTTTGTGTATTTGGAGCTCCACTGTGATCTGTGATCTATTGCACGAGGGAAAATGATCAACGTAAGCAGACTATTGTTAAAATTACACATTCATTTGATCGTGTTTATTCACTTTGCTTTCAACGATGGTTTTTAGATGTAAACATTTTCATCATGTAATTTTACTGTTTTGTTTTAATTTAAAACATAGAGAAAACTTCAGGGTTGACATTATTCATGTTATTTATATATTATGTTATTATTCTACTGGTTCGGCTCGCTTCACATCAAATGTACCTCCATGTGGCCCCTGAACTGAAGTGAGTTTGACACCCCTGATGTAGATGGATGTTTGTTTTGCTGCTGTGCCAAATAAATTTCTACTCGCGAGATATTAAAGGCCTATTGTGTTGTATCATATTTTCTTTTTGTTTCATATAGTTCTGTTTCGTATCATATATATCATATCATACCATATCATATCATATCATATCATATTGTATTATTATTATTACTATTATTACTATTATTACTATTATTATTATTATTATTATTATTATTAGACTAGACTAGACTAGACTAGACTTCCTTTATTGTCATTACACAGACACACACAATGAATCTGGTAACGAAATGTCATAGAATTGTCAGCTGATG